>JZKD02S1704352.1:60042-74638 GCA_000966675.3 Picea glauca
AGGCTGATCTTGCAAAGGTTCAACCAGATCGAGCCCCAACTCCTTATACCCCGATCTCGTTGGGGACATGCAAAGAAGGATTGAGAATGAGCATACCGCTCTGATACCACTGATCTGGATTTATGTAGGAACACAATGAAATACAAACATATACATAAACGCATAGATGAAATGGAAATAAGACTTCATTTCATTAACAACAAATGACTGAAATATGCTTACAGACAGAATGGAAATAAACTAGCTAGGGCGCTGGTAGCTTATCTCTGAGAAGAGATGTGGCTGCTACTCGCATCCGTGAGAAGATGATTACAATGAGGCCCTAGAGGCCTTTTTACAATAGACGAGAATGCCAAAAGTCATAGACATCCAAAAACCTAACCCTAGGATATGAAGCGCCAAAATTCATGTGGGCCCCGTTTGGGTAAGTTAGTACATCAACTTCCCGGGGTCATAACTTTTGCATACGATCTCCGTTTTAGGCGTGTGATAGCTCATTGGAAAGGTGTCGTCAAGGAGATTCATTTTGGGGGCTCAATAATGCCTTCAGCTATCATTGAGAACCTTTATCTCAAAAAACCTTCATTTAGGCCCTCAAAATGGCCCTAGAAGTTAAAACCTGCTAAAAATAGTAAATTGCCAAAATTGCCAGAAAACTGTTTTGAGACAGTCGAAAAAGGTGGGTGGCCACCGATATCCACTTGGATCAGAGAAAGGTAGAATGTTCCAGGATGGCACCATAAGTCTTTTAGGAAGATGCAGATAAGGAAGCTTGAGAAGCTCAAAAGAGATCGATTAGCGTTGCACATAGATAGTGCGCTAGGGTTGAGGGAAATTTTTTCCAAAGCTCTAGAGAGATAGCGTTCTGAGACGTGTGGATGAGATCCCATACATCAAGGCTCACAGAAGGATCAAAGGTCACATAACCTTTGACACTTAGAAATTATTCCAAGTCGGGAGGATACGTAAGCTTAGGAGGAGGAGCGACAGTGGTCATTGGATCACTAATCCTGAATACCCAATGGTCGTCAGATCAGAGTCCAGACAGGAGGATATTAGACCTCAGTTGTCGGATCGGAGCACATAGGACTAGAAACCATTGGATCTAGTATAAATACGAAGAGGATAATGGCCAAGAGCCATCCTTGAACTCGGGATATGTGAAGTCATGAAATGATATGAGCCGTTGGATCCAGAGAACACATGGCGATAGATCAACATTTCACTGACTCATGAGCTGAAGAGGTCAAAGGTGAGAGTTGTAGGAACTCATGATATGCGAAATTGCAAAATAATCTGAGCCATTGGATCCATAGGACACGTGGTGAGAGATCATCATTTCGCTAACTCACGAGTTGGAGAAGTCAAAGGTGAGAGTTGTAGGAACTCGCGATATGCGAAGTCACGAAATGATCTGGTCTGTCGAATCATCGAGAGATCTCGACCGTTGATTTGATATAAAGCATTTCAGAGTTTTGAGAGTTCATGTATGACATGGTCTGTAATTGTCCTTGCTGACGTGGATCTCATCTCATGGCACATGTTCTTCTCCTGGATCTGACAGCCCAAATTAGTCCTCGATCCAATGGTCAAGATCTCTCCTTCGCACTTCACGATTTCACGACTTCTCATATCGCGAGTTCCTGCTATGGGTTGCCTCAAAACTCCTAACTCACAAAACTCTAAAATGCTTCATATCAGATCAACGGTCGAGATCTCTCAGTGATCCGACAACCCAGATCATTTCATGACTTCGCATATCAAGAGTTCCTGCTATGAGTTGCCTCCAAACTCCCAACTCGTGAAACTCCAAAATACTTCATATCAAATCAGCGGTTGAGATCTCTCGATGATCCGATGGCCCAGATCATTTCACAACTTCGCATATCGCGAGTTCCTACAACTCTCACCTTTGACTTCTCTAGCTCACGAGTCAGCAAAATGATGATCTCTCGCCACGTTTCCTCTGGATCTAACGGCTCAAATCATTTCACAATTTCGCATATCGTGAGTTCCTACAACTCTCACCTTTGACCTCTTCAGCTCGCGAGTCAACGAAATAATGATCTCTCGCCACGTCTCCTATGGATCCAATGACTCATATCATTTCGTGACTTCACATATCACGAGTTTGAGGATGGCTCTTGGCCATTATCCTCTTCACAGTTATACTAGATCCAACGGTTGCTAGTCCTATGCGCTCTGATCCGACGACTAAGGTCTAATATCCTCCTCTATGCGCTCCTCCTATCTGGACTCTGATCTGACGGCCATTGGGTATTCAGAATTGGTGATCCAACTACCACTGTTGCT
This sequence comes from Picea glauca, assembly GCA_000966675.3. Lineage (NCBI taxonomy): Eukaryota > Viridiplantae > Streptophyta > Pinopsida > Pinales > Pinaceae > Picea > Picea glauca. The sequence goes on from JZKD02S1704352.1 coordinate 62,356, forward strand.
CCTCCTCCTAAGATTACGTATCCTCCCGACTTGGAAGAATTTCTAAGTGTCAAAGGTTCTGCAACCTTTGATCCTTTTGTGAGCCTTGATGTATGGGGTCAAGTCTACGCATCTCAAAATGCTATCTCTCCTAAGATTTGGAAAAATGTGCCCTCGACCCTAATGCACACTTGCGCTTTGTGTGCAACTCTAATCAATCTCTTATGAGCTTCTCAAGATTGCTCATTTGCGTCTTCCCAAAATACTTCTGGTGCCAACCTAGCACATTCTGCCTTTATCAACTTATGTTCTCTCAAGCTTTGGTTCTCTGTTGTTCTTTCATGTAAACATGCCATCGTCATTGTCATTCTTGCCATCAATGACAAGCACACTCTGCATGTAAACATGCCAATAGATTTATCATTTGGAAACTGACCTCTGAGATAAAGTAAAAAGGATAGGGTAAAGCTTCAGGCTTATAGTTTTAAAATATGTTCCAACAGGAACCATGACCAACAATAAGGTGGAAGCATATTCCCTATTATGAAGTCTTAATCTAGTCATCTCTCTGTAGATTAGAAAACACACAATGTTAGGAGACTCTAGTTTAATTATAAATCCTGTGAACTCAAACACCACTCCCTCGGATATCCATCTTGCCTCCATTCCACGAAGGATTCGATGCACTTGTAAAAATTTTGACACATTAGAATGGTTCCACATCTTGCAAGAGCATAATGTGATGGCTAACCTAAAATCCAACTCGGCCAGTAAGAAAAATAGGGGGGGATCTCTACATCAATAATTAAAGGTATGACCAAAATATACCTTAGTTTACATCACTCATAAATCGAACTCAAATCATTTTTGCAAATGGAATGAGGCATGGATTACGACACCCATGTAGCAAGGATAGGGTTGATAAGGATAATGTTTCAACGGCTCCTTGCTACTAGGTCAACCACTTTATGGTTTATCTTAGGAGATTTGGAGCATGGTGTCTCAGATTTGGTCCTCTTTTTTGTCATCGCTAGCCATAGTGCATTTGATGAGGTACGAGATTAATTGTGAGTTGGAGGAATCCTTCTCTCTAGTCTATCCTTTCTTTGTAGAAATTGCAATATTGGAATTAGTTGTTTGGAATTGGTTGAGAGAATTATTTTGATGGCATATGTTCAATGTTGTCTCTCCAGTTGGGTACTCTCAGTTTGCAACTCTTGGCTCATAGGAGATTAACCTTCGCAATATTTAGAACATTTGTCTCTCTCTTCAGCGACATGAACACAAAATCAATGAGCTAATCACATCCTTTCAATCTCATCTTAAAGGGTCACACAAATCAGAATGTGGCTTCAATATCAAGATTGAAATTATCATGGGAATATTGTTGTAGCAGAAGGAACAGTTAGATGCATTGGAAATAGAGGTTCGGGAATTAAGTTGTCAACAAGGCTTATCATCAACAAGGAAACGAGAGGAATTTCCTTCAACCTCCTCCTCCACAGAACCACACTAGATTCAATTACAATTAACCCTTGGTTTTCATGATAACCAACATCAAAGGAGCCCACACCAACCAGTGGGACTCAATGAGAATAATGATGGGATAAAACACTAATGGAAGCTACATTCCATCTCTAAATTTCTAGCAAATATGTTTTGTATAGTTTATTTTATGAATCTAGTAATAATTTCTCTTATGTTTGGCCTTTTAGAATATTTTGGACTCTGTATTAAGTTATGTATGGACTTGTATCTAGTTAATTTAGAGGAACTAATCAGACCCTATGAACAACATCATCATGGTAGGTTGTCTTTTTTGTATATCTCTATTGTAAACCTTGTCTTCAACCTTTTTACTTAATATAACGTCATATTAAATAAAAGAGAAATTACCTAAAACATATCAACCTTCAAAAAGTGTTAATTTTAACTTGTCCAACTTTTAAAAAGCTCCATTTAACTTACTTATCTCTCACCTATTGTATACATGTTCGCATGTTTTACAAGCAGTGTATTCTTGTCATTGATGGCAAGTACAACAACGATAATGGATTAAGTATAGGAAGAATGTGCCAGGCGGGCACCAGAAGTATTTTGGGAAGACGTAGCAGAGCAAGCTCGATAAGATCAGAAGAGATAGTGCAGAGTATGTGTGTTTGTCATTGATGGAAAAGATCGCGACCAACAGCACAGGGATAATGACATGGCAATGGCAAGTTCAACAAGTGATCGTTGGATCCCATTCAGAAGCGTAAACTCCAGGAGTCAAGGAAGCAACTCACGGCAGAAAATTGCGAAATGCGAAACCACGACTTAATCTCCATTTCAGAGTTTCGGATACCGAGAGTTGGAAGTGTCAAGGAAACTCACGACAAGAATGATAAAATCGCGAAATGTGAAACCACAATGTTTCAGATTTTAGGATACTAGGAGTTGGAGGAGTCAAGAGTCAAGACTCTTCATCACAGGAGTCCTGAAGTTGCGAAACGCAAAACGCCGAAATCCCGAAACAGGCACATCAACAAAGACTCCATTTCGTAGTTTCACAGACCGGGAAATCAAAGATCAAAGGAACTTTAACCTTTGAAGTAGCAAACCTCAAAATCCCAAAACATGCACATCAACAAAGCACGTTAGCAAACCACGTCAGCTAAGGACACGTGGCACAATCAGGCAATGATAAGTGTCAAGCTAACTCAACATTTCAAGCACATGTAAGTCACGAATTAGAGTGACATGTGGCATCTATTCAACACATGTCAATCCACGTGTGACGTCAACAGGTTTATGTCACATCGGAACTTTCTATTTCGGGGTTTTACATAGCAAGCATAAACTCCACCATCATGAAGTCTCGAACTCCGAAATGTCAAAAGGGACTATTGTGAGTCTTGAAAACCTGAAAGGCAAAACTCTGAAATCCCGTCAACTGTCCATCTCAGTGGGTTATGTGAACCGTCCGATCACTTCGGAGATTTTGTGATCATGAATTTTATAATGTTGGAGTCATGATGAATCGAAGGGAAAAACGTCGAAATCCCATCAGCCGTTCGATTAAGAAAAGAAGGGATCAGATTATGAAGTCTTGTGGACCGTTGATCTGGCTCCATTTTGGGGATTACGACTTGGAGTGTTGAGACACTTCTTCACAGGAATGTCGAAATGTGAAAACACCTTTTGGTGTAGGCTATGGTCACCGTCAGTGGTCATGTGAGAGGGAGGAGCTAGCACCAAGTTAAGCTCCTTTTCAGTGATCGTAACATGAAGAGTCGAGACTCTTCACCACAGGAATGCCGAAATGCGAAATGGCAAAATCAACGCGAGACCCTGTGCTTGTAATCCAACGGTGTTGGATACTTGGAAATCTGATCGAAGGGCTATTGTTGCTCTTCATAGTTAATCAATCAATTACGATTTAGTTATCAGAACTGAATCATGACTCTTAGACGGTTGGTGATTCAGTTGCTGATGTGTTTTCTTGGAGGTTCACAGTGTAACTGCTAGAAATGACTGATGGTTTCTGTCAGAGGTCTCAAAGAGATTTTAGGGTGATCGCCAGAGAAAATGAAGAGTCTCGAGGAATCTTCCAGTGGCATGAAGATTGTTCATAGAGGCTATTAACAGAGGTAAGACCATTGGAGCCTGGAACTGCAATAGAGGGAATGAGCTCGACTATGACAGAGAAGATGAAGAGTCTCGACTGCTGGAGAGGCTAAGGAATCTCGGCATAACACCCAATGATGATGGACACAAGGGTTTAACCGCCAGAGAAGCTAAAGAGTTGTAATGATGATCAGGCATAGCACTTGACAGGTGGAGAGCATGCAGAAGCATTGTGAATAGAGGATGCAGAAGATGCACAGAGAGAATAAAAACATAGAACATAGAAGAGATTGTGTGTTGTTGAGAGTGATTCATGTGTGTAGAAGGAGGCAGAGTGCAGTAGCTGAAATGCACAGAAGAGGAATGTTGCATAGAAGGGACATGGCGCACAGAGCATAAAAGGCAGAAGAACATAAAGCATAAGCAAAGTGTGCAAGAAGACACTGATGCAGGTAGAGCAGAGCAGTGTAGCAGAACAGTGATGAGACCGGTAAGCCATTGATAAATATTGTATCACAGTGATAAATTTACAGATAACAAACTTTATATGTCAAGGTGGTAGGGAGGTGTTAGGGAGGACTATTGTCCTCAGAGGTTCAAGTGGGTGCTTGAACACAGGGAGTTGTAGCTTCCATCTAGTTGTAGCCAGAAAAACCAGGGTGGCAGGGTGGTGCAAGGGAGAACTGTTGTTCTCTGTTTTACAGGTTGGTGCCTGTGTGACTGGAATTTAGTGCTTCCATCCAGTTGGTGCTGGAACACTTAGGGAGTTGTTGCTTCCTTCTAGTGGGTGCTAGAGAAACCAGGGAGTTGGTGCTTCCTTCTAGTGGATGCTAGAGAAACCAAGGAGTTGGTGCTTCATTCTAGTAGGTGCTAGAGAAAACAGAGAGTTGGTGCTCTCAACAAGTTGTTTCTTGCAAAACAGAGGTTGTAGCCTCACAATGAGTTGGAGCTCATATGTATGATAATGTACAGAATGTAAAGATTACTTATCATACCAAGAAGAAGACGTTTTTATCCTTTATGGGTTTCCTCAAGAAATATATGTCTCTACATATTTCATATGTGTGACTGATGTCAAATGTTCTATTGCTTATCTCTCTGCATTATTGTGATTGTCATTAAGTGTTCTGCAAAGAGTTTAAAATAAGCATAATTGTTTAAGCACGGTAACAACTGATTCACCCCCCTCTCAGTTGTCCAATAATATATACATCGTATAATAATAATAATATGTTATACATTATAAATTGGTTTTTATATTTTAGTAATTTTTGTTCTTATTTAATGGTGTGGAAATTAATTAGTGAATAGTATTTTCAATTTACCAATTTTAAATTGTTGTCTACTCTTACTAGTATAATTATTGGTTGTAAACATTAATGTATTTGAAGAATGTTTAGTGTTTTATGTCACGTTAATTATCTTTTTACATTAGTAAAATTTTATGTCTAGTTAATTATCTTTTTACATTAAGTAAAATTTACTTAATTTTATGTCACGTTAATTATGTTTTTACATTAAGTAAAATTTTCGTATTTTGCTGAATGTAATTAATTATTGGTTCAAAATAAATAAAATTTTTGAGGATTATAACATTTGTTAATAGATATAATTTTTTGAAAATATTTGTTTTTTATCAATCTCAATTAATGTATTCGTATAATTCATTTTATTCGTTATTTAATCTTCCCAAAAGTAATAGGGAAATTGTGTAACCTACATGTTTATCATCATGTTTTTTAATCTTCCAAAAAGTAATAGGGAAATTGTGTAACCTACAAGTTTATCATCGTGTTTTTTTTTTCTATTTTGTTTAACAAATTATATATATAAAATGATTAGAAAAAAATATTATTAATTAAAGAAAAGCAAATAATAAATAAAGAATTAAAATTTAGACATCCACAACTTACTCATTCATTTATGCTCCAATGTCATCCCTTATCATTTTAAAATGTTTTGGGTCCTTGAGTCCATGAGGCTTACTTTTTTTTCTTTTCAAAATGCACAAATCTATCAGATATTGTAGAATCATTACTAAAACAGGAAGCATCATTCTCATTATCACATATGATTATCTTTAACAATGTTAACATGAGAACACAATAAGTCCTCGAGGTGTAGGACAGTCGGTGATGGAGTGTGTTGTTAAACCACCCTGTGATGTTAAAGTCACCGGTTTGAAACCTACGGGGACAAAAAATCCAACCATGTTAAGGGTTGGTGTGGCTCAGGCCGGGTGCGATCCCCGGGTGATTTTGACGGCTTAGATGCCCCTGAGTCACGGTTTCTCAAGCCACAGGTTAATCGCGTAGCCAACAGGTCCCGCACAAATTAACAAACAAAAACATGAGAACACAATAATGTTATGAAGTTATAATGTTATCCATTATAACTTCAAATCTATTATGCGTCAAAACGGATCAAATATCTCAAGGTGAAAACATTTCCTTAAGTTTTAATCCCTCTTTGCTCATCACAGGTCAAAATTTAAAATGGATTTATGTTGGTTCTTTTATACATGTATATATATATGTGTGGGGGGGCAGGGGGGAGGATATAAGGGAGATTCAAATCAATAAGTAATTGACTTGGGGGTATTTTGATGATGCACAACAAGATGGGAAGTGTGGAATAGGCTTTGTTCTTCACATTTATGAGCAGCATTATTTAGTTGGAAAGGCTAACATTGGTGCGAGTACAAACAACTAAGGATAATTTTAGGCTCTCCTAACATTATTTAAATGTGCAACGAGGAGGGATGTTCACGACTTGCAAGTTTTTGGGGACTCTAAGATAGCTATTGGCTGGATGAATAACCATATATAGCTTTCCAATGTGGCTTTGGGATATATTGGCCAAAGTCTAAAATATTTTTCTTCAATTTTTCGGTCCTTGACTTTAGAGAATTAAATTCCACTATGGATCAATTGTCAAAATTTGCATTAACTCTTCTTGATAACCATTTTTTGTCGGAAAAACATGTCGATGGGGAGTTAATATGCCACTTATCTATAATTTTTATTTTGTTGTCAGCTAGCTATCTTTATATTAATATGGCACAAAAAGTATTACATACAACATTGATTGTATCCTACCACTTGAAACTAGGTCTATAGTCATGGCCGATTAGCATAGATTTCATCTCAATACAATATATATTGTGCTTCTAAAATTCAGAAAATTGATCAAATAAACTGTTTGTCCTATGGACTGCAACATAAAAACTATTTATTTGAATATTGATGAGGCGTCAAGTAGTATCTTCATCTTCATGTTCATCTTATCAAGTTTCTAGGGTTTTTCCCTGATGTACATGCCCTATTATACTGCTAGCCTGCGTATATATGTGCCCTGCTCCACTACAACCCATGTACACCTCAAAAACTAGGGTTTTTTTTTCCAGCATTTTCTATAATTATGAAACTTTCACCTTCAACCCTTCGTGCTACCTCAGACTTGCACAATTTTAGATGTATCAATGAGTACATGCTATAAACTTTACACAATAATAGATATTCAGTGTGCTCAATAGGTGCTAATAGGAGATCCTTTCTCTCTTATTTATACTTTCATGTAGATTCCTCAAGGGGTTACCTTCTAACCAACTTAACCCGATTTCCTTATTTTAGGGCTAACCCACTTCTAACCACTTGTCCACTTCAAACCGACTTTGCTGCAAATAGTAAATTCTCCACTTCTAACCCACTTTGCTACAAATAGTAAATTCTCCACTTCTAGTTGCAACTAAATTATTTTTAATTATTTTCTTATTGCAACAACTTAACCCATGATTAAATCCTAGTTGAACTCACTTGACTATTCAACTTCTTCTAGGATCTTCTAAAATAATTTTGACTTCTTTGACCTTCTAGATAACTCATGAGGGTTCTCCAACTTCACAATGCCATAATTCTCTAACTGTGAGGAGTTATGTGACGTTCCACATATCAACGGAAATGGCATGACATGTACTATCCATATAGAATAGTCTTACCTACAAATATATTAAAATTCATACCAATATACATCAATCAAACTGAATTCCCTTATCCATGTTGTTGGGGCTACCGAAATTTTCTACCCAACTTGCTTCAAGGGTTGACATCAATGAAAACCAACCCAATTAATCAACAATCTCCCCCTTTGGCATTGATGGCAACACTCTGATGCAATATTGAATTCATATCACTTATGCTCCCCATGTGACCATTGCTCCCCCTAGAAGCATGCCTCTATGCTCTCTCTCCAAGCATCTACCTCTTTGTCTTGCATTTGATGAATCTCTCCCCCTTTGACATCAATTGCAAAGGTAACTTCCTGTACAAGGATATTCCCCCTAAATGAAATATCCTTGGGGATGCTCCCCATGACTTAACTCTTCCTAAACCTTCTCCCCCAACCTGAACTATCCTTTGTATGGTGCTTCATTGTGTAAATATAAGACATATAAGATAATCATTTAAAAGCATTCACTTTGGAGTATAAATTACGCTGAGTCTCTAGAGAAGATACTCAAAAGATTCCCTTGGAAGCAGTTTTGTGAAGATATCTACAACTTGTTCCTGTGTTCCCACATATTCAACTTTGATGTTCTTCTCTGCAACCTGTTCCCATAAAAAGTGAATCTTGATTGAGATGTGCTTCGTCTTGGAGTGCATCACTAGATTCTTTGAGATATTGATAGCACTTGTATTATCACAATATATAGGAATGGGCTCATCATGATCAATCTATATATCTTTCAAAGTTTGTTTCATTCATAGAACATGTGTACAACATGTTGTTGCTACAATATACTCTGCTTCGATTGTAGACAATGATACTGATGACTATTTCTTGCTTAGCCAAGATACCAAATACTCACCTAAGTAGAATGTAGATCCACTGGTGCTTCATCGATCTTCAATGCAATATGCCCAATCTGCGTCTGTGTAGGCAATAAATGATAGATCCTTTCCTTTTGGATACCATAATCCAAACTCTTTTGTGCCCTTGAGATATCTAAAAGTCCTCTTCACTGCTAGAACATGTGATAGATTTGGTGCTTCTTGAAATCGTGCCACCTATCCAACTGCCTGCATTACATATGGTCTATCATTGACTTGAACTGTCTCTGATCTGTAGACTTTGAATCATCATCTTTTCTCAACTAGCAATTGGTTTTCATAGGAGTGTTAATTGGTTTGCAATCTCCCATTTTGAACCTCTTTAGAATTTCTCTGATATACTTAGTTTGAGAAATAAAAATTCCTTGGTTGCTTTGAAATATTTGAAGACCCAAAAGGAAGGATAGTTCTCTAAGTAATTACATTTCAAATTCATTATGCATATCCTTTGCAAATTCCCGGCTTAACTTGTCATCATCACTTCCAAAAATAATATCATCAACATAAACTTCAATTAATAAAATACTATCTTGAGTTACCTTGATGTAGGTTGTTGTCTACATTTCCTTTTCTGAACCCTTGTTGTTGTAAGTATTTGTCTAGTGTACAATACCATGCTTTTGGGGGCTATTTGAGACCATACAAGGCCTTCTTTAATCTACAAACATAATATTCATTCTTTGACAACTGAAATCTTTTTGGTTGCTCGATGTAGACTTCTTCTTTTAGTTCCCCATTCAGAAAAGTTGATTTTGCGTCCATCTGATACGCTTTAATATTCTTTGACCATGCATAAGCTAGTATCAATATGATTGCTTCCATTTTGGAAACTGGGGCAAACGTCTCTTCAAAGTTGATCCCTTCAACCTATGTATATCCTTTACATACCAATCTAGCTTTGTTCCTGGTAACCTGTCCATCTTCATTCAATTTATTTATGAAGACCCACTTTGTGCCAATCACATTCTTGTACCTTGGTCTTGGAACCAATTCCCAAGTGTCATTCTTCTCTATTTGATCCAACTCTTAATTCATGTCCTTTTTCCATAATTCATCCTTTTTGGCCTCTTCAAAATTGTTTGGTTCAATTGTAGATAAGAGTGCTAGGTGCAGTTGTTCTAGTGAACGAATTCTTCTTCTAGTCTCAACTCCTGCATCCTTGTTCCCGATAATCTGATCTGAACGATGATTCTTTTGTACTCATTTTCTAGGTGTCTTTGGAGGAACTTGTTGAAATTGCTCTTCTACTTCTATCTGATCTTCTTCATCTTCCCCTTCTGTAGCTTCTTCATCCTTTTCTTCTTTTTCGTAAACATGTTCCACTGATTCATTTTCTTCTTCCTTTAATTTTCGTCCACCTGTTTCATAAATTGTTAAATTGATGATTTACACAACTTTGTTGAGCCTGAGATTGTAACACTTGTATGCTTTCCTTGTACTTGAGTAACCAACAAATACACCTTTGTCCACATGAGAGTCAAACTTTCCAATTCTGTCATATTCTCTTTTGATATAGCATTTGAAGGATCATATCATCTCATTGAGAGGGGGGGGGGGTGAATCAGTGAAACAATTATTATATCATTTTTCTTTATTAATGCAAACAAAATTTTAACACAATATTTTATCGTGGAACCCAAATGGGAAAACCACAAACTCTTTTCTATTAACTGCAAAATTTTGTTTTACATGTTACATAGAAGGAAGATATTCTTCCTTTTTTATTAGCACCAGTAGAAAAAGATGCACCCACACCCTTGTTCACTGGCACCAACTAGTAGGAGGCTACGAACCCCTGTTTAGTCAGCTACAAATGACAAGGAAGCACCAAATCCCTCTACAGGCACCAACCTTCCCTTGCACCACCCAACCACCCTTAACTTATGAATCCAGTAAAACTTTTGTTATCATTTATTGGATTGCATAACTGCTCTGTCTCCTTTTGTTCCTGATATTCAATAATACATTGACATGCACCTTAGAACAAACGGTTCTTCATCTTGGATTATGATTATGTTTTTATTTTCTTCACTGGACTACAGAGACACCCTATTCTCAACACTCTTCCTTGTTTATATAATTTTCAAAACGATGCGAGAGTGATAAATTGTGTCCCTTTGTTTGGAACCATCACACCTCTTCGTTTAACTCAACCATAATCACTGTTTTATCTTTCCTACCAAGAAGAATTTTCAGAAATTGATCACAATTATGGATCAATTTCATCCTTTTAACTCGATCTCGAATCTCTGCAATTATTTCAAAAACTAAGATCATCAGAGGCATTTATTTCAAACCATTACATGTGACCGATAACTCAAAAACCACGACCTTATAATCTTTAACGATTCTTTATATTTTTCCTTTATATCTTTTATACCATATGACCAACGACAGTGACGAGACGCTAGGCCAAACGAGTGCTTGAGCACTTATCAATTCAACAATCACGATTTAATCTCCTAATGATATGGACGATAGTCTGGACATCAGATCAAACGATTCACTTCTATTTTGCGGAACCATATCAATGGTCAGTTTTGATCCTTACACCCATCCTTTTAATGCTTAATCCGACGGCTGGGACTTAATCAAGCACTGATATGGATGGCCACCTTTTACTTCGTGTGAGTGTGACATGTAGGCAAGGTAGTGGAGTATGACGTCGGAGTGCAGAGGTGGTATGGAAGAGTGGTTTTGTTGTTAGCTCGAAGGGAGGGGTAGGCAGTAAGTCGTAATGAGTGAGGGGGGTCTGAGTTAACAAGAAGGAGACACGTTATGAGGGCCCCACATGGGAAATACCACCAACTTGGACCCCCCCCCACCCACCGTTAAAGGAAGAAAGGTCGAGGGGGTCTGATATGCCCTGTCGACCATAGATCTGAGTGCTCGATTATCGGCTGTTGAGATTAGCGTGTCCTTTAACATAAAATGCAAAATTGTCATGTCACCGTGCCTTTTCTTCATTTTTTCACCAAGCATAGATCTGTTTGGCAAGTGACCATCAAAAGTTGATGTGGATTGCGATATTCCCTATCAATCCAAGCTCTTGCGTGCGTATCAATGATCTTGATCTGATCTGATCGTTGACTAGTCTTCTGAGATTCATCGCGCCATCTCTTCTAAGCTTTGATCTTCATTCTCTCACCCTCTTGAGATTCAATCTCTTCATATCGTCCAACATCATCTTTCTGCATATTTTCCAACTGTTTGTCAACAACAACCATTATATGTTGACAAAGTACTGGTGATATTAATGACAGTTTGTCATACCAACTTATCATTACATCAATGATATCGACTGTTGACATCAATGACAATATAATATTGACACTATACCAAATATGAATCTAGCCTTGCATACCATGCTCTGGGTGCTTGTTTTAGCTCGTATAGTGCTTTCCTTAATTTACAGACATAGTCTCCTTTGTGTAATTTGAATCCTTATGGTTGCTCAATATAAACTTCTTCTTCTAATTTTCCATTGAGAAATGTTGACTTGAAATCCATATGGTACACTTTAAATTTTTTGTAGCTGGAGAAATCTAAGAACATCCTAATTGCCTCTAATCTGGCCATAGGTGAAAATTTTTCTTCATAGTCTACTCCTTCAACCTGAGCATACCCTTTGTTGGATTACTGAGAAGGGGGGGTGAATCAGTAATAGCGTAATTATAATCCTTTTTCTCCAAACAATCCAAGTTTTATATCAATGTAGAATTATTATCCAATAATGAGCAATAAGAAATGAACAATCACACACATACACAGTACACCAGTGTTTTACATGGAAACCCAAATCGGGAGAA
>JZKD02S1704352.1:99501-129241 GCA_000966675.3 Picea glauca
AGATAGAATACATGTCCAGGGTCCCTTATTCATCAACAGTTGGCAGCTTGATGTATGCAATGGTTTGCACAAGACCAAATATTGCACATGCAGTGGGAGTTGTGAGTAGGTATATAAACAATCCAGGTAAAGAACATTGGGAGGCAGTAAAGTGGATTCACAAGTATTTGAGAGGTACTACTACTCATGCATTATGTTTTGGAGGTTCAAACACTTTTCTATAGGGATATGTTGATTTAGATATGGCAGGTGATAAAGACAGCAAGAGGAGCACCACAGGGCATGTTTTTACTATAGGTGGAACAACAGTAAGTTGGATTTCAAAACTACAAAAGGTTGTTGCACTTTCAACAATTGAGGCAGTGTATGTTTCTGCTACAGAGGCTAGTAAAGAGATGATTTGGTTACAGAGGTTTATGGAGGAATCGGGAAAGAAGCAGGAAAACATCAGGTTGTACTGTGAAAGTCAGAGTTCCATTCACCTTGCAAAGAACTCAGCCTTCCATTCGAAGACTAAGCATATACAGTTGAGGTACCACTTCATACGATCTACCTTGGAAGATGGACATTTGAAGTTGGAAAAGATACACACTAGCCAGAATCCTGCAAACATGTTAACAAAGGAAGTAACCAGGGAGAAACTGAATTCCTACTCAGTTTCAGTTGGTCTTCAAGAATGAATATGAAGATGAGAAATTTTCCAGGTCCAAGAAGGTTCAGAGTCCAACATATACAATAGCGGTGGAGTTGTTGAGATCATTCTCCAAGTGGGAGATTGTTGGTTGTGGAGCCTGATTATCTTCCTGATTCAGAGGTCCTTACTTTCAGCTGTGTTTATACCCCATGAAGTATTTACACCCAAGAAGTATGTACACTCTTCCACGTGGGGGAGTGAAGAGGGGGGGTACCCCCTTTGTGGGTTCTGAGGGAGCTAACCCCCCAGCTGGGGGGTCTAGGGGAAAGCAAACCCCCAGTAGGGGTTCGGGGGAGAAGCCCCCAAAGGAAAAATTTCCTTGTAAATGTATATTGTAATTTCATTGTAAATCTGGACCGTTCATTATAAGGTCGCAGATCTAATGGTAGAGATTATGTTAGGGTTTTTTTCCCTAGAAGGCAACCCTCTTTTATGAGGGAAATGTATTGCGACTATGATTGATGGTTAATATTGTATTCTGAGATAGGAGATTGTGAGAGAAAGAAGCAGAAGTTACATCGGGTTTGTTGTAGGTTGTATCCCTTCATATGCTGGATAATAATAAAGGAAGGACCTGGCAATTTCTCTGGTGGACGTAGCCCACACTGGGTGAACCACGTAAATCTGTGTCTCTATTGTATTGTGTATCTTCTATGTTTTGTTTCCACATTTTTTTTATTTTATTTCTCCATGGTCCTGTTTTTCTAACAGATGCTACATATCAGTCATGAGATATTTTAACTTTCCCTTCAGTATCTTGAATCTCTGGTCAATCTCCCATACAGACTCTCCTTGTTTCTGTCTTATTTCGATCATCTCGTTCATGTACTGATCCTCTGAGCTCATCTTCTAGAACTCATTAATCAGTAACTTCTTAATGTCTTCTAGTGTCCTTGTCGTCCCAGGGGCACTGTTTGTGTCTAGACTCATGTACCAATCTAGTGCACGGTCTATTAGCGTAATAGCTATCTGTGTGAGTTTGGTATATTCATCAGTGATCTGTTTTGCTACCCAGATCCTTGCACAAATGAACAAGTGCTTCTCAAGGTCTCCTATTGATTCTCCCCAAAATTCTAGTAACCTGATGGTAGGATCATGTCCTTCCATTCTGAATACTAAACTACTACCTCCTCCGCACGGTGTAGATACTTGACTAGTGCTGCCTGAACTGGCTCCTCCAACTATTGTTCCTTGTGTAGATGTACTTCATGTTGTTAGAATTCATCCGAAATATGGTTGTCTAAACAGTGGTGTTCTCTTTGGTGTATTAGTCGCACATGGGTTTATGGGTTCCACACTGACATTAATATGGATACGATGGTTTCCTTCTCCTACCGCTCTTGGACTTCTCATATTCCTCTCATATGTGGCACATGTGATTTCCTCAATCTACTCCACAGCCCAAAGATCCTCTACCTCTTCCTCATCACTCACCAAGATTTCCCTCTCTGCTCTAGCTCTCTTCTTGGTATTCACCTTGTATTGGTAGGGTGATCTGTTATGCATATTTCTAGTTGTCTCCAAGATCCACCGAATCTGGTCATCATCCATCATGATCAAGTCCAAGGGTTCCTCCTTCTTTCCTGTATCCTTGCCTCCTTCCATTTCTCCTGTCTTTGTCAGTGCTTGCCCCCTTCCCCCATGCACGCAGGGAAGTTTAGTTGTCTAATTCCATTGTCATTACACCCTTGTTATATAGCAGTATCTTAATAGAAGTATAGAGTGATCAAATGTACCTTCCTCGAGGTATGAATAGAAACTCTTGCTCAGCTATGTTGTATGACTTCGCTGGTCATCTGCAAACTCTGTTATAAAACCTACCACAATATTATCAACCCAAAAGTCTACTGTGCGGGTGAATTTGTTGTTCACCTGTTGTAACTGCTCAATATGTACTGGGGTCCAATCTAACTGTCGAATCTAGTTTTTCGCATGGTTATCCTTCAACCTTAGTATCCACTCCTGCAATAGATGCAGAAAATCACAGAAAAAGACTTCATGCAAATCAGTAAACACGTATTTGTCCATATATTTGTGCGGTGTTATTATAGGGTTTCTATTGTCTTTTTGTGAAAAATCTAGCTCTTTGGTTCTCAACCAAGTTTTGATTTCTACTTTTGTGGGGTTCCACGGTCTCAAAATCCCCTTCTAATGGCTCATTGTTCTCTTCTTTTCTTTTCTCGTTTCCTACTCCACCTATCTTATCTACTCAATCCTCCTTTGTTCCTTCCAATGGAAATGAAACCATTTTTTGGGTTTAGTCTTCCCTCTCTACCATCTGAGCTATTGACCTAGGGTTCATGTCTTTTAGGTTTCTAACAAATCCTCTAAAACTATCGACCCTCTTGGTAAACCAGAAGGAAACGTAGCACACAAAATGCATCACGCGGTCTCACCCGAGATAGCTTTAATGGGTGGTTGTAAGACTCATGCGTTTACAACCTAGGATTGAGTGCGAGATATGGTATCTGTATTCTGAATCATTTATTATATCTTGTGATTGCAACCTACTGTTATTCGCGACTATGCAGTAACCTTCATAGCTTATTCCCTCAATATCACAACAACATTTAAACACGCAATGTAATAACTCATTCATTCATTAAGCACAACAAATACCTACTGAAAAGATGATAAATACATCCATGCACTCATCACATTACACAGATGTTACTGTGGTTCACCCCCTCTTAGGCTATGTCCACAAATATTTGGCTCTTGGCTCTTTTATTATGGTAGTTCTGCGTATCCAACACCACGCGCTTACAATTCTCCTTAGATGGGTAAGATCTATATGATGTGAACTAGATTGCACCTAGATCCTCAGTCTGTGATCTAATCCTCAATATCTACCTTCCCTTGTATCCTCTAGCTCAACAACTTATACAAAAATGGGTCGTGAAACATTACATAACGCATCAAATTCTACATATATCTGATGGAACAATAGTATGAACAATGCAAAAAAAAACCACCCCCTATGATACCTACACATTTTTATTTATACATTTCGAGCTCTTCAGCCATTTACAATACATTCCTAAAACCCTAAACCAACTGATGTTAGGTATTCCTCTCATGTGCGTGTGTCGCTCCTCCTTTTAATTGCCACTCTCCTTGTGCGTGCATATTTCCTTTCCTTCCAACTATTGCTTTACTTTCTACATGCTTTCTTTCCCCGCGATCATCCTTCTTTCTACTTCATACTGCTGCCAACACCTGAAAATATATTAATCTTCATACCATTATACATAAATTAAACTGAAGTCCCTTATCCATACTGTTGGGGATACTAGAATTTTCTACTAGACTTGCTTCAAGGGTTGACATCAATGATGACCAATACAATTAATCAATAGTCAGGATTGGTTACCCCTAGTATTTTGGATAGTATTTTAGTTACCCTGGTATTTTAGATAGCATTTTGGTTCCCCCTAGTATTTTAGATAGCATTTTGGTTCCCCTAATATTACTGCCAAATAACCCTCAACAAGTAGGTTGGTGTATCCTCGTCGATAAGCCACATGTATTGTTGCCTTGTTTTTATAGGAAGAGTGTGCTTGTCATTGATGTCAAGAACAACAGTGATGATGGCGAACAAGAAAAGCATAATCTCAAAAGGATAAGTGAACAATATGCAAAGATCAAAACTCGAAAGGAAAAGTGTAAGCTCAGGGTGAGAAGCCTCAACAATCGTCCGATCAAGAAATTGACCATGTTGATTGTCTAATAATACAAACATCGGTCATATGAGTGAACGTGGTCTTGAGGACCGTTGGAGGATCATGACCATCGGATCTGCAAGCCAGATCAACAACAAGGGTGAATTCCGAAGAGCGAAAGAAGAATTAAACAACTCGCTAGTTCTAATCCCGTAATTGGTCTAGATTGTCAGATCTCATAAATCCAAAAATGGACAATTGTGGTTGATCTAACAAACAATCAAATTAAGTTGGATTAAGTCGTGACCATCTAATGTGTAATCTCCATATCAATGGGGATAGATTGCGAAGATCGAAAAGAGATTTAAATATCGTGTTATTTCTAATCCCGCAATTAGTCAAGACCATCAGATCTTATAGCCTTGAATATCGATGATTGTGGTTGACTCACTAACAATGCACAACTTCAAATTGTGGAGTTTTGGTGATGATTTAAATCACTCACAAGTTGTGGTTCTACAACCATACTTTATCGTTGATCTTCTTCGAGTGTCTTCACGACCGTTGGATCACTTTTAAGTGGAAGGACAGGATAAGATAGAAGAGAAGCACCTAAGATAGATTGATCCATTGATCTAAGAACATGATCGATGAACAAAATTTGGTTCACGTCAAAATTTGCAAGGAGGTTATTGTTCAGGGAATCTCACTTTAGGAGAATTGGCAACTTGAAAGTCGAATTACCTGAAGCCCGAAATTCGAAATGAATAAGGACCATTGGATCTGGAGAAAATGTGATTATTGTTAGATCAGGGAGAACCATGTCAGCAGACCACGTCTACAAGGACATGGCAGACCAAGTTGGAAGACCATGTCAGAAGACCACGTCAGGAAGGACACATGGTGCAATCAAACAATGACAAGTGTCAAGTTGAATCAACACTTCAGGTACATGCAAGTCATGAATCTGAGTGACACGTGGCAGCTACTCAGCTCATGACAAGTCAACAAGTGACGTAAGCAAGCTATGTCACTCCAAGATATTTTCTTTGGGAGTTTCATCACCAAAAAATGTCAAAAGTCCCGAAGTCCCAAAGGATGAAGGCTCGAAGTTTCTCTCAGTCATTTATCTAAGGTACATTTCAGGAGTTAGGACAACTGTTAGATCCAGGAGAAGTACAAATCTAATCCATTGGATCTGAGCATCGAGGATCAATGGTCGTTGGATCCAAAGATAAATGTAGGAAGGTTAAGACTTTGGATGAGAGAAAGAGAGTGGACTTGTCAAATTCCCAAAGTAAGAAAGGGTCATCCATCGTCAAGACTGACAGGTGGTGCATGATCCACAACTCCAGAGAGAATCACTTTGGGAGTTTGTGGTTGGGAAGGAAAGCAGATCGTTGAAGACCCAAGGGCCGAAGAAGATCCAGGTCATCGGCTGCTAGAAGGATGTGTGGCAGAAATCTATGCAATTCAGGGAAAAACACTCTAAGAGAAAGTGAAGGAAGCAAAGTTAAGTTTTGAAATACCCAAATTCTGAAGAGCTGAAGGAGGTAAGGACCATCGATCTGTAGGAGGACACACATCAACAGATCATGTACTCCAGTTAGAACACTCTGGGAAAAAGAGAGCAAGGAAAGTTGAGATTTCTTAATCCCGAATACCCAAAGGAATTGTGACCATTGATTAGAGAAGACCATGTGTTGATAGATCATAAATTTTAGGTGGAAGCACAGTGGAGAAACTAGAGTTTGAGAATCGAGACTCCCAAATCCTGAAAGGAGAAATCAATCTCATACGTTGGTTTGGAGGGCCACACGTCACTTAGTCGTTAAGACTTAGGAGGGCGTGGATCCAGAGAAGAGGAAGGAAAGATGATAGATCGGAGCCATTGATCAAAGGAATCTATCAGATACCACAAGATCGATGATCATGCCTAAATGTGGGACCAGAAATTGCTCCGAAGTTAATTTTATGAAGGTGGGTTGCAATCGAAACCATATTTTTGGAGAAAGGACACATGGAGGATCGAGGTAAATTGCAGGGAGAAAATTAGTTTGATCTCAAACCACCTTTGGTTGTGCCCACATTCACATGGTCACATGATAGCATTGCCCAAGGTCACATCAAAGAAACATAGGGGAAGGATCTAGCGTTGCTAGGCTCCACATCAGAGGTTACACATTGAAAAGTAAAAAAGCCTCTGCATGTATAATCCAATGGCATTGATCAAACCGAATCTGATCAAAGGGTTGTTGTTTCACTTCGTGGTTTCTTGATTAGTTATGATTCAATTACACTAACTGAATCATTGTTCCAGGCTGTTGGAATCATGGCTCTTGAGTGTTCTGAGATTCCCGACATGGGCGTTGGATATTTGGAGTGTAACAGATGATGAGAGAAGGAATAAAGGAAACATGTTGTGACAGAGGTAGGCTGTTGTTTCTCGGTAAAACAAGTTGAACTGTATGTGATCAAGAATATAGTAGGAATAAAGCGTGAAATATGCAGAGATGAAGAACATAAGCTGGATAGAGAAGAAATGGTGAAAACAACAAATTGTACAAAAAATTAAGTGCAAGATGATTTGAGAAGGAACACACTGATGCAGGCAGAGTAGAGCAGTGTAGCCAAACAGTGATGAGACTGGTAAGCCATTGATAAATATTGTATCATTGTTATAAATTTCAGAAAAAATAGGGTGGTAGGGTGGTGCTAGGGAGGATTGTTGTCTTGAGAGTTTCAAGTGGGTGCTTGAACACAGGGAGTTGTAGCTTCCATCTAGTTGCATCCAGAAAAACCAGGGTAGTAGGGTGGTGCAAGGGAGAACTATTGTTCTCTGTTGTACAGGTTGGTGCCTATGTGACTGGAAGTTGGTGCTTCCATCTAGTTGGTGTTGGAACACTCAAATATTTGGTGCTTCCTTCTAGTGGGTTCTAGAGAAACCAAAGAGTTGATGCTCTAAGAAAGTTGCAGATTGTAAAACAGAGGTGGTAGCCTCACATTGAGTTGGTGCTCAAACATAGATGATGTACAGAACATAAAAAGAATTTCTATCATTCAAAGAAGAAAAGGTTTTCTCCCTTTATGGGTTTCCTTAGGAATATTTGTTTTTGTATACTTCATGTGTGTGATTGATGTTGAATACTCTATTGCTTACTTCCTTGAATTATTGTGATCATCAATGAGTGTTTTTTAATGAACTTAAAATGGGTATTATTGTTTAATCACAGTAACAACTGATTCACCCCCCCCCCTTTCAGTTGTCTAACAATTGGCATCCAAGTGGGTTCCTTTTATCTAAGGATAGTTCCTAGAGCTTAAACATGACTATCCATGAAGGAAGTTCAACCAATAAGGCCCCCCTATTCAATGGAACACAATTTTCCTTATGGAAAGTTAGGATGAGAACCTACATAATGGCTTTAGGTGCACATGTTTGGGATGTGGTAGAGACTGGTTATGTGAAGCCAATTGTACTGGATTCTAAGGATGACAAAATAGAAATCAAATTCAATGCTAAGGCTATGAATGCTATTATGAGTGGGCTTGCAGAACCAAAATTTGTAAAACTTATGCACTTATAATCTGCCAAAGAAATGTCAAACAAACTCATTAGCAGTTATGAAGGTAATGAGAAGGTGAAGGATGTCAAGCTTCAAACCTACATATTACAATTTTAACAACTAAATATGAAAGAGGATGAAATTTTTGGGAAATACTTTCTAAGAGTTGAAGAACAAGTAAATGCAATGAAAAGACTTAGTGAAAAAATTGAGGAAGTCTCTTTAGTTCAGAAAATTTTGAGATCTCTACCAGATAGGCTCAACCCAAAGGTCTCTACTATAGAATAACTTAATGATCTAAAAGTTATGCCTATTGACCAACTCCTAGGAACTCTGACTGCTTATGAGATGAGAATAGGTAAAGATACACCCACCTCTATAGAAGCATCATTTAAAGAAGATAATAATGAGGATTCTGAGCCTGATGAATTTGAAGAAAAAATTGTGAGAAGACCAAAGAAAGGATCGGGAAAGTACCTAGGCAAGTTTCCCTTCAAATGTTTTAATTATGGAAAGATAGGTCACTTTGCATCTAAGTGTCTGTTGGCACAGGGGTAGACCCAGGGTTCAATGCTCAAGAGCACACCAACAAATCCCTAACTACCAGCCCTTTCGGCAACACCTACGAAGCAGATGAAGTGTCACCCAAGGTAGAGGTAGGGGTGGTTGCAAGACTCAGGTGTCTGCAACCTTAGTTGGGACACAGATCTATGATTATATTTCTTACAGTGCGCTTAGCATCAATTATTCCTTAACATGCATTCATTAATAAACTTCATAGAAGTCACAGAGCATCGCAGTGAATACTTATACTAAGAATGATTCAATACTTATTCACAACAATATAGGTTAGATTTAATAGATCAAGCACTAAGCATATCATATATCAGATCTAATGTTCATTCATTCATCAACAGTACAAAGCATGACTATATCTACTTAACCACATCAAGAACTTAGCCAAGACAGAGATACATACATAAGAGTGAAGCACAAAACAATATACACATAGTTATCGTGGTTCACCCCCACCCTGGGGCTACATCCACAAAGTATTATTTATCTTGTTTTGGTCAAGAAGTTACAACACAGAGCTTCAACGACCCTTACTTTGCATAGGACAAAAGATCTGTGCAGCTCGCTAGATCCTTCTTCCTTTCTCTTCAGCATCAAACTATAACAACCTGCACTTAGCTCTTTGATATCATGCACAGAGCACTCTAAGATACATCCGATCACACAGATCCCATTACTAGCACTAACCTTTCATTCATACATCACACAGATGTACTACATTACTATATCTCATATCTTACTATCTATATTGCCTATTTATAGATTACAAAATGGGCCTAAATGTGGGTAAACCCACGGGTCGACATCCATTTCCCGTTACATCAACCCAAAACCCTAAAATGGACCCCAAAATAGGTCTTGCTTCCTTATTTTCTGCTTCGCGTTGCGCTCCTTCCTTGGCAAGTTGCCACAATCTCAAAAGTGGTCAAGTAAGACCAAGTACTCTTCAAAACTTGGTCAAGGAACAACAAGGCCCCAACACTCACCTGTGACTCATCCCGAGTCACTCAGGTCTGACCAATTCCACTTCGAACTCCTCGAGCTTGGCTCAAGTGGCTTTGACCTACTGCAGTGCGACAACCTCTTGTTCAGTAAATTCCCAGAGTATTGTGTCATTGAGCAGTCCTTCCAGGTGTTGTTCTGCAGTGATGACACCCTATTCGAGTTGAGCTCCCTAGCTTTCAATTTTGGTGAATAGTTGGCATGCCTTCTCTTGGAGTGGTTGCAGTCATTAAGAGATGTCCATTACTTTACTTTGCAGTGTGTGTTCTTGTTGTTGGGTTGTGCGTTGCTCTGTGAACCTCTTCATTCTTTCAACTGGGGTCACAAACTTTAGTTGTGCTTGTCGCACATCTACATGATGCTTTACTTCATGGATTTGTGCCTCCAATTTCTGTAATTTTGGATTCTCTGTGAGGGTTTCATAGGTCTGGGCGCTTCTGGTGCTTAGCTACCTACATTCTGAAGCCAAATTTTTTAATCGGTCGACTGCGCTTCGAGCAGTGGATTCTCTTAGATGTCTTATCTCTTGGGGTGTCTCAGGCATGGTGTGGAGCTCCAGATCCATGATGCATTATTGAATTTGTTGGATTACTTCTTACAATTGGGTCACCTGCTGTGGAAGACGATCTTCCATCTTCACTTCTATGATTGTCACATAGCACAGTGCCTTGTGAACTCTTTCTTGTGTTTCAAGTTGCTATGCTAGCAACTGGTCTTTGCTCTGCTGTAACTGGGATTTTTCCTCCTCCCATTTAACTTGTAAGTCAATATACTCATGTTCTGCCTTTCTTCGTCGCTCTTCATGTGCACTTTGTTCTTGCGCCAAAGCCTGCGTGGCTTGCGCTATGTCTTCTTGAGCTCGTCAATGGTGAGCTTTGACTTTCTCGACGATCTGGCGTAACTGTGTGGGCTCATCACCTGTTCCTAATATTTCCATTGTTAACAGTGTCGTAGAAGCTACTTGGCTGGACTGAAGTGCCTGCTAAGCTTCTTTGAATTCACCTGTGATCCAGCGGAATAGTTCCTCTTTCTTTACTTCTTTCTTTTCCGCGAGCTCTAATGAGACATCATTCAACATGGCAATTAAGAAGTCAAAATCATCTGGGGTAAGTGTAATCTTAAGCATGGTCCGGGTGGCCTTAGTTTTCTTTTTGGATGAGGGCCTCGGTGGGGTAATCTTCCTTTTCTTGGAGGGATCTACCTCGTCCCCAGGCGAGGTAACCTCACCTTTGCTATGTTAAACTTCTTTGCCCCCTAGTTCTTCATCGTCACCTCCCTTCATAGGTGATAATGAAGTAGTCTTTGTGGATGTGTTGTGGATATATTGAACTTCCACATCCTTCTTAGTCTTGTGTGGTCCTGGTGTATCTGGCATAGCTTTAGGGCTATCTACGTCGGACATCTCTGTAGGGTCTGCTACAACAAGGAGGTTTGATGACCATTCCTTGGTGATCTCCTCTAGGTCATCTTCTGTTAGCTTGTAATATGACTGGAGTTGTTGTTTTTGATCGTTTGCATGCGTTGTGATGTAGGTGAGTGATGATATGCGTTGAATTTCAACAAAGTTTGAAACCTATGAAGAATGTTGGGTGTAATGCGCAGTGTAGACTAAATGGAATTCCTCAACTGAATGTAGTATGCATGGAAGATGACATTAGAATTCCATAGTTTGTTCATGTCGTTGGAGTACCATAGCATACAGAACTTCATGACTAGGGGTTCGAAGGGTTCGATATCCAAAAAAGTGGCTCCCTCGGGTAGTTCCCATGCAATGAAGGAAATGAGTATGAGCAACCAGCTAAAGTGGAACTCATACCCTTGGTCATGCTCTTGTCTATAGTCAAGCTCTAGCTAATTTATGAGGTCTTTCACCTAGTTCATTTGTAGACCCTCCGCGCACTTCCCTGCAAGGTCAACTACAAATCTGGTCACCTATGTAGGTCTGTTTTTTCGGACTAACTTGCTTGCAATCAGCCGGCAACCAAAGCGTACTGTTTCATTCTCAATGGAGGCTACCTTGTAACCTTACATGCATTTCTCTATATTTCCATATGTGTCTTTTATTCGTTGAGTGAGAGCATGATCTACGGTCTTTCCAAGGTAAAAGTCCTATGGATCAGAGCCCTGCATGCTTAGCCCAGTGATCTAATTGATCAAAATCGGTTCCATGGTGATGTGTCAATCCAACCATAGGTATCCTCCATGATAGCAGGATAGAAACAGTCGAACACAGGCATTTACTTCCTGATGCCTCCCGAAATCTGGAATCTTCATTACATTGAGGAGGGTTGACTGCACAAGGTTATGTGTCCATTGTTGTTGTACAATCTTGGTGTTATTTCCTTTTGTAATAGTCAAATACTTGTGTGGTGATATCATACTGTATACCTTGCAATATCTAAGGTTAAAATCACTAAATTTCAGTGAGGTGAGATTCTCCTAGTCAGCATGAACTGCGCACACCCCTTTCGGGAGGTACGCAGTGACTACAGCATAGTCAAAGTCTCTGGGTACAAAGTCTCGATTCACTGGTCTGCTTAGTGGTGGGATATATTTAGGCAAGATGCTTGGGATCATCTTCACAGTGGCGAAGTCATTTTTGAGCTTAGATCGTCTTTCTGAAGGTGGTCGGGATGGTCCTGCTCGAGCAGTGGAAGGGGAAGCTGGAAGTACGCCCGAGGATGATTCCTATACACCTGTAGACATTCCACATTCTAACATGACTCTCTCATCCATTAAATCAATTAGAACTTCTTCAATAATTTTCTCAGACGTAATGAGCTCGTTCGACATACAAACTTTGGCCAGTTGGCTCGAGTGCAAAAGGAATTCGAAGATGACAATGAATAGTAAGGAAATGATCTCAGGGCAAGTAAATCTCAGGGTTCACGCTTATATTATTAGCTAGCAAAAAGTATTCTCGGTGCGTGGCGCATCAGGCTTAAGTAGGCAATCTCAGCAACGATCTACTTGCAATGGACATGGGGCCTTCATTAATTATGTTCTATCCATTATGGTACTATCCAACATTTTAGTGGTAACCCATAACTATTTTTTTATCTATTCAGAGAAGCGGTCGAACGGGTATATCGGTTCCAACATATATATTTCTTTGTCATGGTGAAGTACTCTATGTCGTTGTTCTGATATCTCGGTGAAGCTCCCATTCTACAATTCTTCTTGCTGCGAAGTGTCCTCTAGAACCTTTTGTAACCTTACAGTATTATCCCTTTTCTTTCTTAACTTCCTATCCTTCTTCCCAGTGAGTTTCGTCTCAGTAATGCTTTTACCATTCTGATGTTTATCTTTTGTGGTCTTAGTTACTTTGCGTTGTGTAAAATATTTATTAGGGTTCCTTGATAATACTTCTTCTGTATCAAAAATAGGTAACTCGATCTTCTGTGGATCCTCAAGTGTTCTCTTAGATTTGACATCGGAGGTACTAATATTAAATATCTGTGATCTGCTCTTTTGTTCTTCAATCAAGTGTGTGATCCTTCTGGTCATAAATTATTTTAACTCTTGCTTCTTCTGTTCCAACACTTTCTCTTCTTCGCTTCGTTTGGCCTGGTCTCTATCAATCCATGGTTTTCCTATGAGAATGGTAAATGAGGCATTGTCTTCAACAAATTTAATGATCTCAAAGTCTTCCTCTGTCAAAGTTCCATTGACAATCATAGGTATCTGGGTGAGCCTTCTACATAGGTTTACTAGATTTCCTCTGAAGAAACTTGTTCCTCCTAGGAAATGGATCATGGTAGGCTTTCCTATAGCTTCCCATGTTCTTTCTGGTATAATATTCACTTGTGCTTCTTCATCAAGAGTACAGTCAATGTCAAAGTCCCCTATTCTTGCTTCAATTTGCTCCTTTTCTTTGAAGATCTATGATAGCCTAAAATGTCGGTGGTTATTCAAGGTATCTCTCATCTGTAGTAATATCTTTTTTTATTCCTTCTGGGTTTCTTCTATAATCTTGGTCTCTTGATATCCCTCAGGGTTTCCTTGTTCCATATTCAGCTTCTCAAGCCTAGCAATCATTCTAGGGCAATCCAATACTTCATGGTCCATAGCCTTACAACAGAGGCCACTAGGTCTTCTCCCGGAGAATTCTTTAGAAATATGTCCCAATCGTCTGCAACTATAACAAAGGGTTAATCCTCTCATCCATTTAGATGTTCCCTAACTCCTTCCGTACGACACACCAGGATCATGGTGGCTAACCTGCAAAAAACAATTTTAGGAGCCTACATCCACTTGTTAGTCCAGACATTCTTTAAATGCATAGGTATAACATATCTATCACTATACATATCAGATCTATTCATATCAAACTTTCTTTCATCTATTAATGCCCTAGTTTTGAATCTAGTACAGAATCTATCAAACATACCTAGATCCTGCTTTAGAAACAAAAACAAAAAATTCACTTATCTTACTTCTACAGAGCACAAAGCTTCCAGATCTAAAAATTTTAACTATTCTTACCTTTATTGAGGCATAGAGCTTACAGATCTTACCTTTTTCTTCATAGATCTGACTTATTTTCTTCAGATCTGACCTCTCTTTCTTTAGATCTGACCTCTTTTCTTGGCACAAAGCTTCACAAGTCAAACAGAACACTATGCACTAGGGAAATAGATCTACGCACATAGTTTATTTCACACAAAGCTTCTTCTTCTTCAGTTGCCAGCAATCACAGTTCCAGGTCCCAGCAATGGAACCATTTGTTGGCACAGGGGTAGACCCGGGGTTCAACGCTCAAGAGTGCACCAACAAAGCCCTAACTACCGGCCCTTTCGGCAACACCTGTGAAGTAGATGAAGTCTCACTCGAGGTAGAGGCAGGGGTGGTTGCAAGACTCAGGTGTCTACAACCTTAGCTGGGACACAGATATGTGATTATATTTCTTATAACGCACTTAGCATCAGTTATTCCTTAACATACATTCATTAATATACTTCGTAGAAGTCACAGAGCATCGCAGTGAATACTTATACTAAGAATGATACAGTACTTATTCACAGCAATATAGGTTAGAGTTAACAGATCAAGCACTAAGCATCTCATATATCAGATCTAATGTTCATTCATTCATCAACAACACGGAGCATGACTAGATCTACTTAATCACATCAATCACTTAGCCAAGACATAGATACATACATAATAGAAAAGCACAAAACACTATACACACAGTTATCGTGGTTCACCCCCACCCTGGGGCTACATCCACAAAGTCTTCTTTATCTTATCTTGGTCAAGCAGTTACAGCATAGAGCTTCAACGACCCTTACTTTGCATAGGACATAAGATATGTGTAGCTCTCTAGATCCTTCTTCCTTGCTCTTCAACATTAGACTATAACACCCTACACTTGGATCTCTAATCTCATGCACAGAGAACTCTAAGATACATCCGATCACACAAATCCCATTACTAGCACTAAACTTTCATTCATACATCACACAGATGTACTACATTACTATATCTCTTATCTTAATATCTATATTTCCTATTTATAGATTAAAAAATG
The DNA here is from genome assembly GCA_000966675.3 of Picea glauca. Lineage (NCBI taxonomy): Eukaryota > Viridiplantae > Streptophyta > Pinopsida > Pinales > Pinaceae > Picea > Picea glauca. Next base: position 114,535 of record JZKD02S1704352.1, read on the forward strand.
GGCCTAAACATGGGTAAACCCACGGGTTGACATCCCTTTCCTTTTACATCAACCCAAAACCCTAAAATGGACCCCAAAATAGGTCTTGCTTCCTTATTTTCTGCTTTGCGTTGCGCTCCTTCCTTGGCTAGTTGTCGCAGTCCCAAAAGTGGTCAAGTAAGACCAAGTACTCTTCAAAACTTGGTCAAGGGACAACAGTGTCCACACAAGAAGAAGGACCAGAACTCTGAAGGAGAAGAGAAGTACAAATCCAAGAGATTTGGTAAAAAGAAAAGTTTATGTGTAAACAATGATGACTCTTCAAGAGACACAGATAGTGACTCTTCTTGTGAAGATAAGGTTAATGACTTTATGCTTATGTCCAAAGAGGATTATGATAATAAAATAATAGGAAGTGAAGTTAATGATGAAAAAATTTTGGTTGACTTGGAAGGAGAACTGATCAGTGCCCTAAAAGAAATTGCTAGACTCAAATTTTAGAAGAAAAAGAAAAAACAATTGTTGATACAGTTCAAGAAAGACATTAAAAAACCTGATGAAGACTTTTCCCTGCTAAAAGGGGAATTAGAATAAGCAAAGAAAATAGAGGACATTCTGAAACAACGGTTATCAAAGAAGAAGGCAAGATGTGAAGCCTTAGAAGAAGAGGTAGTAAAAACCAGAAAAGAGATGGAAAAGTTTAAAACATTGTATCTCCAAAATATTCCAATCATTAAAGCCTCAGCAGAACTAAATGACATTATGAGAAAACAAAGATCTCCTTTGTTGAAGACTAGGTTAGGTTATGTAAGTGGTTTAAGAAGCAAACAACCAGAAAGCAAAGAGCCAGTAAAGATGATCAAGTTTCAAGTCAGCAGACAATCATACCATGTGAGTACTCTACCACCAAAAGCTAACAAAGGCAAGATGATCCCTGATAAAAAACAAAGATATTAGAAGATGGAGCAACAAATGCCAAAAAGAAGGCCATCCTTCAGGTACCAAAATTTCTTCCATGGTTATTGGTTTTACTGCTCTAATTTTGGTCATAAGATTGCAAATTGTCAAATTAAATTTAGAGACATGCAACTAAGGAGATCAAAAAATAAACAATCTTTGCAACATAGAACTAAACAGCCAATGAGTAGACAAAGTTGCACCAATCACTTTGACCTATTGAACAATGAGCTCAAATGTTATAACTTTCATAACTTCGGCCACAAAGCTACAAACTTCCATCTGAAGAATTACAAAGAAGATCCAAGGATAAAACCCTTAGCTAGAAATTCCAACACATGGAAAAAGAAAGATAGTGAAAAATGTGGTCTAGTACTTTCAGCTCAAAAACAAAAAGACCCCTGGTATATAGACAATGGATGTTCCAAGCACATGACTGGAGACAAGGATACGTTTTTGTCTATAAGTAAAAGAAAAACATGAAATGTGAGCTTTGGAAATGATGAACCAGGTAAAATCAAGGGTAAAGAGATGGTGAGTTTGAGTAATGGTAAAGGAAAATCCCAGGATGTTCTGCTTGTAGATGGGCTGAAACATAATTTTATCAGTGTAAGTCAAATGTGTGACAGAGGATGTGAAGTGGTGTTCACTTCCAAAGATTGTAAGATGAAGTCTATAAACTCAGGACAAGTGGTGGCTAATGGCATAAGGAAAGATAATAATGTATATGTGTTGAAAGTAGATAGAGAAGAGTACCATCTAAGAAAACATGATGAAAGTTGTTTATGGCATGATACTTGGACATATACATTTTTACCACTTAATCAAGATCAAAAATCTTGAGGCAGTAAAAGATGTTCCAAGAATATCAAAGCCACACGATTCTGTGTGTAAACCCTACCAAGTAGGAAAGCTAACCAGGACACAATTTAAATCTAAGATCTCTAATTCAACAGAGAAACCACTCCAATTAGTTCATATGGATTTATGTGGACCATAAAGACAGGAAGGCACAGGGAAGGAAAACTACTTCATGTTGATCATTGATGATTACTCCAAACTCACTTGGGTTGCTTTTCTCTAATAAAAAGTTGAAGCATTTGAGAAATTTAAAATATTTAAGGCTTTAACTGAGAATCAAACAGACAACAGGTTAAAGGCAGTAAGATTAGACAGAGGAGGATAATTTATGTCAAGTGATTTCAAGGAATTTTATGATAAACATGGGATCAAGAGAGAATACACAATCCCAGGAACTCCACAACAAAATGGAGTAGTTGAGAGGAAAAACAGAACAATTCAGCAAATGGTCAGGTCAATGATGAATGAGAAGAACATTGGTGAAACCTAATGGGTAGAAGCAATACACATAGTAGTCCATATTATTAATAAATCCCACCTCAGACCACACAATGAAAATACACCTTATGAACTATGGTATGGAAGACCTGCTTCAATCAAACACTTCAAAGTCCTTGGGAGTAAGTGCTACATAAAGAATAATAATGAAAACCTTGGCAAGTATGATGACAAGGTTGATGAATGCATATTCTTAGGATATGCTACCAATAGTAAAGGATATATATGATTTAATAAAATATTGCCTAAATTAGTTGATTACATTGACTTAAAGGTTGATGGAGTCCCAGTAAGAGAGGTGAGAAATATTGAGTCTACTACAGAGGACAGAGGTGAAGTTGAAGATGAACAGGTCCAGGAATCAGAAAAATAAGACTCTAAGTCAGATGAAAATACAAATACTCAGGCAGACTCAAATCAACAAACAACATCAAATCCTTCCTCCAAAATTACTCAAAAGAATCATCCTGCAAGTCAGATAATTGGTGAGAAAGACAAAGGTGTACAAAGCAGGAGAAGGATAATCAAAGACACTGAGCAATCACATATAGCCTTCATATCCATGGTGGAACCTGTTAGCACTTGGTAAATTTCCTAGAGATTGAAATAGAAGAAATATACAAAGGTAACTTTATCCAACCACTTTTAAAGCTAGGATCTAGCCCTTCTAGATTTAGAGAGGGATCTCTCTATGTGATTTAGCTATGTTTTCAATTTTAGATATTAGGCTAGGTAAAGAAATAGGTAGTTTTTGTTGTCAAAGTATTTTTTGAATTGGTTGAGACAGTCTACACCTCCATTGGGCTATGGGGTCTGTGTTATAATAAACATGAGATACAAACCAGAAACACAAAGGAAGATTTCTACAAGGCGAGATAATATACTCACTGGATCTTCTAGTAGCTTAAATGATGGGCAGAAGAAAAGATGAGAAAGATAAATTCAACTAAGAAGCAGTTAAGAATTCCTTAATTGAAAACACCAGAAGATAAACACTAAAATCTTTCGAGTCAAAAATAGGGTATCCAAGATAAATCCTGCAACATTCGTTACTCTTAAAGATTAGTTTCAGAAAACAATATGATCACAAAGCAAGAATAACATTCAACTTAGAGAGTAAACATCACCAGTGAATACACGCAAGAATCTTGTAAAAGTGCCTCCTTTTTATTAATGGTAGATCTCTTCAAAAAATGTTACAGTCTGATAGCGTCAGGGTGTGAAGATCAACAACCCTCAATACTTCGAAAGGTGAAGTATTTATAACTCAAATTACAATTGTTCCTATCATAACTGAATCAAGACGTGCTAATTCTATTTTAGCCTAACTAATTTAACAAATCTTCTAAATTTCAAAACTGCTTGATGACTTGGTGAAACTGCATGCTGAAATTCTGGGTAGACCGTTGATGAAGCCTTTGCACGACCTCATCTGACTGGACAGGTGACTAGTCCTGGACAACTCATCTGTTAATCGAGCAGATCGCAGAGTTCCTCCCATCGGAGATGACTAGGCACAGTGACTTTGAGCAGTCTTCGATACACTTCGTCCATTTCTGTATACTTGGCGAATGTAGGCTTAGTGAGGAATATGTATCGAATCTCGTGTTGGATACTGATGTCCAACTGAAGGGCATATAGGAATGCTTTTCCAGTGATGCTCCCTTGTATGCCTGCAAACTTTGAATTGTCCTTGGACACCTCAGCCAATCTCTTCTTGTAATCCAGAAGTGTCATCAGTTTATCATTAATAACCTTCAGACCAGGTAAACCTTTCTTTTGGAGAGCCTCAATCTTATTGAAGAACCTTTGTACTCCCTGTTCCATGCTCTGAACTTTTTCTTCCAGTTGAAGCATTAATCCTCTCTTGGACAAAATTCTTTTGCCCTTAAGGATGGTCTATGTTTTGTCTTCTATCTTCAGCTCTTCTATCTCTTCTCTAGTCTTAGAATTGAGGAATTTGATGATATCATTTGCCTGAGTTGGTCTATCTCCCAATTCTACTCTGATCTTCTCAATGGCCTATTTTCTCCTCTGGACCAACTCATTTTGCTCAAACATAATTTGGATCATGGGCCATATCTCATTTATGGACTTTGTGATGTCTGTCCATACATTCTCTTTGACCTCAACCAAAGTCTTCCCTACCACTGTTTGCTTCCGGAGCTGTTGTAACTCCTGCTTGAGTTGTTCTGTTACCTGCTTTTTTTTGGAGAGATTGGTTTGGAAGGAAGTTTTGAGTTCCTGGAATTTCTCAACTTCCTTTTTCAGCCTGCTGATCTCTGTCTCCTAAAGGCTCATCTTTTCCATGGATTTGGCGAGGTCTGTTGTTCCTTCTTGTGATGTCAATGGAGTTGTGGAAGGGATTGTTGTCACTGATGTTGTGCTTGCTCCTGAAATTGGAATGGCACTCAATGGAATGACTTCCATTGGTTTCATCTACTCCTTTTCTTTTAATAATCTCTCCATCTCAGCTTCCATTTCTTTGAGTTGTGCATTCTGCTCCATGAGCAGCTTGAGCATTTCATTCTTCTCATCTTCTTTCTCTGCTATCTCCTTCGCCTGTGAGTCCTCTGTGGGTGGGAGTTTTAGTTGTTTCCTCAAGGAGGCGATGTCTGCATTCTTCTTTTTAATCATCTCCTCTGTAGCTTTGATGTTCGAAGGATCATAGCCGATCTTGAGGACCAGCTCCTCGAAAGTCTTGATTCTATTGTCCTTCGCAAAGGACGATATTTTCTCCAGCTTGAGTTGCGTTTGAGCATTATTGAGCGACACCTGCAATTTGGTTGCAGAAGCATAAGCATGCGCCAATGTATGGAAAACCATCTCCCCTGTCTGTTTGTGTAGATCCATATGATCTGTTGGGTGCATGTCCTTCGTCTGGAATTCGAAGGTGGCCCTCTTGTAGTCTGTGATCACCTTGGGGTCTGGTACCTACGCCTAGAGGAAGGCCATGTGCATCTTGCCTTTTTTTGTGTTAAATGTAGACAGTAGTCTATACTGCACAGTCGACGTCTACTTTCGAAACTGAGCATAAGTACTACTGGTAAGGGTCTGATTCTTTTTCTTAATCAGCTTGTACTTCTCGAAAATGCTCAACTTGGGCCCAGTCTTGCCCGACTGAGTGTCCAGTGGGGAGTCTGAAGATTTCTTTGGCATTGCTGGGGTGATGTCCTTATATAGGCTCGAGCCGAAAGGTGGAATGACAAACTTAACCACTGTGGTAGGCGAGGCTTCTTTCTCCCTCGTAGGGCCGGGAACTGTGGTTGTCTTTGGCCTCTTAGTGTGCAACTAGAATTCTTCAGACGATACCTCTGTGACAGGCAGAGATAACTCTTGTTGAGGCCTTTTTTCCTTAGGGACCTGTGGTGTAGTAGTTGGTGGCACAGTGGTAGGGGGAACCTGCTGTTCCACTTTGATCAAGGTGTCAGGCACCCATACTGTCTGATTGGCGAATTTTTCAATCTCGGGCTTGGACTCATGAACATAAGGGATGTTTTTATTTTTCACCCGCATTTCTGAAATGATCCCGCATGGATCGTAGTGCCATGGGAAACTCATAAAGAACTTCATTTCTTTCAACATCCTGTCAGCTTCTTCCCCGGTGCCTCGACTGTTGCAGATGAAAGAGCCAATCTGCCCCTTGATTCGAAGCTGCTACTTTTTCTTCAATGATACGAAATGAATATCATCTGAATTCATGATCTGCCTTATGTATTCTAAAGCAATGATTCTTACCGGCACATATTTGGGTAGCTTATAGGGTGCCAACTCGCACCCGTATACTCTAATCTAGGAATGGCTTTGATACAGGTACCAATCCCTGGTCTTTGTGTTGTCCGAGAGATGCTAAATTCTCTAGACTTCGTCATTTATTCAAGGCTCAGGCCTGCCGCTCAGCATGCTTACCACAGGGTGGTAGAATAGATCGATGAATGCCTTGAAACTATATTCTGTGGAGTTATTCTTCAGCAAAGAGGTCCATGTTGTGACTGGCTGAGGCCTTCCATCTGCGTCCATTTTCTGCATGGAAAAACTAAATTTATCTGCTTGATAGAACACAAACATCTATGCCAATATAGACGAGTATCTGAGCATGCCTTTCATGCAAAAATTCATGAAATGTTCGTGAATATTGTCTGCCAAGAAGGTGCTGAAATCAAACTGGGTGGTGGGCTTTTCATCAATGGAGAAAATGGATAGAAAACCCAGAATGGGCTCATCTACCCACTGGTCGGAATAGTACCCTAACAGAGCACAAAGGGAGGAAATGACCTGGTTTCCCTTGGTGGAGAACATGGACAACGGGTAAGGGGGATTTGTGGAAGGGAATTGAGCGGAGGTGGGAAGGAAAAGCTCAAATATTTGAGCTCTATGGGGAAAAGTCATCTTCTGATACAACTCTATAAGGATTTCTAGGTTGAAAGGAGACGCAGAGTCAGCACGGGGAATTTGCATCATTTGGTCTATGTCTTCGGGTGTGATGAAGAACAGGGTGTCTCCGGATGAGGAGACGACCGCCCTCTGTTCGGGAATATAATGAGCTTGGCATTTAAGGGCAAATTCGAGAAAATGGTGGATCTAGGGAAAAAGGTAAAGGGGTAAATTGGACTCCCAGAGTCCAATTTCATCACTCTAGTCCAGGAAAACCTCCCTGAGCCATGATTGGAGGTCTGAGAAATCAAAATCGCATTGGGTATCTGCGATCAATCGGTCTTTGTCGACCAGTGGGATCTTGTCTAGGTTGACAGGATGCGGGAGAAAAGGATTTTCCTCTCCTTCTGCTTGTCTGGGCTTTGGTGCCATTTCTGCAACAGTACCTGCAATAAACACAAAATTAGTGGGGTCGACTGACTATGGACGAGGGTGACGGAAATGCAATGGAGGAGTAAGACGTAAATTTTCTAATGCGATGGGTGAATAGTGAATGTAGGGGGAATAACGGTAGTTTTATTTAAAACTGGGGTCGGTTGAGCACTGGAGACAGGTCAGCAGGATAACGGGTGTGTTATCCCATAATAAATGGACAATGGGCCACTTGGGGGTGAGATGGCAGGTGACGGTGGCTGAAAAATATGAACGGGTGATGTGGCGGCTAGGGATTGGAGGTAAAAGGCGCAATAAGGGGTCGGTCATGAGTGAAAAAGGGGTAGGGGACTGACAGCAATTATGAGATGGGACATAACTCGGGAACAAGCGGAACAAGTGGAAGATGACATCCATAAGTGACGGTGGTTGTCAGATAGAAGATGGTGACGGGACTTCGGGGTAAATAGACTGACACCACGTATGACAAGGGGCCCGCCAGAGGAGAGTAACCATTCCAGACCCCCCCCTTGGTTAAAAGCAGATCATCAGGGGGGGTCTGAAATCCAATTAGGGTCATTGATCTACGTGCCCATTTCTTGGCCGCAGATCTTAGTACGTCGTTTATCACTCATTCCGGACCCCCCCCCTCCCCCTCGTTTAAAGGCAGAACGGACGGGGGGGGGTCCAGAATCCAATCTGGACCGTTGATTTATGCGCTCATTCCTGGACTGTCCAGATGTGCGCAAGTCTTATCACCAATTCCGGACCCCCCCCCAGTTAAAAGCAGAACGGTCGGGGGGTTCCAGAATGCTCTGTGCGTCGTAGATCTAGGCGTCACGATCAGGACCGTCGAAATGTGTAGGGAGCATAAACTAGGAGCGGAGAACACATGCGTTGGGGGGAAAACTTAGGATAAATGCATTTTATGGGTTTTTTCCCCAAATTTTCAAAGAGACACCACCATGGGGTTTCAACCAAACTATCCTTTAGGCATTTGAGACATGGTGCAACATTTTACATCAAGCTGGTTTTATTGGAGTGAAACAATGAAGAAACTAACCTACATGCTAACCTATATTTCTATGACAGTTAACCCAGATTAAACTGTTGGGTTAAGAAATTACTCTACCCTAGGGCTATCTGACCAGGATTAGACAGTCTGGCCAGATTTATTCACTAATCTAACCTAGACACTTTGGCTAAGATTAAACTATTTAGACAAAACATTCACTACCCTATCAACATCAAATTTAAAAAGAACTTGGCCATGCTTGAAAGGTATGGCCAAGTTACTATTATTGCATGGGGATTTTATTTCAATTCTTTTATGCCCTCTTTTTCTTTTTCTTTTTCTTCTTTTTTCTTTTCTTTTTTCTTTTTCTTTTTCTTTTCTTTTCTTTTTCTTTTTCTTTTTCTTGTTTTTTCTTTTCTTTTCTTTTTCTTTTTCTTTTTAAATTATTTGCAGAATGAAAAATCATTTGTCAACAAAAATACTAGAGACGGATAATATCCCAGTCACCAGTTGATTCCCATAACTTATGGGGTGATAAAAGAACCCAAGAAGTTTAATGAATCCAGTGAAGATGACCATTGGGTTAAAGCCATGAATGATGAACTTGACTAGATTGAAAAAAACAATACTTGGGAGATGGTTCCTAGACCTGAAGGTAAAAATGTCATAGGTTCCAAATGGGTCTTTAAGAATAAATTGAATGAGTAGGGACAAATTGTCAGGAACAAAGCAAGACTGGTCTATAAGGGCTATGCACAAGTTGAAGGATAGGATTTTGATGAAACCTTTGCACTAGTGGAAATATTGGAAGCCATCAGAATGTTTCTTGCCTATGCATGTCATAAGAACTTTAAAGCATATCAAATGGATGTTAAGTCAAAATTTCGTAATGGATATCTAGAAGAAGATGTATATGTGGAGAAACTTGAAGGATTTTCACTCACAGATAATCCTGACTATGTCTATAAGTTGAAAAAGGCATTATATGGACTGAAACAGGCACCACGAGCCTGGTATTATAGACTGGACAAATTTCTACAAGACAAAGGGTTCAAGAAAGGTATTTGACAGTAATCTATACATTAAGTCTAAAGGTGATGATTTATTAGTTGTTTTGGTTTAGGTAGATGACATTATTTTTGGATGCACTAATGACCCTTCATTTTAGTGGTTTGCTAATTCAATGCAGACTGAGTTTGAGATGTCCATGATAGGAAAACTGTCATATTTTCTTGGTTTACAAATCAATCAGAGTTATGCAGGTATATTTATCTCTGAAGAAAAGTATTTGAAAGAGATGTTAAAGAGGTTTCAGATGGATTATTCTACACCTGTGAGCACACATATGGTGGTTGGTTGCAAGCTTAATAAATATGATATTTCACCTAATGTTGATCAAAGAACATATCGATCAATGATAGGCAGTAATATGTACATCACAACATCCCATCCTGACATAATGCAAGTTGTTGGAATGGTAGGTAGTTATCAATCTGCTCCTAAACAAAGTCATTTAGCAGTTGTCAAGAGGATATTAAAATATTTGAAGGGTACAATGACTTCTTTTCTTTGGTATCCTAGAAATCAAAATTTTCAATTAACTACATATTCATATGTCGATTGGGAAAACTGTTTGGATGAGAGAAAGAGCACTAGTGGAGGCGCATTCTTCTTAGGCGATTCATTAGTAGCATGGCTTAGTAAGAAGCAGGGATCTATTTCATTATCAACTACAGAGGCAGAGTACATTGTTGTTGCTACCTACTACACTCAGATCTTATGGATGATACAAACTCTTTTAGATTTGAAGGTAACTTACACTGATCCCATTCCACTTCACTGTGATAACACCAGTTCCATTAGTGTCTCGAAGAATCACATTCTCCATTAAAAAACAAATCATATACCAATAAAGTATCATTTTCTCAAAGAGCAGGTTACAAACAAATTTGTTCAACTAAATTATATTCCTTCCACGGAACAAATTGCAGACATCTTTACTAAACCCCTAGACATGACACCATTTGAATATCTCCTCCAGAAGCTGGGTTTCATCCCTTCTCTCACCTAAGAGAGTCCATCCTGTCAGGGGAATGTGTGTTGGTTGAATATCAGATACCTCCTAAAATGTACTGCATCAGCTCAGGGGGAGCATGTTTTCTTTGACATTGATGTCAAAGGGGGAGAAAAGGTGTGGTTTGTATGCTACAGTTGGAGGTCTAAGCAGAATAGTGTATCCTTTTAGGGTTGCCATCAATGCCAAAGGGGGATATTGTTGGCATGTTTTTACAGGAAGAGTGTGCTTGTAATTGATGGAAAGAACAACAATGACGATGGAAAATAGGAAGAGCATAAGCTCAGGAGGAGAAGCGAACAATGTGTAGAGATCAAAGCTTGAAAGGAAAAGCGTAAGATCAGGGTGAGAAGCCGTCTGGTCAAGAAATTGACTGTGTTGATTGTCTAATATTACAGACATTGGTCATATGAGTGACCGTGGGCTTGAGGAATGTTGGAAGATCGTGACTGTCAGATCTGTAAGCCAAATCAATGACAGGGATGAATTGTGGAGAGAGAAATAAGAATTAAACAGCTCGCTAGTTCTAATCCCGCAATTGGTCTAGATTGTCAGATCTCATAAACCCAACTATCAACAATTGTGGTTGATCTAACAAACAATCAGATTAAGTCTGATTAAGTCATGACCGTCGGATGTGCAATTTCCAAATCAACGACAGGGATAGATTGCGAAGATCAAAAGGAGAATTAAATATCATGTTATTTCTAATCCCGCAATTAGTCAGGACCATCATATATTATAGCCTCAAAGATCGACGATTGTGGTTGATTGACCAACAATGCACAACTTCAAATTGTGGATTTTTGGTGAAGAGTTAAATCACTCAGAAGTTGTGGTTCTGTAACCATCCTTGATCGTTGATCTGCTTCGAGTGTCTTCACGACCATTGGATCACTTTTAAGTGGAAGGGCATGATAAGCTAGAAGAGCAGCACCGAAGATAGATTGAGCCATTGATCTAAGAACATGATCGACGAACAACATTTGGTTCACATCAAAATTTGCAAGGAGGTTACTGTTCAGGGAATCTCACTTCGGAAGAATTGGAAACCTGAAAGTCGAATTCCCCGAAGTTTGAAATATGAAATGAATAAGGACCATCATATCTGGAGAAAATGTGATGACCGTTAGATCAAGGAGAACCATGTCAACAGAACACGTCTACAAGGACATGTGGAAGACCATGTGGTGTAGACCCCCGACCCTCAAGCTGAGATTCGCACAGGATCTTCTCTAAACCACGACAAGAGTTAAGCAAAACCCTTGATTAAGACCACGAAGAATGTTTGAGTCTCACGAGTTTGGCACTTTCAACCCAATGCCACCACTCTCTATAACAGCCAAGATGAAAAGCTCTAAATGGGCATAAGGGATAAGCCCCCTCTCTTCAGTCTCTTGGAAAAGTGACCACGACCAAGGCTTTAGCACAATCTCCTTTCATGGCTCACGATCTTGTGAGTTATAGAGTCAAAGACTCTCGAATCCTCTTGCTCCAAACCTCTGATACCTAAGATGAGATATGGGTATGGCTCCTCTTCATTAGTGCCTTTACAAGTGATCATCAGCTAGAGATTAACTCTAGCACCTCTCGCAACTCGTGACTTCGCGAGTTGGAGTTCTGAACGCTCGTTCTCCTCCCTTGTGAATCCTCAAAACGTTATAAGTCAAAAGAGTGTTGACTCCTCCACAGTGACGCATGTACGCCACTTGTCACCCACTTTGACATTTTTCTGCGTGTTGTATGTTTGCACCACCTATCACCCACTTTGACCTTTTCTATGCATTGTATGTTTGCACCACCTGTCAACCACGTGGTCTCTACTTATGGGATGTGCCACCTGTCTGCATGACCCCTCGACACTCAACACTTCATGACTTTCACGATCCAAATGCAATGTTTCCAAACCTTCAAACCCTTGAAATGCGATACCATGCAAGGTTTGTTCCAACGGTTCTCCCGTGGTCAAGATCCAACAGCTTGGATATTTTTCCCTGCACTTCGTGACTCGGGACTTGGAGCAACCAAGAATTTGGACTGTCCTCCAAAATCACAAACCCAAAATTCATGAAATGATCCAATGGCATGGGGTAATCCACGATCCACGACTCATGTTGACCCTCGACTCCTAGGTGATGGTTTTCTCTGGCCTCTGACCACCTTGCAACTCCTACAAATCCTACAGTCCTCTCAATCTTGTAAGTTCTCCACGGATGATCTGAAAATAGAAGGTTGACTTGTTATGCTATGCAAGCACCCTCTACTTCAATAAAATAATCCTTACATGACCTTGCTTCATGTGTTAAAATATGCAAGATGGTTTATGTGTTAAGTTCATGCTTCTTCTTGTCAATGTATATGTGTGAGGAAATGTTCTTTTAAAATATTAATTATGTGCTATAAACAAATACACAGCAACATAAATTGCAGCAAATAACACAGCAAAACTCACAACAAAACAAGATGATAAAGGAGTTCACCCCTCTCTAGGCTACATCTCCTTGAGCCTCCTTCAATGGACTTGGCTCTTTGGGATTAGTTTGTCAAATGTTCTTTTACAATATGCTTCTCAACTCCAATTGATTTACAGATTGTACCATTGGGTTCAGAATACATAAAAACCCCCAAAATGACTATTAGAACTCTGAAAATGGATCTTGTCTCATCCAATCATGACCTCTTCTACATGTGGCCCCCAAGCTTCCCTGAGCTTCTATATGGAAAAAAACACTTGTAAAAGTCCTCCAATGGATCTGAAACATATCTCAATGTGTTCAGAGCATAATAATTAGTCAAAAATGACTATTCAGTCACAGAAAATAGACATGTGCTCATTTGAGCAAGGCCTCAAACAATGAGGGCTTCAAGTCTCCCTGGAGCTTCCTCAAACTTCAATGGTTAAAAACCTACAAAATAAGTCTTCAAATGCCTATGAAAACAGTGCCAATGGACTCAGAACATCCAAAAACCCCTAGCTGGGCTTTTTCGGCACCTCATTTGGCCCAAAACTCAAAAAGTTAGGCCTCCTGCCATTTTTCCCCTTCAAGTTGTTGTCACTAGTTCGCCATTTCACACCTATCTGTGAATGAACCTAGCCTCTGGGAATTTTCCGTGCCTAAACTCAGCACACGCGTGCCTTCCAAAATTGGTGCCAAAAGGTCGCACCGTTAGTGGAATTAAAGCCCCCAAGGACGGAGGTGTTGGGCGCATGGGGCCATATGGCCACGTTCCCCGCGCACCAAAAGGGCTAAGTTCCAATGTGAAATCTGGGCTTGACACTTCGGGTGTGTGGTCGCATAACCATTTAAACATAAAACAACACCCAATACAAATCCCATGCGCCATTCTGTAGGGTCATATGGTTAACCGTATAAAACCGTGGGCCGACACTTGAAAACCCTCGCGCGCGCCAAACCCCCATTTAAAGGTCATGTGGTAATGCATAGAATCGTGGCTCGGGCTCTGTATACAATAAAACCACGGGCTGCAATGTTAAAACACCCCCGCGTGCACATAAAAATGTATAGTGGTCACATGCCACACATAGAACCGTGGTTTAAATTTAATACACACCACCGCGCGCGCAATCAATTGAACAATGGTCATATGTCAACGCAGGTGTGACCGGGGGCTGGAGCTGCTACAACTCCCGCGTGCTCGATATACATATGGCCACATGAAATACTATGTGACCGTGGGTCCAAACAAAACACAACTCCTGTGCAATAAGTAGCCGTGTTCATATGGATTGGTATGTGACCACGGGTTGGGGCTAAGCCCCGGCCCGACCCCGCGCCAACCATGTAGTAAAGTAAACTTAATTAATATTTGAACCATTCATATATTAAGTCACATGGTTTGGTGCATTGGCCGCGCGGGTTTGGTTAAAGTGTTCAACAGTGGGTAGAGGTCCGGGGGTCGAACCCCACGGACCCATAAAATTTTTATAAACCAAACAATAGCCCAATAGCCAATAACCGGGTGCCACGTGGCAGCCGTTGATTGGGCCACGTGGCACCCTACCATACGCCACATGATGCCACGTGTCGATACTTGATTCGCCCAACTGTCAATCAGTAAATGCCTGCCACATCATCCATCGACACATCATCATACGGAATGTACGGCCTGCCACATCACCGTACGGACTGTACGGACAGGTACAGTCAGCATCAAATTTTTTTTCCTATTTGGCTCGGCGAACAGATCGTGATATCTTCTCCATACGGACTCTATTTGAGAAAGTAAATATACCGTCGGAATTAGGAAGACGAGACGGACGCAATGGCACCATTTTCGTCACATTCTAAGCACTTTGAAAATTGAGCAAATTTTTTACCCCTGGTCCAGATTTTGATCACACCTTCCCACTGAAAGGCTTTTGGACCCAAAAAATGTTATGGTTGGATTACTGAGAGGGGGGGTGAATCAGTAATAGATCAATTTAACCATATAATCCAAGTGTTATATCAATGAAGCATTATTATCCAATAACTGCAGAGTAAATAAGCAATGAA
>JZKD02S1704363.1:12537-33318 GCA_000966675.3 Picea glauca
GATCCATATGTCATGGATATATGTTAGCCAATGCGTAAAATTGGAGGCTCAATCCTTATATTTGATTAGATGGTGCAAGCCTTGAGAGGCTTGATCCATATAGAGGGTTAGTTGGTTCAAGTTAAGGAGGGTACCGATCCATACATTTGGTGGCTACGTTAGTGACAACTAAGACACATGCTCCATATTAAGAAGAGGTTATCTTGTTATGGGCCCTCTATAAATGGTGAGGTTAAGAGACATTAAAGGGGTGAGGTCACCATGGTTGGTGAGGCTAATAAGATTTGTAAATGGGTCACCAGTCCATGCATAGCATGACCAAAACACCTTAAAGTGTTGAGTTCAAAGTACCATGGTTAGTATGGCTAATGAAATTTGCAAAATAGGCGAAAGTCCATACTTGGTGAGATCAAAAGAACCTGAGGGATGAGGTCAAAAGACCATGGTTGGTGAGGCTAATGAACTCAAAATAGATTGTTGCATGAATAAATTGTAACACCGTAGTAATGATTGATACCTCCATACTCTCATGAAGTGGATGTTGTACTCAAATAGTTATGTCTTGATGTTGATATTAGAATAATTTGATAGAATTCAATTGTATTTGTTTGCAGATGGTCCTTGATTGCATTTTTTCCAATGAACACTTTGTGGGGAAACTCTCAGGCACTTCCTCAAATTCACAGATGGTATCCAATGCAAAACTTATATTTAATTATGGTTCTTGACCTAAAAGGGATATCAAGTGAGACATGCAACATAAGCAATAAACTTGAAGAATCGACCTCAAAACCTCTTACATAAAACTCAAAGCACTCAAATACTTAAATTAATCTACTAAACTTAATACTTAATAACACATTTAAATAACAATATTTAAAATAAATGTTACACTCACATTACTAAATCTTGATGTTAATATTAATATACTCTAATAATATGCAAGGATATTATATTTTTAGATGGTGCTCGATGATATTACTTAATGCCCTTGTGGAATGATATTCGTTTGAAGAATAACGTTAGCTTGAAATTTTTTGATGACACTTGGATTAATTATGTGATAAAACAACACCTATATTAACAATGTTTGTTTGATGTCGAGGTTCTTTTATTGTTTCTTTTCTTGTGAATGATTTAGCTTCATAGTTTAAACAAAACTCCGTAATGTGTGAAATGGAGTTTAAAAATATGTTTGCTTTTGATAAAATTAGAAACTAGGAATATTTGGTGGTCAATGGTAAAATTTATGTAATTTTTTCATGTATCTTGGATGTTATGGTGTTATGAATAGTTAAGTATCTTGGATGTTATGAATAGTGATGTTATGAATAGTTAAGGTGGAAATGTTATTATATGATGTTGTCTAAATATTTGATTTTTTGAATTTTTTACTGAAATTTGATGAAACAAATTTTGGTGAAATGACCATTTTATTTTGTTTAAATTGCATTTTTGAATGTATAAATGGATTCAACACCTTGAAAATTTTTCAAGGCACTCGAATTATATTGATGCAATCACTCAAATATGGAGTTCCAACAATTTTTGGCTAGATTTCAAACAAAATTGATCGAAAAATATGCCCATAAAAACACCAAAAAGTCGATAATGAAAAATTGATTAGTTGCAACTAATACTCATAAATATAGATAATAGATTAATAATATAAATAATTCCAAAATTAAAATCATTTTATTTTTATCCATTACAACTTAGATTTAAGGCCACGTAGCAGTTGCGTGCTATTCAATTTTGAATCAAAGGAAATTTTCCAATACATATAGGCTCGAAGCCAATACAACATACTCATTATGAGCTTTATTCATGTCATTATGGGAATTGAACTCGGGTGGAGAGGATAACAATCATTCCTCACAACCATCCAAGCTACACCCAATTGACTAACACCACGTTTTGTTATTAGAAAAGATTAAATGAAAAGTCATTTGTTATTCCATATAAAAGTATTCATATTTAGTTAAGGAAAGAGGGATCAACATTAAATGTATTGTATGGTTGGATTTTGGATCAAGGTTTAATGACTTTAATTTATTAATTTATTTGATTGCACATTGTTCTTGGTGATTGTAGGTTGTTCTTGGTGAGTAGGAAAAGTTGGTTACTTATTGCTCTTGGTGAGTAGGAAAACTTGGTTAGTTATTGATTTATTCATTATTTTTGATGAGTGGAAGTCTAACATAGAATCAATGTCTGGTTGATATTATTTTTTTTGTATCTAGGGGAATCGGTAATGGCGGCGGTATTTGACTCGCGTGACATGAGGTCAAATCTCGTCGACTGCCTTATAACCCCTAGGGAGAACCACACCGCCCACAAGCATGGCCTCTGGATAAGACGGGGTTTGAACTCGTGACTAGCTTAGCAACACGAATGCTTTAACAACACGTCCGCTGGCCACTAGACCACACCCTTGAGGGAATGTCTGGTTGATATTATTGGTTATAAGTTTACTTTGTAATGTTTTAAGTAGTTTATATTTCTGTATATCTTAGTAGATTTTAGCAGTCAAATTTCTGCATGGAAGAGGTCCCTTGTCTCAAAAATAAAAAAAGTTAAATCATAACTTTAAAAATAGATTACTATTATTATTATTATAATAACGTTTTAAAGTATTTTATAAAGTTAAGGGAAGACAATAAAACTTCAAGGATGAAATGTCCAAGTAGGCACGTTATGCCTTTTGTATGATATAAATGTCTTATATGATATAAATGTCAAGAGTTGAGCTCTACTCTCGATTGTAATTTGTATGTTTTGAAATTTTTTCTTTGTTAACTATTATGATTTTGAAATAAAACATATGATTATATGGTTGAAATAAAACATATTTTTTATGAAATTCCAAATACAATTAAAGAATCATCAAAACCTTTTTCAGATTTCATATTATTTATTATCTACATTTTTCTTAAAAAAACATAAATCCTATAATTAAACAAAATAACTTAACATATATACTACTGAAAATTAAATGCAATCACTAAACAATATATAAAAATAAAAATAAAACACGAAATGTTTTTATTACAAAATGAGGGAAACAAAAACAAGATCATATCAACTATTAAACTATGTTATTGAAAATTAAATGCAATCGCTAAACAATATATAAAAATAAAAGTAAAACACGAAATGTTTTTATTACCGAATGAGGGAAACAAAAGCAAGATCATATCAACTATTAAACAATTACTTCATATTACTAGCTAAATAGTATGTGATAAAATTCCATCCAATGGTTCTTTTAGCATCAATAAACTAACTTCTTAGTCTTCTTTAGAGAGACCTGCTATTCTATTGAGTTCTCTTAATATAAACCTAATTACGAACATAAACCTAATTATGAAAAGATATACATTTTTATGTGGTAAAACATATAAACTTGCAAACATTTTTTAGTCACTTACTAATATAAAAAGATGTTGGTTATTCCAAAGGTCAAAATATTTCCAGAAGCGAAGGGCAAAGATATCCCATGCTATCTGTGCACATATTCCAATTCTTGGAATATGTGAATGGACTATATATACTTTTCCACATATTCATACCATTGTGATATATGTAGACATAGTATGATGCACAATGTGGACCAGCTTAGCTTTGTTGATGAGTTTTTTTTTTCAATTCATACCATTGTGATATATGTAGACATAGTTTGATGCACAATGTGGACCAGCTTAGCTTTGTTGATGAGTTTTTTTTTTCAATTAAACAAAGTTTTGTTGAAATTTATTTATTTTTTAAAATTCAAGGTATTTTTAAGATTAATTAAAATGGTAAAAGACAAAATTCTATCATTAATATTTTTATTTAAGTATAGAGGGGTTTCTGTAGTACAATATATTAGATATCATTTTTGGGATTAACTGCTTAGTGCAAGTCATTAATTTATGACCTATATCCATGAGTATTAGCCGCAATTGATCAATAATTTTTATGATTTGAATAGTCCACTTAGCACTTATTGCATCAGGTGATGCTCACAGGGGTGAAGAAATGGGATTGAAACCAACGAAATGAATCGCATAGCACCCAATCATCACTTCCGGGGCTTGCATCCGGTAACCATGACTTCCCAAATGGGTGACCACCGCTTGGGAAATCTTGGTTACTGGGTGCAAGCCCCGGAAGTGATGATTGGGTGCTATGCGATTCATTTCGTTGGTTTCAATCCCATTTCTTCACCCTTGTGAGCATCACAGAATTATTGGTCAGTTATGACTAATGATCATGGATATGGACATAGATTAATGACTTACACTACCAAATTAATCCCAAAAATGATATCTAATATTTTTATTATTTAAACATAATTCTTTGAAATTTTTCTAAAATTTAACTAATTTTTTTTTTTTTAAATATTCAAATTTTTATATTTAATAAAAAAATCTCTAATCTTATTAATTATTAGAAATTCAAAAATTCTTAAATAAAAAATAATTGAATTACTCAATTTAGAAAAAATCTTAAATCTTAACTAAAAAATAATTGAAGATTCACAACACTCAGAATGCACTAAATGTGCCATAAATCTAGATTCCAATGACGTATAGCAACAAAACAGTGGAAACAAAACAGAGACCTTGCCGTAACAAAAGACAAAAACTATTTGCACTATCTAATCTCGAAATTTCTGTTGTCGCTGTGTGTCACAGTCCCACAAAGACCGGTTTAGCAATCTCTGATTTGTGGTCACTGCTTTTTTTAGGTATTTTTACCAAAACCTTGTTTGCTTCTAGGGCGCCAGGATGCCACGTAACTCGTCCTGTCCCATTAAACCTAATTTGGCAGTTGCAATATGCAGGAAAGTTCAAGGAGGCATCATGAAGCAATAATGGATCCATACATGCATTTATTATATGCATGTATTTTAGTGGTGGAGGTTCAGTCAATGGATTCTGTTGTGAACAGTTTGATTGAAAGCTACGGAATTCTACTATTTGTCAAGTACAGAAGCTACACATCTAATATGGGTTCTTTCTATGGTTTCAGTCAGCAGAAGGCAGAGATCACAGAGAGAACGAACTCGAAGGGAATTTGGTGATACGGATGAATGGATAAATGACAGGAGAATGCCGTGATAGGATGGTGGTAGTGGTAGAAGATGTGGAGACAGCCAGAACAGCTCTCGAATGGGCGATCCAGAATATTATCAGAAGTGGTGACATTATCACACTTTTGCATGTTTTCCAGTCCTCTGAAACTGGTTCAGAATCATCAGGTCTGTAATTTTATGTTATATTTATTTGTACAACTCATGTTATGGTTGGGATGGATATGCGTGGTTGCTTTTCTCCTTTCCTCGTCTGTGTGGGACAGTTTGTGGGACAGGTGGTCTGGGTGCTTGTGTCATAATAAAAGGGGACTTAAATAGCATAATAGTTAGCCGATGCATCATGTTTGACATTTTGAAACAGTTTTTACGACTTTACAATCTGCACTGGCTACTTTTCTCTCTCATTGAAAATACATCGAATTTTCTATTGCCAGTGGTTCCCTTTCTGGTCAAGAAATTAGTTAATCATTGGAATTTTTGCAACATGTGGGGGTGGGGTAATCTATCAACTTTGTTTGTGTGGACAGTAGCAGAAACCCCATCTGAACTTGGATATGGTTATCTCGAAGATGCATATCTTTGGTTCTACACAAACGCCTGACATGTCAAATATTGGAACTCATATCAGACCTAGGTTTAGAGGAGTTTGTGCTAATGTTTTTATTTGATGGACAATATCAGACCTTGGTTTAGAGGGGTTTGTGCTAATGTTTTTATTTAATGGACAATCTTGATTGGTTAAGGTTTATATGTCAGTTGCAGTGATACCCTCATAAGTTAGTGGTATCTACAAATCTGTAATCTTTCTTTTATTACTTGCTTTGCATAACAGAGTTCTCTTTATCAGACCCGGCTTTAGATGGTTCTCTGTTAGTGTTTTGATTCGATAGGCAATCTGATTGGTTAAGAAGACATCAGTTTAGAGGGGTCTGTGCTAGTGTTTTAATTCAATGGACAGCCTTCACGGGAAAAAGTTTATGTCAGTTGCAGTGACACCCACATCAGTGAGTGGTATCTACAAATCTGTAATCAATTTTCTATTACTTGCTTTGCATAACAGAGTGGTCGATAGGCAAACTGATTGGTTAAGCAGACATCAGTTTAGAGGTCTGTGCTAGTGTTTTAATTCAATGGACAGCCTTCATGGGAAAAAGTTTATATGTCAGTTGCAGTGACACCCACATCAGTAAGTGGTATCTACCAATCTGTAATCAGTTTTCTATTACTTGCTTTGCACAACAGAGTGGTCTATATCAAACCCTGGTTTATATCTGTCTGTGCTAGTATTTTGATTCAATGGGCAATCTTGATTGGTGAAGGTTTATATTTTAGGTGCAGTGACACCCACATAAGTGAGGGGTATCTACCAATTTGTAATCAATTTTTTGTTGCTTGATTTACACAACTGAGTGGTCTAGATTCTAGATAATAGCTTGGATAATAGAATCTAGATTATATTAGAATACTACTGTGAGAGGCTAGCTGGGTTGATGACAGTGTAGAACTGTTGCAGCCCCCACCTGGGTTTGATTCCTGTAAAAGCAGAGGGTTTGCCACTCCAGGGCTGGCATGCTTTGTGGCAGAGCTGTGTCTGTTAAGTTGGGATCGGCCTCATGTCTCCAAGTGTCAAACACTGTCTCACTTTTTGATACGTGGTTGATGTTCGACAATCAAGACTCTAAAAACATCCTTTCAAGATTTTTTTTTTTATATCAGAATACTTCAGGACATCAGATTCAAAAGGCAACAAATCTGCTTAAGCTACCACATATGTGTTTCACAGTACCATCATGGGGAATCCAGACCTTACTCGTATAGGATTACCAGGGTTTCCTATACATTTAGCATGGAGATTTTAGGTTTCACGAAGTAATTAACCAATCTTGTCTTTTTCTTTCACACGAGGTTTCTGATGTGACTTATCCTATCTTCCTTTTTTTCCCACAAGGGTTCCTGAATTGCTTACAAATCTATTCAAGAGTAATCCATGCCGTCTCAAAAAAATGTTTCAATGCATTGAGCGATTTTGTTAGAAGTTAGAATTTGACCTAGATCATGGTTTCAATATAGTTAGTTGTGTGAGTTTCCAAACAGATATACCCTGTTCCCAGAATTGCATGGTGACTCTATCAGGATCGAGCTAGTAACACTTTGAAGGGATCTTCATGCAGAATCCTTATATCAAACCCACTTTCTATAGAAGTACTTATGAAAATAGAACGCATATCCTGTTTTGCAACCTTGATGCTGAGAATTCAATTTAAGGATTACCTATAAATTTGTAGATTCCAGTGGTTTCTGATATAGGTAGCATCTCTGCTCAACACCCGAGCAGGTGAAAAAGAGGCTCTTTGTTCTTATCCATGTCTTCGTTAGAGGAAAAGTCGTTTGGAATAAACGAAACATAAACTTGGAAAATATATATGAAAGCATTAACTAGTGGAAATTTTGTTACATGCTTTTTTTCTCACTGATACATGCATAAGACGGCATGACATGTTGAAAAGAAGCTGGATAGAAGAAAAATAATCAGTGCCAGAACCTAGAAACACCTTCAAAGTTGAAATATTTTCTTAGTATATATTAAAAACCATATCTTGTGATCTGGGCAAACTCTCAGGGTTACAGACAAGCTACAAGATCTGCACTGAGAAATTTAAATTACGATTTGCTTGTGAATTCTAATATGTAGAGAAATCATGCTAGATAAGCAGAGGAAGTCATTCCAATTAGAATGAACAAAAGAAGTGTAGCATCCCCGGACGCTTACCTTGGGCATCAGGCACTGCTAGAAAGATTTCTTTGCTTCATTTACCATCTAATAATCTATGAGACTGAATTCAACCTCTAACAGAAATTTAATACAGAATTCATATGCAAATATATAATAGCAGTAGATTTAATGTTTCGTATGCAGAGTCCATTCATTACCCATTGAGCTCATGGTACAAACCTAACTTGCACGTACAGGGAAACGGGTACAAGTTTCCAAAACAGAAGCGTGCTTGAAACATGATCCCTCAAAAATTTGGAAATGGGGAAACACAATATATATATATAATGTGCTATTTTATAAATAGTACATTACATCAAAACTTTGAAAGAAAGCAGTATGAATAAATGAGCAAAAACATTTAAATGCCAAAATAAATGACAAACAATGTTCCACCATCGCTTATATTGGGATCGCCATCATTAGTATCACCCTTTGCGTCCTCATCTAGCCTTTGCCCCTACCTTGATCCTCTAGGGGCATCAGTCAACACAATCCGATTTTGATGAAACTGCATAATCCAAGCCTTAAAATATGGTAGAAAAAACTTAACATGCCTAATCAATGATTTTGGCTTGAGTGAAGGGTAGATTTTTGCTAAGGCCATGATAAAGGAGTTCAACAATCAATGCCACCAACATTGGGGTACATAAAGACTTGGTGCTCTTGATTAAATGCCAATCTCATACCCTCATACATGATAGAATCCAATGAAAATGTTGCAAACCTGCCGATCCCAAAATCCTGAAAACTGTTAAGTATGTTGAATTTTGAATGGGATATGAAATTCTACTTTCTCCATACGAAGTCCAATGAGGTTGGAACTTGGAACCACCCTCAAACATTCTAAAACAATTAATGGTAATGATAAAAATTGAAGTAAAAGGATAGAAAAGGAAAGATGAAGGAAAATTCAAACCTAGTAAAAACCGAGTTAAAATTTGCCTATAAAGTTTTGAAACCATGTCGTACGGATGGTGGTATGTCTTGGAAATGTGTTTTCAGCCATACAAAATGCCTTTCCCACACATGGGATGCGTTTATACAACAGGAAATGCATTTCATGGCTGTACCACATGCGTTTCCGTGTTTCCGTACAGAAATGCACAGGGTACATCCCTCCCCTACATGTTTCTTGCAATGTAGGTACAAAAACAATGTAAACCTAAAGCATTCCACAGAGATGAATATGAACACCTATCTCCTCAACAATCCCTCAGGGATCTTCTTCCCTTCCAATGTTTTTCAGGCATTCCACACCTAGATGAATATGAACACCTATCTCCTCAAGAATCCCTCAGGGATCTTCTTTCCTTCCAATGTTTTTCAGTGCAGACAGAGAGTCCAAACTGCTGATTGCTTTTTGGGAATACCCTGGGAGAAAAAGACTTGGCTCCAAATGGTGAATGAGCAGCAATAACAAGGTCACAGGTTTATTGGAGTTTGCTTCAGTTGTTGTGGACATTCCAACCATGGTTTTCCCTGCAAATCATCCCATTTCCTCTCACATTTTCAGCAGCAAATCCTCCCCAACTCCTACACACTCTTTCTAGCCACAAGTCCATGTAATTCTCTTACCATTTGCAGGCATACCAGCCATGGATTTCACACATGATGTCTCCGATTATCAAGCAGAGGAAAATCCCCATAACATGGCAAGTGAATGCTGATTGGAGAGAATGAAAGAATGATCCCTTCATCATGAGAACTTTTCTTGCATGAGATCTACTCTCTTCCCAAGGATGTGACAACTTTACTTGAACGCACACACAAGTCAAAGATTAATGTGAAAGCTTTTAAGGAAGCATTGGCAAAACGGGTAGCACTCCCCAAAAGATAAATTTTAAGGTCAAATCACCCTTGCACCCCCTTTCCTCTTCCTGTTCCCCTCTTGTGGTATCATAGTCTCCTTGTTCCTTCCTCAAGCAACAATTTTTGGTGGATATTATATTATTATGTATTTTCTTTGTACATGCTTTTACATACATATGTACAGCATAACAATATCCTCATTGTGGTTCCCAGAAACCTATCATCCACATTCCTAGCCCACTACCTGGACTCAAACACATTCATTAGTTGGACATTGGCCTTGGGCTCCATACTAGGAATATTAATGCATTTTACCTATTTGCAACACAGGTCATTATAAGTCAGTCCACATGGCTTGAATGCCATCACATAAACCTTGTCATGAAAATAATACATTATTTATTACATTATAATTCAGGGTTTAGTATTGCAAAAAGAAAAGCCAATTTTCCCACGTCTACATGGAAAGATCACTGTCATGGAAAGGGAAAGAACACATATCATTAGACATATAGGGGAAAGATGAATGAGTGATGAGAACATCAGATGATGGAAAATAGATTTTTGTCAAAGGATGTAGAATAAACCATAATACAGAAAATATAGAAATAGGAAGTGGAGGCATGGCACCAATGACCAGAGGAAAATAAGTGAACAATAAAACTATAAGGAAGAAAAATGCAGAACATTCATAAGGCGAGAAACATTGGGAAATAGTTATTTGGAAGGATGTCAAATTAATGTAAAAGATAAAAACGAGAAACATAAAGGGAGAGGTGGGACAGTAATGACTAGCGATATAATAAATAACATATCTGTTAAATGAGATTATACATGTATCAGGAAACAATTTTTTTTGGAGTAAACAACTTGTATTTGGTTACTAAGTCTTTCTCAACTAATTTATGGTGAAACTGAAATTCCACTATAACTTTGTTCCATATACCATGGGCTTCTATGAACATTCACATTCAGACCAATGCAATCCAATTCATGTATAATTGACCCATATATATGACTGCATTAAGATCACCTGTGAATTTGGACATCATACAAAAGTCATTGTTTTTCGATGCAAGAACATTTGTTCAATTGTGAAAGTATACATACCTGATTCAACACAATCTCTATACGAGTACATTGCTTTGTAAAAGGCATTCATAGAAAAAATGGATGGCTCAGTTTGGCTTGGGAAAAAGTTTTTAATATCACATTTCATTTTTTGAATGAACGATTTCAGATCAAAGTTGAAAGAAACTGTGGCAAATATCTTCATTTTTAATAAACTAAGGCATTAAAAGTTCACTTCCTCTATAGACACTAACTTATTTTATTGTCTAGCTCAAGTTTCAAGAACAATGTGAACATGTGAGCAAATGGCAAGTTGCTGGAATTGCTGGCTACATGTTGCAATTCCATCCTAGCTAGCCCTAAGCTTGTTAGATGCACTATCAAAACCAGGCCAACTTTCAAGTGCCAATTGATAATTAAATTGTAACTTCATATAAAATAAACTTTAGTTTTGATAAGATAAATAGGTTTACTTTCACATGAGTTTATCCAGTGTTTCTCGTCTTCTAGTTTCTGATGCAAGTGGCGTTTCTTATGTGAGCAGGTCGAAAGAAAAAACAAAATTCAAATATAACAAAAACAAGTCGAAGACTGTTACGGCTGAAAGGCTTTCATTTAGCTCTTTCTTTTAAAGATCTTTGTGACCGGGTTCCAGAGGTGAGGGATTAAATACCTCCTAGTTTGTGAATTCAAACATAGTGGGGTATGTGGATGTATGCAATCTTATCATCCATGCCCATTTATGGCTTTTTTATATGTGATGTAAGATGCTCTTCTTTAGTCGAACCGATAATTTTTTGTGGTTGAAATGCTTGTGATGATCACCATCAAATGACAATTCTTTGATTTTAGATATAATAATGTGGTAGATGTGTCTCAAAAGCTACAAAACTACAAAAGAGATTCCCTTCAGTTAAGCTGCCACGACTGGGGTATCTTTTCTGCCAAAGTCATCTAGGACATGCACTTGGCTCCATCCACAAGAAATGGCCTCTGCATAGGCATGCTGGCCCACAAGGGGTGAGCATGTCACTTGGGGGAATTGAAACCTGGTGGTGGCAATAACAACACCCTGCTAACCCTTTGCCGGCCCACAAGGGGTGAGCATGTTACTTGGGGGAATTGAATCCTGGTGGTGGCAATAACAACACCCTGCTAACCAGATGGACAAAAAAAAACAATATCTTCATAAAGGAAGTAGGCTTACTTTTCCAACTGCTTATCCTTGTTTTTCTGTGTAATATATCTTGTCTTTTTTTTGTTGGAAATATGTATCCAAATTCTGCTTCTATAAATGCATAGATTCTTCTGTCCACCAGCTGCAGCTCAACCCAGAGTTGAGGATACTCCAACTCCAGAAGCATGTTAAGTAGTTAGGAACTTTACATTCCTCTAATCCACCCGGCACATCCATGGAAATGTGCCTTTCCTTTCTCTTTTAACAGGGCTTCCCCAATTTTTACGGGATTATTGGGTCTTATCAACATTTAATATCTGCCAATGTTTTGGCTCATTTATAATTTTGAATAACTTAGTCCTGGTGTAGTTCACGACCAGTGGCTTCGTCAAGGTTCACATCAATCTACTATTTTACAGAGAATTGATATTGATAGGAATTATGAGACAGATCTTTAATATACAAATAGTGTTGTTTTGAAAACCATTCATCTTATTATGTTTTGATAAAATATTTCTTTACGATATAATTGCATTTGCTTACTCTGGTGGATTTTATTTGCCCTGGAATCGCTATAACATTTTGGTGGCCATCATGGATTAACTCTTGTCGCAGGCTAGAGTAGAGATAGTTGTGACAGAGGGTGATGAAGGGCCAACAATAGTCTCTCTGGTCAAGAAAATTGGAGCATCTGCATTGATTTTGGGGCTGCATGGTCAGAGTTTCCTCCGCAGGTATGTAGTTGTACTTGTTCTATCTTGACTGTATAAGAATTTAGGAAATGTTAGTACAGAGTTATTAGCGGTTCTGATCTTTAGTTCAATTGATTATAGTACTTTATCTGCTGCACTTGTGATTCTTTTGATACATGTTTGTCATTCCTAGGTTCCTTGGAAGGAAAGGTATCTCAGACTATTGCATCAAGAATTTGGATTGCCGGGTTCTTGCAGTTAAGCCAAACAAAAGTTCTAGGACGGTTCTTCCTCAGCATGGTACATTGGCTTCTGAAATTCAAAACTACAATACTGTTAGCGTTGTAAGCATCTAAAATGGGTTTATTTGAGCAATGTCTCTACCTGTGTGCTTCCAGTATCATATCTCTCCAATGGGATAAAAAGAAAAAAATTGTTTGAATGCTATTTTCAATTGTTGCAACAGAGGTTTGAAATGGTTCCTGCATTAAAGCTTCCATATTAATCATCTCATCGCTAGTTGCCCATAGCTTGCACATTGCTGGAGTCACTAACCAAGCTACTTGGATTATCTTTTGGAGTTCTCCAGAAGTGGGAGAACACTGGAAGTAAGAGATAAAATTATGTAAATAAAATCTGGTTGTGGGCACTTTGTACTTGTGCATGATTGCATATGCAATGCCCTAAATTCTCAGTTTCCAGTTTTGGGGAGACTCGTAGACCCGGTGAATCCATCGTTTCTCCCTATCATTACATGCCCTCAATCTTGAAGCTTTTTCAGTGAAGCAGTTCCATTCTTACTGTCCTTATTTGGAAAGGTTTCCTTCTATTTTATGATGGATAAAAGATGCTGTAAAGGGCATTTCATTCCTAAGCACAGTGGTGGCACTTCATAAGATTTGTTGAGGCCATCTGTTTGATCTCTCAGACATTCAATGTAGTAAGTCTGTCCCGATTGAAAATCTTCAACATTTGAGGCTTACGGCATATCCATGTGAAGTCAGACTGTTTGGAAGTTCAAGGATGTGTGCTGGTGTAACATTCTGTTTTTCTATTAGTTTAAATCTTGACGACTACAATCTATGTTTACTAATTGTGTGTCAATATTGCAAGTGGCGACATTTAGGCCTTCATCTTTATTTGTTATTTATGTACTAGTCATTAGCCTAGTAGTTTGAGTGAAGAAAAATCAATTTTGTCAATTAGGGGTGACGACTCCCTCCCATTGGTCCTAAACAATGTTATTAGGCACGATATGAATACTATCAACAATTAAGAAAAAAACTCAAAGACAAGTCCTAAACAAAGTTATTAGACACGATATGAATACTATCAACAATTAAGAAAAAAACTCAAAGACAAGTATGCAAGTATGATTGCCATAAATGTATGTACATCTGTTTACCTAATTGTATTACTATATATAGGGGTACAAAATTGTGGGAGAGTGATCTACCTAATAGTATTACTATATATAAGGGTACAAAATTGTGGGAGAGTGATCGAACTAGACCATGTCTATTAAGATACAATAAATGAAGTTGCAAGAGAAGAAATATGTAAAAAAGGCCTCTAGAAGAAAGGAAGGTTTTAAGTACATAGAGATATGTGCAATATATGTAAATATACAGTAAAGTAATAATAGTCCATGGGACTATGTCTCATCATTTCCTCTTTGCTTGGAGGAAATTGTTCTCAATTTGTTACTCAAATGTTGATCAGGACACCTCCTTAATTTAAGTTGCCAATGAACCAGGACACCCACTTAACTTAAGTTGGCAATGAACCTTTGTAACCCACTCGATAAGTGGTAATGGATTTATTACATGAGGTGGATATGTAGATATCAAGAAGAGTATCTTCATCCAAAGGCGGTTGAAAATCTAGGATGTTGTCCTTAAGATGGAGATAACAACTTCACCATCCAAATTTGGCGGCTCATAAAGCATGAGTTGGTTCACATTCACAACATGTAGACCAAATTAAGAATGAAGGCCCAACTGAAAAACATTTTCTCCAATTTGTTACAAAATGATATAATGCTCATACTAAATATGTTTGGGCTTACAATGTTTAAGAGATTTAAGCATTTATTCATCCATGTATTTAAGTTGAACTTTTCCATCAATATGAAACTGTGGAGGAATGCGATGTCGATCATTAAGCCCTTTATATGTGGCTTGAGTCTTCAACAAGGTATCATGAACCTATGAATGCACTTTAACCAAATGATTGACAAAAGAAGCATCCTTAGTTTGTTCCATTTGTTGATTAGAAGAAGTTGTGGGTAGAGCTATGAGAATCTCAACGGAGCAAGGAGTTGTTATCCATTGAAAACCTCCAATGGAGAGAACCTTCTAGAAACATGGAGAGCTCTATTATAGTTATGATGCAAAACATGAAGATAAGTGTGCCATTGCTTAATTTGTTGGTGATAGATGCAAAGAGCATGAACCAAGGATAGATTTATCACCTCACTTTGACCATCAATTTGTGGATGAAAGGATGTAGAGAACCTTAGGTGACAACCTAAAAGTTTCCATGATGTTTTTCAAAAACGACTGAGAATGATAGTGAGTGGTAAGCCAAAGTGTCACCATATATGTTGGATAAACAACTAACCATCTTTGGAGTTGTGATCAGATATGATAGTGAGTGGTAATCCTTAGTGTCACCATACACATTGGATAAACAACTCACCATCTTTGGAACCAACTGTAGTTTTGTTGCAAGGTATAAATATAACCATTTAAAAAAACATACATACAACTATAAAGATACAACTTTACTTTTGAAGAGTAATGGGCATGCCGCTAATACAATCCATGGGTATGGATTCCCAAGGCTATGAGGGAACTGGAAATGGTTTGCATGGATCAGTCTTTCTATTAGAAGGCTTAGATTCACTACACAAGGCACATGTAATAAAATCCTAGCTGTGCTTCCTCATAGAAGGCCAATAAAAATGTCTTTGTAAATGTTGTAAAGTATTCAAAGTGCTAAAATGACCACCATAGAAGAGCAATGTTTCTGGTGTATGAGTGTGAGGAGTGCTAAAGCAAATGGGACATAAAGCTAATTTAATTTGTACTAAAATCCATCTCTTAATATAAAACTAAGAAAATGAGTTTGATTGATCACTTTGGATTGTTGTAAGTGTTGAACATATTGCTATTGATGTGTTGTCATTGATGTCAATAGTCATTGTCATTATGATGTGATGATGAGTTGTTATTAACAACATGCAGAAGAATCTACCAAAAATCTCAAAAGAGAAAGCACATTGCAGACAACATGCAAAGGAATCTACTGAAAAGCTTAGAAGTGAAAGCGCATTGCAGAAACACGATCATGATTGAAATCGCCACTGTAAATCTACAAAAGAATCAAGGAAGAATCATGTCCTCTGATGTAGATTTCAGGACAAACAAGGATGGTCCATCTACAGAAGAATGAATATCGACCATCCGATCTATGGTATCAGAGCGGGTGCCTTCTGCATAGTCTAACAACTGGAAGGTAGATCCTAAAGATGGATCAACAAGAGGGAATGCCTAACAACAAAACACCATTGTTCAATGGAGGTGGCTATGCTCTATGGAAAATAAGAATGAAAAACTTCCTGTTGGCTCTTGGTTTTTATATCTGACAATCTGTTGTAGATGGTTACACTGCACCAACTACTCCACCCAAAGATGCTGTAGGAAATAAAATCTACAATGACAACTCAAGAGCAGTTAATGCAATTCTAGGAGGGTTGAAAAATTCTATATGTGTGAAGGTTATGCATTGTAAGTGATGCAGGAGCATCAAGTCAACAAAGCATGCGTGGAAGCGAACGAATGACATCTCAGCAGGACTGAGTTTCAAATCAAACATTTATTTCAGAGATAAATCGGTTGTTGAGATATTTTGTAAACAACATTTTAAAATTGTAACTTGTTTGTAAAGTCATGAAGGACTGTAAGGGATTGCAGTTATGGATTGTTGACTCTTATCTGGCAATAACTGTTAGTTATTGTAATAGGACTCATCAGGCAATCACTATGAGTTGATAGGATAGGTTGCATATAGGATGAGAGATCTCGTGGAGCCAGTCCTTAGATAGTTTTTTTCATTGTTGTATTGTAACAGATAGACAGAATAGAGAGAATGCGATAGAGATCAGAGAGCTCAGTAGAACAAAGTAGAGTAGAAGAAACACTATGTAAATTTGTTTTCATGAATGAATAGAACATACATAATTGTCCCAAAATCCTTGGGACTGTGTTCATTTCATGTGTGATTGAATGAATATTATATTCTGTATGTATGGTTTAGTTCATTTCGTTCATGCAGGACCGTTTGAGAGATTGACTGTATGAGTTCGTGACAAAACTGGATGAGTTTCAATTGTTTCTCTTCTGACACTCGTATGCAAGGTGTGCATCTCGAATGCAAGGAGCGCATCAATTGAGTCCCGGAGTGGCTCAGAGAAGTTCAGAGAGGACAAGAGAAACTTAGACCAGGTGCAAGGTGTGCACAACGTCAAGGAGCAACCAAGCTTCGAAGAACCAGCGCAAAAGAACACCAGGTGGGCGAGAATAATTTCTTTCCAAGAAATCCTTCGATTTGAGTTATCGAAATCTCGAGAACGCAAGGTGTGCATGGGAGATCGAAATACTTTTAAGGACCGAAGCTCAGAAGAGATAACACTTTTCTCGAGTGTTGACGAGATCCCAGAGTCGGACTCGTAGAAAGAACAAAGGTTTGAAACCTTTGAAGATTGATAAATCTTGCAAGCGAGGAGATATCAGAAGCTCAGAAGGAGGAGCGATTGTGATCGTTGGATCACAGTGAAGAGGATTGACAGTCATCGGATCAGACGAAGGTGCAAGAGCCTTAGCACTTCGCAACACAGAGGAGAGAGAACCTATTGGGGTTGAACTTTGAGGTTTCCGAAGTCCAAAGAGCTGAAACCCCGGAGTAGAATCTTAGTCGTCTGAGCACAGAAACAGATTTGAGCCATCAGATTGTTCGGGGCAAGGATCAAGTGTTGGATCGTCAGAAAGGATATGGACCGTCAGATACTATGAAGTCTAGGAGGAAGCAAGTTTGAAACTTGAAACACCCGAAGCGCGGAGAGTCGAAGAGCCGGAGCGAATCTGGATCGTTGATCCAAGAGGATACGTGTCGATAGGTCAGAAGATCCAGAGGAAGGTGGAGGTTGAAGCGTTGAAACATCCGAAGCCCGAATATCTGAAGAGACGAGAGTCGTCGATCTGTGAGGAGACACTTGGTAGCAGATCTCGAGCTCCGGGAAAGTTGAAGTGGGTTTTTTTTAGTTGAGAACTGAGATCGTCGAAGTGCGAAGACCTGAAGACCCGAAGTAATATCTGGACCGTGAGATCGAAGAGAGACGTGGCGCGAATCTGTGAACTCCGGGTAAAGTCTTGAAGTGATTTGCAGCCGTCGGATCTAAGAGGGACATGTCATAGATCCATGCATTCTGGTTAAAGTCTCGAAGTAATCCTCGATTGTTGGATCATGACGACACGAGTCAGGGGATCAAAACCTTCAGATAAAAGCGTTTGGGAAAAGACGAAGTTTGAGATTTGAGATCTCAGAAGTCTGAAGACCCGGAGGAGATCTTGACGGTCGATCGAGAAGAGGGTCGCTGGATCGTAGATCCGAGTGGAACGATCAAACACCCAAAGTGAAGGCAGGGTCATTGATTGGGAGGACATATGTTCGTAGATTGCTAGTTCCAGAGGATTGACATACAAAAGGAAGCTGGGTTTGATATTTCGAATTCCTGAAGTTCGGAATTGTGAAGAGATCTCGACCGTTGATTCAGAGGAAGCAGATTTGGTTTGTAGATTCGAAGGGCACAGATCTGATCGTCGATTTAGACGTTATCGTCAAGATCGTGAGATCGATGATACTGTAGTATTGCGGGGACATAAATTGCGAGGAGTTTAAGATATTGAGGGCGAGCTGCAATTCAAACCGTGGTTTCGTCAAGGGGACATGTGGAAGTCATAGTAGCATTACGGGCTCAAAAGTAGTTTGACTCCAAACCGCTTGTGGTCATGCTCGCAATCATGTGAGCAAAGCCCAAGGTCACATCAGGAGAGGGTTTATCTGAAAAGGAGCTAACGTCGACACTTTGAGTTTTCGCGGCAAAGTGAAAGGAAAGTTCGCAGGTTGCCATCAGACTTGCACTAGGAAGCTGAGGGGGCTCGTGTTTAGATACAAGGAAGGGACCATTAAGGTTCCAGAGAGTCTTTCGACTCAAGAATCGGAGATCCATTGATCGAGAGGTCGCGCATCCCTACGGGGGAGTAGGGGGGCTGCATGAGGTGGTATCAAAGTTGATTTTGAGTTTGTTTGTAGACAATAGACAAAAGGAGAAAGGAGGTAAGTTGATATCATTTGTGGTATCAAGAATTTGATTTCTGTTTGTAGGTGATGCAATGAAATCATGCCACCCAGAAGGTGTAGAGCGAATGCAGAAATGGAAGAAGAAATGAGGTGACTCTGAATGAGATTGGACGCCATGGAAACAAGGCAGAGAAGAGCACGAGACGCTAGAGATATCAGTGAAGCTGAGAGTGAAGAAGAAGAGGTCGAAGAAATTGTAGCAGAGGATGCTGCACAAGATTGCTTAATAAAAGTTGTTTCAAAAATAGGAGCCAGAACAAGAATAGAGGTACCGATGTATGAAGGTAATTTAGAAGTTGAAGAATTGTTAGATTGGGTACGTGCTATGGATAAATACTTCGATTATGGAGATATCGAAGAAGACAAGATGGTGAAGCATGCAGTGAAAAGACGGAAAGGTCATGCAGTGCTATGGTGGGATGAACTGCAAGCCGAACGCAGGAGAAATGGTAAGCATAAAATTAAAAACTGGGATAGGATGGTAGCTAAGCTGAAAGTCAAATTTATCACAGAAGATTGCAGAACCTGAGACATAAAGGTTTATCAATGAAGGAGTACACTGAAGAGTTTTACAGACTGAACATCAGGGCTGGATAGAAGGAAAATGAAGATGAAAAGACAACCAGATATATCAATGGGTTGAGATATGAAATCCAAGAGGAGATTAACATGATGTCTATTAGTACAATTGAGGATGCTTATCAAGAAGCCTTGAAAGATGAAGAAAAATTGGCCAGGAAGCAAAGCCAACGAAGCAGAGGAGGAAACTCAAGCAAAGGTAAGAGAACTACTAGAGAGAAGTTCCAGAAGCCGAAGCATGAAGCTGACAAACAACATAGTCACCATGAGAAAGGTGGAAGTTACAAAGAAGGACAACATGGAGGAAGAAGTGCTTTTTCCAGAGGAAGAGGATGAGGAAGATCCAAAGGAGGCGTAGTTAGATGCTATACCTGTGGAAAGCAAGGGCACAAGTCTTGGGAATGTCCTGAGAGAAAGAACGAAGGAGGAGGTGAAGCACTCGTTGCTGAAGCACAAAAACATGTGGAAGAAGAAGCAACAGAAGGAGGAAGGAACCTCATGATGAGGAAAATTATTCTTAAACTAGAAAAGGAATCAGAGGAACCAATTCAATGAACACATTTGTTCAGAATTGCTTGCAAGGTGAAAGACAGAGTTTGCAAGGTGATCATAGACAATGGGAGCACTGACAATTTAGTATCCATAGAGATGGTGGAGAAGTTGGAGTTGAAGACAACTACACATCCAAACTTGTACAAGGTATCATGGTTGCAGAAAGGACATCAAGTAATGGTAAGTCAACAATGCCAAGTTGAATTTAAAATAGGAGGTTATAGGGATGAAATATTATGTGATGTAATTCCTATGGATGTTTGTCATATTTTATTGGGGAGACCGTGGTAGTTTGACAAAAACGTTATTCATGATGGAAGAAAGAATACATATACCCTAGAAAAGAATGGTAGGACACATATGTTGTTACCCATAGAAGACAAAGAGCAAAAGAGAGAAGCTAGTTCAGGCATACTTCTCATGAGTGGGAAGGAACTCTTGAAAGAAGTCAAGAAAGAAAAGGAAATGCAGTTTGTTGTAGTGAGGAAGCCTAGAGTTATCCTTACAAATACTTTTGTGGAAGATTTGCCTATAGAAATCCAGGAACTGTTAGAAAACTTTGCTGACATAGTAGTGGATGATTTACCCCACTCATTGCCACCCATTAGGAGTATAAGCCATC
>JZKD02S1704363.1:56911-77780 GCA_000966675.3 Picea glauca
GACACGTGGCACAATCAGATGGTGACAAGTGTCTAGGTCTAGCTGGCACTTTAGGTTCTGTAAGTCACGAATCTAGGTGACACATGGAAGCCACTTGGTCAGTGCCAAGTCAATAGTTATGTCAGCAAGTTATGTCACTCTGGGAGTTTGTCCTTCGGGGGAAACCAACAACTACCCGAAGCGCCGAAGGTCGAAGTCAATGCTAACCGTTGATCTAAGATCCTCTGAATTCTCACATGGCCATTAGATCAAAACGTAGTGGAAAGATGATGTAAGAAATCCCATGTTGACCACTTCGGCGTTGACCAACTTTGATGGAAATTGGAACAACAATTACCTGGACCTCCGGACCCCCAAAGTCCTGAAGTAAATAGTGGCCATCCATCTCAAACTTTGATTAAGTCATAGTCGTTGGATTAAGCAGTGGAAGGATAGTGTAAGGATCAAATCTAGACTGTTGATTTGGTTCCGAGAATCATGCTAACCATTAGATCAATCCTTGTGAGAGGTAACTACTTCGGGAGTTGAAACTCTGAAAGATTTGATGAGAGAGAAAACGCCCGAAGGCCGAAGTCTGGAGGACTAGGTTCCAGTCCCCGGTCATGGGTTATGAACACATAAAACCATGTAGCATTGGGAACACCACTTAAATTAATAAGTCCATGGTTTACGCATATTGTCACATGTAAATTGTTTGAAGGAAACACCTCTACATAATTCAATTTCTACAATATTTGCAGAGACATGGAATCAAGTTAAAAGAAATCGATCCATACCTGTGATCGATTTATGAAAAACACTCACTAAATTAAAAATCCTTTACAATAATGTTTGAATAATAATATAAATTATTGTTAATTTAAAATGAAGAGGTGCGATGGTCCAAACAAAGGGACACAATACTTCATATCTCACACCAGTTGGAAGATTATATACATGAGGAAGAATGGTGATAAGAAAGTGTCTCTGTAGTCCAGATCAAAAGATCAAAACAACAATAGAGTCCAAGAATAAGAGCTGATGATTCTTATGAAGTGAGGGTGGAAGGGAGGAGCTCAGAAGGATTCATATACTTTACTAAGTAAGTGTAATTTAATGGAGTTGGTGCTTCCTAGGGTTGGTTCCCTAAAGACAAGGGAGTTGGTGCTTCCTGGGGTTGGTGCCCTAAAGACAAGGGAATTGGTGCTTCCTAGGGTTGGTTCCCTAAAAAACAAGGGAGTTGGTGCTTCCTAGGGTTGGTTCCCTAAACAAAAGGGAGTTGGTGCGCCCTATGGTTGGTGCCCTGAAGAAGGGGGTTTATGTCTCCTAGAGTTGGTGCTCTAAAAATGATTGGTGTCCTTCACTATTCTTTATAAAATCCTAGTAATTTCTATTAATTATATTCATATATTTGATTTTACAAACAAGTCCATTGTTGATATATGGTGGTAATTAACAAAATATAAAAGTAACTGCTAATTGTTGAAAAAGGGTAATACTGATTCACCCCCCCTCTTAGTATTCCAACAGTAAGGAGGTGAGAATTGAACCAATGTGTGGATTTGAAGGATAAAGTGACTTCCATTCTTCATAGGAAATGACTATGGTATTGATAAATCCTTGGAAGGAGTTTGATTCAACATGTCAACAACTTTATCTTTGCCATCCCCTCAATTTCGCTCACATGTGACATTTAAGCGACCATTCTTGAAGATATCACCAGTCCAAAATAAAATACATAATACAACATATCATGCCACATCATGGATAATCCCTACAAATTAAATTGTAATTGTATAAATGTGATTTATGTTGGTGAGTCGATATGTTGGGGTGAAGACCCCATATTGATTTATATGGCCTAGGAATGAAATTTGTATTATGTACATTGAAATAATTAATAAAAACAATAATTGTTGGCTATGATACGAGGGGGATGGTAATGAAGAGGGGCTATGATTCCACAAGAGAGGGGGCTAAAGGGGGATTTTAAGGGAAACCCATGTCATTGCTTAAGTTAATGTATCATTACAATGCAATCCTTCCTTTACCTTATTAACACTCAAACATTGAATTCATGTAAGAGGGTTGGTGTGTGAGATCACCTCATAGAGTTATTGAAAGCATGTGTTGAGTACAAGAAAGCATGGGGAAAGTGTGAGAGTCAAGACAATTCTTTTGGGGAGGAGTGAGAGTCAAGAAAGCAAGGAAAAACAAGAAAATTCGAATGGGTATGGTCGACAATTTTTACATGTTGGTTTTGGGCAGCAAGAGAGGCGTTGAGAGACAGGAAAAGTACTAGCTATGTTGTGCTTGAAGGAAGCCATTATTGGGTTGTGTTTATGCATTATGGCCAGTGTGCCTATAAAAATGGGATGTGTGCTTGTGCAACATTTTTTCTGTTGAGGAAATGGCTCAAGAGCCTTGTGAAGACTGTTGTGAGCACTCCTGGAGTAGTTTAGAGTTCCTCACTGTGAGATTCCTAGCCAACTAAGTGCATTGAAGCCCTGAAGAGAAGTGGGAAGGCCCAAGGGACTACGTTGAAGAGAAGGGGGATCCCATTCTTTGGGTTGTACAGGTTGAGGTGAAGAGAGCCGATAGATTGGAATTGTTGTTGGAGTAGAAAGTTGATATTTGGGTTGTTGATTGTGAAGAAAGTGGACAAGAGAGTTAGAAGTTCTTGTGGGCTCATAGTCTCAACTTAGGGGTGGCTTTCTATTGAGAGAAAATGAATAGCAAGTCTATGGCTGGGAGGAATGTCTTTCATACACAACTAGTTGGTTCTATTATTGAAAGATAAGTTTATGTTATGCTTATTATGTTAATTATGTAGTGTATATGTTTTTATTTGAATGTTTTGTTTGTTGTGTGCTCAATATATGCATTCACATTTTTATATATGTTGTTATTCACATGAGTATTTATCATGTTGCTTGTTGTAAATATTATTATGGGTACGTTACAATTGGTATCAGAACTTTTGGTTCAACACTAAACCCATATGGGCAAATGACCAGTGTGCATTTGTTAAATTCATTGTTGTAGAGTTTTCATCTATGACATATTTGAGGAAATTTATGAACTTGGAGTAAATTCCCCAAATTTATGAGTAAATTCAAGTCAAATTTGCACTCAAAACCGTCGAAGAGATTATCAATGGCATCACTCTACATGTTGTACAGTTAAATTCGGCCTGGAAGGTTGTATTTTGTGTTCTAATGGTGACTGGAGAGTTTGGAGAATCGACAACCCAAATCGTTTAGACATTAAGGATCAAGGACTGAGATTCATTTGTAGGATTGGGAAATTTTGGTGAAGGTCGGAGAGTTTTATAAATTAACAACTAAGATCACTTTAAATTTGAAAACCAATGGTCCAGATTCATCATAAATTTGATAAAAAAAAATTAAGTTTCGGGGTTCGGTGAAATTTGCGGACAGATTTTGCTCGTCGAAGAAAATCCATCGATCGTCGATGGAGTGATTGGGTTTATAAAAAA
This sequence comes from Picea glauca, assembly GCA_000966675.3. Classification (NCBI taxonomy): domain Eukaryota; kingdom Viridiplantae; phylum Streptophyta; class Pinopsida; order Pinales; family Pinaceae; genus Picea; species Picea glauca. Next base: position 60,390 of record JZKD02S1704363.1, read on the forward strand.
TTCTATGACTTTTTTGTACCACTGATTGAAACAGATTGCAAATCACCAATGATTAGAGTTCAATGAAATCTCATGGAGTAGTTTTTTAGTAACTGCAAAAGAGATGGTCGATCGGTGATGAAAGAGAGATCGTCTATCACCAATGAAGGGGAAAAAATGAGGATGATGTGGCCGAGTCAAGGCCTGATAGGTGGCCATGATCCACATGTCATGCCATATCAACCAAGTTTCCATGTCAACATTCATGTGTCATGCCACGTTAGCTAATTTTCCACATCAACATCCATGTGTCTTTCCACGTCATCCAAGTTGTGACATCAACATCCATGTGCCATGCCATATCAGCCAAAGGAAGCATCGATCATCGATTTTTGATGATCAAAGTTTGATAAATTCATTGAAGCCTTGCAAGTTAGTTTGTCAAAGAAAATTGTTGATCGTTGATGGCTTTTCGGAGTTCGGTGAGGTTTGGCAATGTTGGAGACTGGATGGTTTAGATCACATTTGATTTGGCGATCAACGATTGACATTCATTTGCAAGATTAACAAACTTTAGTGGATCGATGAATAGGATTATAGTTGGTTTTGAGATCAATGACTCATAATCATTATAGTTTTGGTTTCGAGGTTTGGAAAAATCCCATGAATAAATGCCTTTTTTAATTCGTTAATGGAAGCAAATCGTCGATCGCTGATGATTGAATTTTGGCAGAATCCTACAAAGGTGGACCTTTTTGTAATGCAAAATAAATTGTCAATCACCAATGCAAGAGCGATCGTCAATTGTCGATGGAAGAAAAGAAGGATGATGACATGGCCAAATCAAGGCATGACAGATGGATATCAACAACCACGTTCCATGCCATGTTAACTAGAATTCCATGTCACCAAAAATAGACAATTTACCAAAAAAAACCCAACCATGTGCCATGCCATGTTAGTCAGATTGTCACATCAGCAAAAATAGACAATTTACGAAAAAAATAGCCAATGTGCTATGCCATGTCAACTAGATTACCATATCAACAAAAATAAGAAATTTACAAAAAAAATAGCCACTTTCCATGCCATGTCAGCTAGATTGTCATGCCAAAAAAAATAGACAATCTACAAAAAAAAAGTTTGGAGCCAAAAGCTTGATTTGGCCATAAAAAGAGTGTTTCAACTCAGAATCAAATGAAATTTTAGGGGTGTGTCTGTAGGGACGAGGGCTACAAGAAATCCTAATGAGAGCCACTGGCTAATTTTGATTAAATTTTCTGAAAAACATCAATTAATGGTTTATAAAAATTTGGGTCGTACTCAGTGACCGGGGATTGGGGACCAAATAAAGGTGAAATTTTGATAGATAGCTCAAAAAGAAAGCATGGAGATACCGATTTTGGTCTCATGACGAGATTCAAAAGGATTTGGTGTGGGGATGCTCAAACATGGAAAAATCCACTATTCTCGAGTGCCTTTCGGGGATTTTTGAAATCTTCTTCAGAGGAAAAGGGAACCTAGATCACCAATCCATAATCCATGTCTGGGGGAAATGAAAATGTATAAAGTCATCAATTCCAAATTTATCCAAAATTTGACAAGGTCATTAGATTTGGAATTTGAAAATTGATGTGTATTCAGAATCGTAAATTCTATTTTCTTCCAATATAAAAAATTTCTTGGTTCTTGCCAAATTTATCTCTACAAGTGGAAGAAGTTGGCCTTTAAGATTTTTTTTTTATAACAATGAAACAAGTGCAGAAAAAAGGGGAGTGGAACTGTTGATTTCAGAGAGCCATAAATTTTATCTTAGAAAATAGAAAAAGACACGAGCATAACCATTGGAAAGATAATCGAGGACAACATGACATAAGTATCAATATCTCCGAGGTAGCATCGAGTTGTTTCATAAATCTACAGGAAAAGGGAAATTGGATTTTGTGAACCATGCAATTTCCCATGCAAAATTTTTCCAAACAATGTCAATTTTGGAAAAATATTTCCAAATGGTAGAAGTACATTCTATATGTGAATATAATGAAAGGAGTGTAGATACTCATGATGATGCCTGCACAGTGGTGTTGAAACACATATAGAGGTGCAAAGAATAGTGGATACAAATAAATAAAAATGTTTTAATCAAGGGAGCTAACAATTTATGTTAAAGGAAATTGAAGCAGTACATCCACTTTGCTATTGAAATGCTCAATGTAAGCATGATACAAAATAAAATCATTTAGTGGATGAAATAGTGAATATCCATTCACTCTAAAGGGTGTCAATGGAAACATAAAGGAGTATACTATGTGCATATCTATTCTAGAAGGATTGAGAATCCAGGAAGCTAGTATAGTGATAAAGAAGAACATAATGCATATGGGATAATCATTATAAATGGTATGTATAATTCATAATTCAAAGAGAATAATTCCATAAATTGAAGTGGGTTTGGGAGTTGGACAAGGCTCATGAACAACTTGTGATAATAAAATAAGGTACCACAATGTGGATGCCAAGCTAGTTGAAAAATATGACATAAATGAAACATTTCAATATATTAAAAATGCAAATCAATGAGGTTAATAAAGGAATCAGAAAGAGTAGAGCCAAATTAGTATTCAGTCGCTATAGACTCTGAATGGATTGCAAAGGTAAATCAACAAAGATTCTCACATGACACATGAAGCCAACAAATGAAGAATGTCATTAATGGGAAAAAAAGGCAAGGTAAGACTTCATATCCATCAATGTATAATTGTAATGATGGATCCACAAAAGAAAACCAAGGAACTCAGAGATCATGAGTGAGTCATGGGATGGGTGAGTCATCTCCGAGAGAAGGCATAATGCTTGAAAAATAATTCCTAGCCAGGAATTAACCACTTTTGTCTAAAAGCATTCAAAGTAAGAAGATCACTTATGTTATTAAAGTGTGTAGTGGAAGCAAGGTACATGTACAAAAAAATCAAGGGACATGATAATACAAGTTATTCATTGAAAGTGTCAAAGAAGAAACATAAAATTCCATTGGGAGAAAAATGGTCTTGGTTGTAGCATACGGCTTCACGAGAAATTACTCAATGAAGTGAAGAAAAGTGTGATTTTTTTTTGGGAAAGCCAATGGATAGATAATGGAGATGGATGTCATAATTTTTATGGTTAATCTTGGAAAATACTACAACAATATAAGATGGAATGATATGAATTACATCACTCCAATGTGCTAGAAGGTTCTAATGAGGTAAAGTTGGAACATGATTTTATTAATTGGTTTGTTGCTAGTATTGGGTATGTTACAATTGGTTTCAAAGGTAGTGGTCAATATGGGATATTGGATGGAAATGCAGAATGGCCGAGTGGAATTTTCTGGAAAAGAGTCATATCAGGGAATACTAGTGCACAAATGAATAAAATGACATATCATAGGGTTGCAAGGATCTAGAAGGATTCAAGGAAAATTACATGGAACACAAGAATAAGAACACATATATGCATTGGAGTGCATGATAGAAGTGATGCATGAGATACCACTTCATCACAATCCCTCAAGTTGTACCACTTCCCTTCCAAGGATCCAACTCAAGGTCAAACATGAAGTCTTGGAGTTGTGGCTTTAGGAATTCCAACTGTGATAACAAAATCAGAAAAATTCCAAATGGTTGCATATGTGCCTCATGCGTTGCATTTTATATCTCACTCTTTTCTTCTTCTGAGTTGTAACAAGTCCACTGGAATTTACCTATTCCATGCCTTCATTCTTGAGATATTCTATATAACCTCTCTTTAGATAAGGATATAACTCTAGGGTGGACAACCAAACAAAGGGAAGTAATATCCCATACTGATGACACACTGGTATTATTGGGAGAAGTAGTAGCAGAGGCTTGCCACAAGAGGTGACATTGTTTTCCTCATGACTTGATAATCATAGAGCCTCTCTCTCCAAACACATTGTATCTTTCCCTCTTCAGAACACCATGGTATAAATAAAATCTAAGGAGAATGAGAACTAATTGGATTGGGTTAAGGATGAGCCCTCCACTCCTTATTCTTGTAGCTCCTATGGATGACCTCAAACCAGAAAAGGAAGACACAGAATGGGCCAATGTTGTGAAGGATAAGAGATACCATGATCAACAAGTTGTCACCAAGTATATATCTTGGGATATGAGAGAGGAATTCAACAAACAACAACAAGAACAATAGGAGAATATTGATATATAAAAGAGTAATGAACAACTACATTTTGTTGAGCAACAACAAGGCATTGAGAAACAATAAGATGATAAACAATGGAGGAACAATGAACAACAACAGGGTACATAAGAACTGCATCAATAGTGAGATAAAAAAGACCATGTTTGGTTGCAAAAATAGTGTGCAAGAGTTCAGTTGGGGGGTGATGATGAGCCTCTTTATTGTCCATTTTAAAGGCTCATCTTTGACATATTTTTCCACCAAAAAATGAATTAATGTTTGTTTTTGGCTATATTTAATATTCAATCATGGGTATTTTATATGTTGCTTAATCACTACAATAGAATAGAAAATTAGCGCCATAATTTAGTGTATTTTAGTTCATGAATTGGACACCTTTTCTGGCACAAAATTGGGCACAATATGGACTTTTTATAATTGCACTAGATTTAGTGTTGGAATTAGCAACAGAAAAATAACGCCAGGAATAGCGCCATGTTTCGCGCCAGGAATAACGCCAAGTTTAGCACTAGGAATAACACCAGGTTTAGCACCAGGAATAATGCCAAGAATAGTGCCAGGTTGATCACTAGGATTAGTGCCAGTAATAGCACCAGAATTAGCACCAAGCTTAGTGCCAGGTGTTTCTTCCAGTTTTTCTTCTGATATGCCTTCCAATTTTGCTTCCTGTTTGGCACCAGGAATAGCACGAGGTGTTTCTTCCCCTTTTTCTTCTGATATGCCATCTAATTTTTCTTCCATTTTGACTTCTAGTTTGGCTTCTAGTTTTACGTCCAGTTCTGCTTCTGATATGGCTTCCAATTTTGCTTCCAGTTTGGCTTCTAGTTTTACATCTAGTTTTGCTTCTAGTTTTTCTTCCCATTTTTCTTCTAGTTTGGATTCCAGTTTTTCTTTCAGTTTTTCTTCTGGTGTGGCTTCCAATTTTGCTTCCATTGTTGCTTCCAAAAATGCTTCTTGTTTTGCTGACAGTTATTAATTTAATATGTTTTATTTCAATTGAATTAGTTAAATATATCATGTCTCTTAAATAAATTATATTATTATACAGTAAGTCATATAAATGCATTTGAAATATTTTATAGGATAACATTTATAAAGAATTTTTAGGGAAACAAACATCCATACAAATTAACAACATCATTATACTTATTAAATCTCCATCAAAATAGAATCTACAACATCTAGTATATATAAAATAACAAGATAATTATTATAACATCATCATCATCTATAATTAAAACAAGTGAGTCAAATATCTATAATTTAAGTGAATTTGACAACATCCATCATGAACAATAAATCAAAACCATCGTACGTAATAAATATGCATCCAAAAATCATCAACCACTTTTAATATATAAAAATTGACGAGTTAATATTGATAAGATCATTATCATATATAACTAAAACAAGTGAAACTCAAATATATATGCCAATAAATAAGTAACATCTGAAAATGATACATGTCCAACGGTTGACATAAGTCAAAATGATACATCATGTACAAATGATATAAATAAAAGTGATAATTTATGTAAGACAAAATTATACAAGTCAATATGATACGTCATGTCCAAAGTATATAAGTCAACATGAAACATGTCAAAATGATACAACTCAATAATATGGTACTAGAGGCTGTGAAAATGATACATATGATAGTAACCATGGAAAGAGGAATTATAATAATATATCAAAAATGATCCATGATGCAATCTATATGATCATGAATGTCATTGGCTGCTACCAACAACCACCTCAACATCATCATCACCATTGTGATCGTGATCATGATCATGATCATGATCATCGTCATCTGCATCGACATCAACTTCGATGTCATCTGTATCTGTGTCATCATGATCATAATCTTCCATCTCAGCATCAAAGAAGACATCATGATCTGTATCTATTTGTTGAGGATGATATGGATCTTCTGGAAGATACGTGTTCTGCAAAAACAAACATTTAGAATTAAAGTTATTATTTATTTCATGCAATAATTATTTTCTCTGTTATATATCTAATATTATAACATATGAAATGAAACAATAATCATATTACATCATATCAAAGTGCACATAGGATAATAAAATTTCAAATAAGTTACAACTAATATGTCATTCCAATGATGTAAAACATTCAACAATTCTAATAAACGTTAGTAAAGATCATAAAACAATGGCATGCCTAGACTTGCCTTACCTTTCCTTGACATGCCATGCCTTGCATTGGCATGCATTTCCTTGACATGCCATGCCATGCCATACCTTGCCTTAACATGCCTTACCTTGAAAATCCATGCCTTGCCTTGACATGCCTTTCCTTGCCTTGACATGCCATGTCTTACCTTGCCTTGACATGTCCCGCCTTGCCTTGAAATGTATTTCCTTGACATGCCTTCCCTTCCCTTGATATTCTATGTCTTGCATTGACATGCATTTCCTTGACATGCCATGCTTTGCCTTGCCTTGAAATGACATGCCTTGCCTTGACATGCCATGCCTAGCCTTGCCATGCCTTGCCTTGAAAAGCTATGCCTAGCCTTGCCATGCCTTGCCTTGAAAAGCCATGACTTGACTTGAAAAGCCATGCCTTGACTTGCCATGCCATTGACTTTCTTTGACATGCCATGCCTTGCCTTGCCTTGAAATGCCTAGCCTTTCCATGCTTTGATATGCCAAACCATGCCTAGACTTGCCATGCCTTTCCTTGACACACCATGCCTTAAATTGACATTTCTTTCCTTGCCTTGACACACCATGCCTTGCCTTGACATGCCATGCTTTTCCATTTATTGTTGTAACACCCCTGACTATTAGACCGATAGGCCGAAAATGCTACCAAACGATTGTATCTTTTAATTATCTTCTCTGATACCATTATGTAATGTCCCCGACCACCAACTGGCCAGGAAATGCCACTGAGACAAACTTCTTTTGTGGAAATAATCACATATAAGGCTTAACAAGAAATATATAGAGATAACATCTGATATTCACACACACACACACACACACATGCACATACATATCTAATGCAATTAAACAAACATCAATAATCTACGCATACACCTGTTGCGGAAGCAACATTAACACATACATGCAACATACATAGGCATTACTCATCAATTATAACACATGTACAAATACACAACATGTAAATGAACAGAGACATGGGTACTTATCTTTTAATTGAAGTACACTAACTATGTGCAGGCCTTCCATGAACCTCCGAGCCTTAGACCACGTTGCTCATCACTCTCTACAGTGGGTCACCCCCGAGTTGGGACTAAACTCCATCGGGAAAGGGATTCCTAGGCTAGGTAGGGACAATAGGAAGTTGTACAACAAAACATGAAGGATTTCCTCCAAGGATCCACTTACACCCACAACTCATAGAATTTCATTGCCCACATGCCTGTCCCACCCCAAGAGTGTACACCTTCACTGTCCAATAGTCCATCGACTACTACACCTCCCTTTCCTTGGGCTTCAATAACAATTCAGATCAAGAATTATCATAGCTCTTTGGCTGCTACTAGACTCCCTCCAGGAGAACTCACTTCCTGAGCACACTCTCTCACCTAGAGAGAGTTGCTCATAGGCCTGAAAACCTACTTCTTCTATCCACAATCCCACAAACTCGCTTCTTCACTCCTGCTCCTCCACACACGGACACAGTGATGGAAGAAACATAAAATGGACTTGGGCACAGTAATGAAGGAATAATACACAGGAAACCCGTAGGGTACAGGTGTAGCAAAGGTGCCAATTCAATTTTGTTTGCAGAGGTTCAGTGTGGTTCAAGAATTCAACAAGGCATACCAAGGATACTTATGCTTATTGGGTGTGCTAGTGAAAAAATGGCAAAGAGAAGATCCCCCAAAATAGTATGAATTCTAACTTATATTGCATGTTCCTGAGCTGACACATGGTGCTCATGAAGCACATTCCCCTACATTTGGAAGTCGTACCCTCTTTTTCCAAAGGAACTTAGGATATATTCATATCCCACTCACAACATTTAGAATAATAATATATTATTCTATTGGACTTAAGCTCTTAAGATTATCCCATCATTCCAACTTCTCGCCCCCCTTCCCTTACCCAACCTAGTGGAGCTTAGTCCCCCATAACTCTTTCTTCGTGGTCGGTCTACACGCAACGATGTATTTTTATTAATAATCTGCATAATTAAATATACAAAATCAGGCCCACTAGCCTTAGCCTCTAGACTCTCCGGCCTAATACACACATAAGCCTACCAACTTATAATACTTGGCTCACCAGCCTATAAACATCATTACATTCATAATTACAACAGGGGCTTGACCTCGGGGTATTACAATCTCCTCCCCTTATTTTTGCACTGTCCTTAGTGCAAATTATTTATACAACATCCACAAGATGTTAAAAATCTTCAAAAAGATGTGGGTATTCTGCTCGCATAGCATCCTCATGCTCCCACGTTGTGTCCTCAGGACCATACCAGGTGCACTGGACCTTTACTAGCCTTATGGCTCGATTCCGAAGTTGCTTGTTCTTCCGGTCTAGTATGTGCACCGGGTGCACCAGTATAACACCTTCTTGCTCCACTTGAATCACATTCCAATCAATCAAATGATTATCATCATCTATACACTTCTTGAGCAATGAGACATGAAATACGTTATGAATAGGCATGCATGCAGGCAATGCAAGCATATAAGCTACTAGTCCAATCCTTTCTAGGATTTCAAATGACCCAAAATATGTGGCTTCCAACTTGGAACAATTTCCCAACTTCAGGGAAACTTTTGTTGGCTTTCATCTTCAAGAAAACATGATCACCCACTTTAAACTCCCCGTGGGTTCTGCCTTTGTCAGAATAAATTTTCTGCCTATCTTGGGAAGCCTTCAAATTCTGCTTAATCTGTAACATTTTCTCTTCCATTTCCTTGAGCAACTCTAGCCCAACCACTGATCTATCAGTTGGGTTGTCCCAACTTACTGGGGTGTTTCAATTTATGCCATAAAGTGCTTCAGGAGGGTTCATCTTTAGTGATGCTTGATACCCATTGTTGTAATAAAACTCTACCAAGTGTAGGTAGTCTTCCCATCTGGATGGTTTTTCCATCACATACATTCTTAACACATATTCTATCACCTGATTAACTCTGTCTGTTTGTCCATCAGACTCAGGATGATAGGCTGTGCTGAAGTTCAGATTTGTTCCAAACCCCTTGAATAACCTTTTCCAAAAATTTGAGGTAAACTGTGGGTCTCTGTCAGACACAATTGTCTTGGGTATACCATGCAATCATGCTACTTCCCTCATATAAATATCAACAACATTAGTTTCCCTGTGAGTAGTCTTTAATGGAATAAAATGGGTGACTTTAGTAAGCTCGTCCACTACCACCATGATTTCATCATGCTGCTTGCTTGTTCTGGGCAATCCTGTGATGAAATCCATTGTCACCACTTCCCACTTCCACTTAGAAATGGGTATTGGCTGTAGCAACCCAACTGGGTGTCTATGCTCAACCTTGACACTTTGACACTCCAAGCATTTTTCTATGTACTCTGCAATTTATTTCTTCATTCCTGATCAATAATATTGGCTCTTGACTGCTAAAACTATTTTTTGATATCCTGGGTGTCCAGCATAAGGCACATTATGCATTTATTTTAAAATCGCACTCCTCAATTCAAGAGATTTGGGTACATAAACTTTGTTTCTGTACAAGAGAATTCCATCAATCCTCAATTCATAATCTTCATCTTTCTGTTGCATTTTACCTTGCTGCAATTTAGTTACCAATCCCATGTACTGCAAATCAACTTTTGGAGCCTAAAAAATTATTCCTTTAAGATTGTTATCGGATTAATCGGTAAGTGCAGACACAAACAGATCTCCCTAGCTTCCACAAAAAACTAGAACAAAACAAAACATAATACACACTTCGCCTTAAACTTCATCATCATATAAACTATTTTAATGAGGTACACGTGACATACATTTTAAATGACGCTTGATCCTCGCTAGTGTCCTCCTTGTATTTCCTTCCTTGAGTTTGTAGAATAGTAAACCTGTCTAAGAATCACAAACCAACAATGAAGGAAAACAAAGATACATGTATTCTAATGAAGTCTATGTATATGATCAAGGGATTATAAAATACAAGACAAGATGGTTATATAGGGAAGAAATGTATTATTGTATTAAGTGAATAGAAAGTGGAGAATACAACCTATGCCTTGATGTTGCAAGGTCCCCTTTTGATGGATCTTTGCTTCAACACACACACCTTTGATCCAATGCCTTGAATGAAGAAGATCCACAATCTATCTTGAAGAACTAAATCAAAGCTCTCAAGCATAATCTGAAGTAGAACTCTCCATACAAATCTTAGCCTATTCAAACTTAGCCTTTTCCATGAGAGATCCCTCTTTATATAGTGTGAAAGAGAGATGGATGAGGAGATTAGGATGATCCCACCAAATCAAAGAAGCGATTCAGATCCAAATTGATCGGAGGCCACCTCATCTTCTAGAAGATTCCATTCTAGAATATTCGTGAAATTTGACATTTCCTATGCTTTAAGCATCATCACACCCTATGTACGAGAAGCATGCGACGACGTCGTAGTCCAGATTTAGGGCAGAGTGCAATGATCAGGCATTGTCGCACCCCATGCATATGGCAGGGTGCAACTACCTTCCTTGACATGGTTTTTGAAGGAGGAAAGAAAATCAATTTTCCCATGGAGAAATTCTGCTTTTAATATTTTCAGGGAACATTAACACATGTTGTCAAGTGATCACTGAGGTGACCAAAATAATTTGTAACATAATGCCCCCAAAAGTATGAAGATGGAACTTGTGACAGCTGGAATACTTTATAGAATGTGTGTCAAAAACAAGGAGTGCATCGATCAGGAACTTGCAAACAAACAAGCATCTGCATAATATCATACCATTTATGAGGTATGCATTCCCATGCTCAGAATATAAGTGACTCTAATCATAAGTGTCAAGTGATTCATGGCCACTAAACATACATTGTGGAACCATGTCATCATAATTCGGCATAGCCACCAGGAATACACTGTGGATATATGCTCTAAAAGAATTCAAATTTGGACATAGCCACAAGACATACACAATGGATCTATGTGTCAGTTCTAATTCATGAATACTCTGTCGCAACCTGGATCAAAATGATAAGATCTAGGGTCTTCATTTCCATCATCTCTAAGTATGAATCTAGCCATGAGATTACGGGTGTTGAAGTCAAACATGGTAGAAACCACTTGATTACCGGTCATTAATGAAAACCATTAACAAGTGCGAGGGAAATCACCATTGAGGTCAATGACTCCCAAGGTAGCCTAGGACAATCCAACGAATGTGAACAAATGAGTTGAAGTCGAACACTCGATGAAATATTTCCAATAAGGGGTCGATTATGTGAACCCACTATTGAAAGCGAAGAAACCTGCCATTGAGGCATGCAGGCTCTAAGGTACTGAATGATTTCTAAATCTTGTTCCGGATAATGTGTTGAAGTCGACAGGAAAAGACTCATCACAGGAGGGCCTTGATGTATCCCTCATCAATGACATGAAATATGTAACAGATTTGAAGTATATCAGAGTATGAAGTGATTCAGAAATGACTTAGGAAAGGTAGACATGGTAGAAAATTTATAACTGTAGATGACGACTCGATAGAAGGCGTGTTTAGGTTGGAATTCTCTTGAACATATGAACAACACGACAATGGTCTTGGAAACATCAACTCAAGGAGGACCCAACATATGGACTTGTGGATGGTTAAACGAGAGACAAATGGATTTCCCAACCTAGATGTAATGATGAAGGGGGGTGTCATGTTCAAGAACAACTATTACTACCACTAACACGAATACAGAGACACATTTCTTTCCCAATTCCCCCCCCACCATTTCTGGCAAGTACCTCTTTATTTTTACGCAAGCTTGAGGATGATAACATATGATTGTATATGTAAGCTCATCCTTCGAACGAGTCCCTCGGAGTATGTTTAACAAACCCTAAGAATGAGTGGTTCGATCCCATATGTGTCTTTCAATGTTTGTTTCACGAGTCCAAGGAAAGAAAACTCAAGGGTTTTTCAATTTTAGAGAGTCTGAAAAACACTTAAAGAGAACTCCATCAGGTCCTTTTTCATAAATTAACCTGGTGAGACCAAAAAAGTGATAACCTACCGCTCATCAGATGTTTTCTTCAAATACTTTTATGAGCATGAAAAGAACAAGGTCACTCGACCATATTTTCATGTTTAGGGAGATTGAAAAGAGCTTAAATGATACTCCATAGGTTTCATTTTTCGTGTTGCCAATAAGAGTTTGAAAAAATGACAAAAAACTACTCGATAACATTCTCATGGTTTCATGAGTGTGAGAAAGAATAAAGACTTTGCTCTAAGTTTCTCCTGAAAAAAACCCTAAAATGATCTGTACAAAAAATATACAAAAACAAACCAAAAAGGGGTGGACCCTTGTTCCAACGTCTCATCTCTAGACTTTTTAATCTGCAAAAGTCAATAATTGTAAAGTTGTTAAGACTCTAAGGCATGCATAAAGAAAAAAAAATAATATAATTTGCAAATGAAAAGTGATAAAAGTCAATAAAATAGGTTAAAAAAACCATTTTACCATTTCATTTGTAAGTTTACCCAATTATTGCTCCAAATCACTTTTTCACCCCGATTTTCAACTGTTGATTGCGGAGCGCACGACAGATCATTTAACAAATCATCTCTGTCAAAGAGGTAATCTCTTTCTCCTTCATCTTTTCATGGTTTCAAAATTGATTTTTATTGGTTAAATTTGTGTCTTTGGGTCAATTTTTAGGTGTTACCTGCATCCGACACTGCATGAAACCTCTTGTCCGTACTTCCATCTCCTGCAAACTTCTAACTTTACTGGTCTTATTTTCCTTCGACTCATTGCCTCAGATATCCAACCTGTATTCTCAGATGTGATACACATAATTCATTTTCCAATTGAATATTATTTGTGTTTTAAATAGGATCTCATGATGACATGCCACTTCCATGCAAATCATGATGACATGCAACTCACATGCACCTTGTTAACTTCTGTTTACAGTTAGTTGACACACAACTAACATGCAACTGACATGCAAATTGTTAATTTAATTTCTAGTGACATTTGGCTTCACTGGGGTGTCATCTAGAGAAATAAACCTTTATTCAATTACTTTTTTCTTCCTCACCTATGTGGAAAGTTATAAAAATGACAAGTATTAATATTTTTTTTACCTTATATGGAGGCCCTTGAGCCTCATTGTTCCCATGCAATATCCACATGTTCCTTTTCCCCAATTTTTGTATTATCTTTTCAAATTTTCTGATTTTTTTTCCCAATCCATCCAATTGATAATGCATCTCAACACTGAAGAGGACATAATATTTCTAAACTAGATGATAAACTATATGTGGGTGTGCACCATATGTTTCCTTATGTAGGTGGGAGAATAGGGTTTCCTATGACACTTAAGAACATGCTTAGAACTTTTGATCCGAATGATCTTGTGAATGAAATGAAGGAAGAGATATAACAATGAAATATATAGAAATATTTCAATAAACACAGAGATACAATAATGCACAATTTTTATTAATGAGAGAATGTACAAAAACTGTAAAATTATAGAGTGAACGACTCACTAGAATGGTGGCAGTTTATCTATGAGAAGAGATGTGATGGATATGCTCATTCACAAGAATATTATGATCTTTATAATGAGGCTTTAAATGATTTCTGATCATAAATAAAATCCAAAACCCTAACCCTGGAAGATGAAATGACAAAAGGTTTTTGGGCCCTGATGGGGGTAGTCGATACGTCAACTTCCCAAGGGCGTATTTTTTGCATACGATCTCCGTTTGGGGAGCACGATAGCTCGTTTGAGAGGTCTAGTTGAGGAGTAAATATTCCATTCAACCCATACCATGCCTTCGAATATCGTTTGGGTTTTGTCGTTCCCAAAAAACATCGTTTAGTTCTTTAAAGTGACCTCGAAAGTTGAGCACCCGAAAAACCGTAGAAAAAATGCCAATGTGGACACCATTTTTTTGAGCCAGTGGAATAGGTGGGTGGCCACCAACTTCCTCCTATATCAATTCTACCTCCTTAGGAAGAAATGGTCTCGATTGTGAGAAGTTCTCGGGGAAGCTTTTGCTGAATGTGAATATTGGTGAGTTGCTTGCCTTGCTAAAGAAGTTGTCCTACTTAGATTGTTGAAGGATGTTATGAAAATATTGTTGGAGGGGTTGGATTTATTTAACCAATATGACTGCATGATATTTCAGAGTGTGGGAGGACTCTATCGGTGAATATGCAGTAGGAATATCTTGGTGCTCTTCTACAATCTTGTTGATCTTCTTATGTTGGATAGAAGGATCTTGGGTCGAGGCTGCAATAGTTGTAGTGTCCTCTTCTAAACAGATTGTGAAGAGGCTAAAATTTGCGATATGTGAGATGAATTTGGCTCACTATTTTTTCGAGAAAGTAGTCAGAACTACCTCTGTTATCATATAGGAGTAACCCCTTAGAGTAAAAACAACGCGATGGGGTCGAGACTCATAAATATAATGATGCCTCCACATATATGGCTAGAATAATAGAGAATCACATACTTCTAGTGGGGAAACATCACATAGTACCTCATCCTTGAATGGATTGATGTCATATGATAGGCGTCATTGCTGACTGACACGAAGATCTTGTCCTTGGTGGAGCCATATAATGTTGTATGGCTACGGGTGTGGTGTTGTTGGCAAATACAACTGCTTAACGACCTCCATTGATATGAGGTTCTTCTAAATTCTGTTATCAATAATAAAATGTAGCGAGGTCCCATTCACCCACATATGTGAATAGAAAATGCACTCCCCCTCCTCAGTATCCTTTGGTTCTTCTAGTTGGATTGTTGCAGATGCGATAGTAATAGTGGGTTCAACGACAAAGTCCGAGTCATGGATCAACTCTGTTTCTTTGAGATCGACCACCAATGACGTTTTTGAGCGACATTCATCAGTGTTGTGCGAAGGGATTTTATGGAAGTCACACCACTTCCCAGTGTCCTTCTTCATCTTCCCATTTCTATTTTTTTCTTGTGGCTTGGAATGGTTGTCTTGAGGTTGACTATTCTGTGGGTTAGGGATTCATTTACCATACTTTGGTTGTTGTGGATTTGCAGACCCAAATTTTGGCGTGTTCTGCTGCTTGAATTTCTGGTCGATTTTGACAACATATCTATAAGCGAATCCTAGTGATGAGATGTCCAAAAAATCCATTTCGGTTTGTATGTACCTATGTAGAGCCTCACGGTATTTCATAACCATATGCCTATGAGAGTCTTTGATACCCAACTTGGTGCACAAGGTATGGAAGGTATTTGTGAACTCCGACACTATTTGGTCCCTCTTGTGAGGCAGCGTGGTCCATATCTTGTACTAGTCATCATAGTTTCCCATAGGGTAATATTTCTCCTTGACCACATCTATAAAAAATACCAAGTGGTTTCAGCCCCAAATATTCCAGACTACTCTATGGAGTTTTTCTCTGAGTAAATTTCCCATCAATGTTTAACATGGGGGAGAGCTTAAGGAGTGCAAAGGCGATATTTTCTCTGTCGAACAAATTGTGAACATAGAAATAACCTTCTACAAATCTAACCATTTTCCCAAAGAATCCACATCAATTTGACCTTCAAATATGAGAATATCGAAATTAACTTATACCTTGAATGTGGTAGTGTCTCCAAAGTGACTAGTTGATGAACACATGCTTGTTATTCTAAAAAATTGTGGAAGGATTTGGGAAAATTCTCTAACATCTCGTTCCTTTGTTGTGCGAGGGATTCCGTAAGAAACAACTTGATGGGATATTCTTCTCCCTCGTTCCTCTTCTCTTCCTCCATGTGAGGATGCTTGGGATGGAAAGAGAGGTTATATTCAAGGTAAACTAGCTTGATACCCAACTCTATATATCCTAACCTCGTCGAGGACATGCACTAGAAACGAAAAGGAGTATCCTTCTCTGAAACCACTGATATGGATTATTTTAGAACGAAATGAAGGAAGAGATATAACAATGAAATATATATAAATATTTCAATAAACACAAGGATACAATCATGCACAATTTTTATTAATGAGAGAATGTACAAAAACTGTAAAATTACAGAGTGAATGACACATTAGAATGGTGGAAGCTTATCTCTCATAAGAGATGTGATGGCTACGCCCATTTTAAAAAATATGCTGATATTTACAATGAGGATCTAGAGGCCTTTTTATCATAAATAAAATTCAAAACCCTAAACCAAGAAGATGAAACGCCAAAAGGTTTACAGGCCTCGATGGGGGTAGTTGGTGCGTCAACTTCCCAAGGGTGTAACGTTTGCATAAGATCTATGCTTGGGGAACACAATAGCTTGGTTGAAAGGTCTCCCTGAGGAGTACATATTCCCTTTAGCCCAAAATATGCATTTCACTATTGTCTGGTTGTTGTCATGCCCAAACAACGTCGTTTAGGGCCTCGAAACGACCCTGGAAATTTAGGACCTGAAAAACCGTAGAAAAATGGCCAATGTGGACACCTCTATTTTAAGCCACTGGAATAGGTGGTTGGTCATTGATTTCCACTTAGATCAACTCTGGGCCCCTTTTTCCCTCAACACGTTGGCAAGGGTTCCATGATTTTCTGATTTCTTAAGTGGTGGGAAATGAAGGTGGCTCAACTTTTGATGTTGTGTATCACATTACACAATCAAACAAGGCAGTAGTTGTGGGATTCAAGCAATCACATAAGTAGAAAAAATAATTGCTATCTGCTAGAAATTCCATTTTATAGGTCTACTTCGCCATGATTTGAGTGGTTCCTACCATTAGGCACACATATCATAATTATTAGAACCAACTCAAGAAATGAAGATAAATACATTGTAATAAAAAGCACATAATGGGTTTTTCTATAGAATATTGAGAATGAAAAAAAATGTGTCCAACATATAACACTTGTTGGTTGTGGAGCCTAATTATCTTCCTGATTCAGAGGTCCTTGCTTTCAACCGTGTTTATACCCCATGAAGTATTTACACCCCAGAAGTATGTACACTCTTCCACGCGGGGG
>JZKD02S1704374.1:41672-57703 GCA_000966675.3 Picea glauca
TGAAAACATGTCAATTTTCTAACATTTAATCACAAATTCCCTTTTAATACTAAAATGAATAAAGTGGAAAACAATAAGGTGAAACCCAAGTATATTTATGGAAATGATATCGTGATAGGTTAATGGGGAGATGAAATGTGAAGAATGATGAAGGGAAAGATGGATGAAAATATGACATTTTTGGGCCCCAACAGTAATCGATAAGCTGAGTAAGTCTACACACTTTATTCCTATAAAGTCTACTTTTAAAGCTATTAACATCATTGAAATATTTATGAAATAAATTTTTAGACTGTATGGTATTCCTAAATTGGTGATTTCGGATAGAGACGTAAAATTTACATCTACATTTTGGAAAGAATTTTTTGTAGGGTTAAATACTAACTTGAATTTCAGCACAAGCTATCATCCACAAACGGATGGGCAGATCGAACGAACAAACCAAATCGTGGAAGACATGCTACGAATGTACGTAAGAACAAAACCAAGCAAGTGGGAAGACTACTTACACTTGGTGGAATTTGCGTACAACAATGGTTACCAGACATCGGCTAAGATGAGCCCATTCGAATTATTGTACGGTAGAAAGTGTACAACTTCGATTAGGTAGGATAGCGTAGTTGAAAGACTCATGGTGGGACCAGAAATTCTCTAGGAAATGAAGAGTATGGTAAGAAAGGTACAACAAAATTTAAAAGAAGCAGAGGACGGACATAAAAGCTACGTAGACCTGAAAAGAAGAAACCAAGAATTCCAAGTAGGAGACCACGTTTATTTAAAATTCAAATCCAGAAGAAGTTCACTAAAGATAGGGAACTGTTCCAAGCTGGCACCTAGGTTTTGTGGCCCTTTCGATATCTTAACTCAAATTGGACCAGTGGCATACCAACTTGCACTTCCTGCAAATCTAAAAATTCATAATGTATTTCTTGTTTCTTTGTTAAAAAATTATGTTCATGATCCTACTCACATGATCGATTGGAACATGGTGCAGGTGGAACCAGAAGGTGAGTTCCAAGCGGAACCTCTCCGCATTTTGGATAGGAGAGAAATAGCACTACGGAACAGAACCGTCGCCCAGGTAAAAGTGCAATGGAAGCACTTTAGCCCTAAGGAGGCCACTTGGGAAATGGAGGGAGATTTTCAAAAATCCCATCCAACCCTGTTCTGAGAAAGGAATGAACACCGAGGATAGTGTTGCAATGAAGGGGGAAAGGATGTAATATCCCCAAAAACAAAATTTTATTAAGTCTGAAAATTACTTAGGAAATTGTTTTCGTTTTTGGTAAATTCAAAATTGGAAAATTATTTCCATTTATGGCAATTTTGAATTTCGAAATTAGTTAATTATAAACTATGATTATGATTGTTGGGTAAATATTTGATCTAGCCCAACCAACTCTTTGACTATGACACTTGTAAGAAACAAATATTTTTATAATTATTGTTGAGAGACAAATGGAACAACCAGGTTAAAAATCAGTTGACCATGACTCCATGAGTGGGGAACATGTTGGAACTACCTCAGGGTTGAATGTTACAAGTGGAAAATTAGGAATTTGGCCATTGGTAACCCCTAAAAATCAAGGATTTGAACATCTGTGAAAATTCCCAAGGGGAAAATACGTAGGCACAAATGCTTTTGGATATATAGCATATGGGAGGAGGCAAGACGTTGTCTAGTATGTTGGTGGGGAAAATAGTTATCACTTGTTGTTATGAACACTGCTTTCTGAGTGTGAGGCAAGGAGAAGTTTTTTGAAACTGAAGGACTATAGTTGAGGAGGAGTTCTGGAGATTCTCCCTCATGGATTCATTGTCAGACTAGGGGGTGATCAGAGCAAGTAGATTGGTTGTTCCGTTCTAACGTTGGGAGGAACTTGGTTGTTCCTTTTGTTGTCCCAACTTTTGTTCAAGTAAGTACTCCAACCTATTGTTTGTTGAAATGTTTTAATGTATGATGGTTAAGTAAAATAAAAATGATTTGTAGGATGAACCTTGGAAGTTGATCATGTTAATGAATAAAGTAATAAGGTTATTGGATGTTGGTTGGTTAGGTACAGTTTGAGTTTGTTAAATTTAGTACTCTAACTGCTATGTATTAACTGTTGTAAATGTAGTCTGAAGTTAGTTAATGAACACAGTGATGGAAAACCATGGTGTGTCAGTTATGATAGGCAACTAGGAGATACCTGTAAATTAAATAAAATATCATTTCAGAGCTATTTTTTATCCCTACCATACATGTGGATCACATACACATAGATGTTCAGTTTCAAGTAACATTAAACTCTACAAATGTTAAAGGAAATTATGGAAGTGAACTTGAGATTTACATATATTTCTAGATCTATTGTTGTAGGTTAAATATGCAGAACTGTGTTAGATAGTTGAGGATACTAGATTGTGCAAGGCCAAACGAGACTTAGAATAATTATCCATATATGATAGGACTATATATATATAGTTGTTGTACAAAATTTTTCATATTACTCCTCTACATCCAACTACTCATATAGTAAGGCTATCATTGCTTGGACACGTGAGAAATGGAGTAAATCTTTCATTATTATGACTATGCACTTTGTATGAAATTGTACAGTTCAGTTATTCAACAAACAAAGTCCTTTGTTCGATATATATTAAAACATGAGTAAAGCCTCATTAAATTAAAATACATAAGTTATGTACATATACCATAATCGGATCAGTAAGTAAATAGGTATTCAAACTCTACAAAACGCTATGATTTATAACAATTGAATCAATGAGATCTTATTTAAAAAGGCGGTTTTCCCTTCCTGTTCGTTCTTTAATAGTTACAGAGATAAATAATTCAACCGTCTATATAAGCCAGAACAAACTCGTCCACTATGATATATTTCTAGGGCAGAACTGTATCATTCCTTAGAACATAGAGTACACTCTTCAGAACTGTAAAATGAAACCCGAATACCTTTTCTTTCACATGGCTCTGTCTTGAATCCAGTGATTTTGAAGGTCGATATTCCTGTAAGGAAATCATAAATGCATTATTAGCAATTGTCCAATAGAAGTTAAACGAGTATATAACATAATTACTAGAGTCAATTACGAAATGAATTTATTACAGGAGTTCACTTAACTTGGGAATTGGGAAAGCCGATGTTCTTCTTCCATTCACATCCTTGTTTAGAAACCATCCACATGACGAAGGGGAGGAGTGGACCAAAGACTTCCTTATGGGTACCCTCGCAAAAACAGGGGTCCCATCATTAGATTGATAACCGAATTTTTCCTTAATAACACTTTTCAAGAAATAAGTAAACAATAAATAACCCATCAAGAACTGCATAATCTGATTTCAAAGGGTTGCATAGTATGCATATGTCGAATACATTAACTAAATTATAATTATCGATTTAATACTATATGGTGAAAAGAATGCATTACACGAAGCTTTAAACACAGATTTAAATATTGTGTGTTGAATGGCACGCATCAAACATTTTATTTTCACCACAGACAACATTATCAGTTGAAGGAAAAGTGTTATTTCTAGTTTAATTATAGACTTAAACATTGTATGTTGGAGGGCGCATATTAAACAAGTCGTTCAGCGCACAGGCCCCCAATATATATATATATATATATATATATATATATATATGCCGAAAAGAGGAAAAGTACAAACACAGGAGCCATCTAGTGGAGTTTTGAAACAAACTACAGAACAGTGGATTCCAAAGAAAACTCAGTATCATAAATAACCAACAGAGATAAGGAAATGTCATAACATCCGGTTGAAATAGATTTGTCTTTACCAAATAGAATGGAACATTCAACACACGATATGGAACTCTGAAATATAAACTGAGAAAATATATATAATTCAAGATCTCCAGACAGTCCACGAATTTAAGGGTGACTCCAAACCCCAAGTCGAGAAGATACTTCAAGTTAGGGTAAGCGCCATCACCTAAGCCTAAATGGAGTTACCACTCATTATAAAACTCCTTCGATAATTTCCAGGTAAGCTTTATATACCCGTGAAGTCATATACTTGACACAAGTCGCAAGATCTCACATCTATGTCACGTTGTGCAAGGCAACGAAGGACCATTACAGGATTACCGAGGGACGAAGACAAAAAACCTAAGCTAGATTTTTGGTCTATGTTATTTATAAAAAACGACTGAGGACAAACTTAATCGCATTCGTGTTTGTATTCCTAAGTGAAGACACAAAAAAATCAACCCAGGTTACCTGACTGTTGAATCAGTGGAAAACTGGAACAACGAAAGGTTTTCATCATAAGATACCAAACCCTAGGTTATCAGAGTCAAAGAAAAATATACTTATTATCTAGAGCCTGGAAAGTAGCACCTCGAAAGTTTAAAGAGCAGCGAGAATGGAAAAAACCAATCAACAAAATTATGAAATAATCACATAAGCATCCCAACACACAATTGACCCTTCCTACACCCTACAGGTAATATCAGTAATGGAATTTGGGGAAAACATACCTGGTACGAGGGTGAATCAGTTGGTCGTGTGACGATATTTTGACTACACAGAGCAGGAAGCCTCCCCATCACCAGAGTTATACACCGCGTGTAGTTACAGGGTTTTGTAGAAGCAATTTCTTCCGAAGTCACATGTCACAATGGAATAATGAACAATAGTCTCAGGAAAAACCATTCCCTGATGGATTAATGGTGAGAGTTACACATTGTACCTAGACCATGTGATTAGGGTAAGGTGGAAGAAACTCAATGGGCTCTCAAGTTGAACGATGGGCCAAAGGGTACGCTACAAGAGATAATTCAATGTCGCGGACAAAGCTATTAATTCGTGATAGTACATCTCTGTGGTTCTTGTCAACATTTATGGTAAAGGGAATGACAATCCAGTTAGGGTTATGATTTAGTTTTATGGGATGTTTGTTTTCATTCTTGGTTCTTATATACCGAATCATTGATACTTACACCAAATTCGGTCACCAAGGGATCGTCAGACCAACTAAGAACGAATAGTGTGTGCCAACTGTGAACCATAACCACTTGAGCTTAACGTCATGCACTGTAATGTACCTCAAATTCACCATAAAAAAAAAATATTCTATGACATAATTATATTTCGTTTAAGCTTAGAATTTAAGTGAAAGTAAGACTCATTTCTGTCCATAATGACATTATTACGCCAATCTAGTTTTTCTTCGAACCGAAAAGCTTATGTGGATAAATTTTGTCCATAATTCTATCCCTTCCCTTAACTCTCAAACTACTCCAACATACTCATATGTATATAGGCAACATCTAAACTTACGTCGAAGGAACCTTTGAGGTTCAAAGAATTAAAGCTTAGAGGGAAGCACAACTGTCGTTAGATCAAAAGGATCTGGATGCACAAAGTTTAACCTCTGAGAGGTCGTGCAGGAGAGAAGTTGAATGAATGGTGGAGACACTTTGGGGAGAAGTGTCGAAATTATGAGAGTCATCGGATCCGGAAAAGGTGCGTGAGCTTTAAACCTCGTAACAGCAGAAAGAAGAGGACTCATCAAGTCCCGAAAGCATTGGGACCGTCCAATTTGGAGGACAGATGTCAAAGATCCAATCCCATTAGGGATTTGGACACTAGGGAAATGGGAGTAAAGGCTCTCCCAAATTCTCGAAAGGAGAAAGACAGGATTGATCGCGACCATTGATTATCCTGAAAAGATCACAACTATTGATCATGGCTAAAATATCACAGTTGTCCATCCGAGGGACACGTGGTTTTCGGTTGGCGTTTCGACACCCGAGAAACCAAAGGGCGAGACCCCTCATTTTTTTAAGTCGCAAAATCTTGGTATACGAAAACCGTGAATCGGTTTAGCGTGAAAAAGGTTTCCGATGTTTTGGCACCTAGGAAACCAAAGGGAAAGATCCCTTGTCTACGCAAGTCAGGCAATTCTGGTACACGAAACCCCAAATCAATTTAGCGTGAAAAGGTTTTCGGCATTTCGGCACCTGGGAAACCAAAGGGCAAGATCCCTTGTCTCCGCAAGTCGCGAAATCCTGGTACACGAAACCCCGAATCGTCTTAGCATGAAAAGGTTTCGGCGTTTCGACACCCATAATTCCAAAGGGCAAGAAGATGCAGGAGTCCCAAAACCCCGAAACACGAAAGGTGTAAGTGTTGGTTCAGGACAGAGGAGAGCAAGGTTATAGTCTAAGAGCTGTAAAATCTTTTGGGGTGGCAAAAAAAATGAACCATCATTCTGGCCAAGGGTCTGTTATTGAATGACTCCTCAAAAAGGAATTCAACCATCATATCTTTTGTCGTTACAAATTCCAGAAATTCTACTAAGGTTTAGTTAGAATGGTGTTCTCTATTGTTTTTCCTTAGTTGTTGTCTGTACAGTTTGAGTTCTTATGCATTGTATGGAATCTATGCATTTCCAAAGGCCCACATCTTTTGAATCACATCTCAACAAAAGAAAAGGGGCTCTAGAATATTAATTTGTTGTACAGATATCAAGAAAGATATAAATATATGCATATAATCCTATTAAATGCGTATCCTTGTCATGCATCGATACTTTAGTGATGTTATTTCTTTGCATAGCTTATTACCGAAATATATGAGTACTCAGTCATTGTCGTTCATGTTTATACATCGACATTTCTTAGATCCTTATCATCATCTAAGGGAATCTACACAGAGAAATGAAAAGGAAGAATGGAGTAGGAGTTTTGTCAAAGTAATTAGTTCTTCACATTTAATTGTGTTTTTAATTGCAAGTTTGATATTTCGGCATTCGGGACTTTCTTGTTACATATACGCGGAGTTCCTTTGCTCTATTAAAATCCGAAATACTGAACCCCGAAACCCCGAAAACGCTGGGCCATAGTCTTTTCACATTTCGTGATTAGGCATTCCTTATTTCATTTTGTTTGCACATCAGGTGTTCGTAAACCCTGAAACGTTGGGCCACAGTCTTTTCACATTTTGTAATTCAGCATACAGTGTGATCTTTGTCTTTTGTGTTCGCCCTGTGTAATCACCGAAACCCGATTGACCTTTGTTTTTCACACCATTTTGTTCTCTACGGTTTATGCCATTAAACAAAAGTCTAAGTTATTTTATCGGTAAAGGTCTTGAATAAACGTCTCCGAACCCTTATTCTTATGGAGCATTATACTTCTATAAACTCCTACTTATTACCAGAATATATATATATATATAGATTGAATATCTATATGTCTTCCAGTTGTATGTGAACCCTGTTGGGATTAATCTCTAAAAGGAAACAATTGTAGACATATCGGCGGAAATCACTTACAACTTCTGTACTCGTAATTATGTCCATTTCCACTATAATACTTAGGCATACATATATATAGGTAAAAGAAATATTGATTGTGATTCCTGTCGTACTTGGCTTTTATTTGTTTTTGGACTATTAGGTACCCAAATAAACTCCAATCATTATCGTAACTTGGCACATGATTTTTCTTACCTAATTATAAATACCCTATGTAAATTTCTCAGGTTCAATTCCATTTACAATAGATAAATTCTGTACACTGGAGTTTTGAAATACGGGTAATTACCCTAGAACTGCCTCCGTGGTAATAACCTAGTTTATAAAGGGACTATTCCAGAGTTTAACCATATAATTTACTTCTGATTATCCTTGAAAAGATTTCGCCCAAGTTGTTGTATCCATACCAAATTAAATAGATGCATTACAACTGTGCCTAAATAATTCAAAGAGATGGAACATGATTTCAATTCAGATTTAACAAATACACTGCATCAGATATACGAGCATTTAAACAGAAAATGGAAAGAATTTCAATTCAGATTTAACAAATACATTGCATCATATATAAAATCATTCAGACAGAGAGGAATAGAGAAATATATCTAAACCATCTTGTGGGAAGACAAAGGGAACAACCATGTTCCTCCCAACTGTAGAACAGGGCAGTCAAAACACTTGCCCGATTCACCCCCTAGCCTGACCATGAATCCATGAGGGAAAACTTGGAATCTCCTCTTCAGCAAATGTCTTTCCGTTCTAGTAGACTCCTCTTGCCTCACACTCAATCAGTAGTGTTCATAACAACAAGAGAACTCAAAATATTTTTCCCCAGCATACTTGGCAGCATGCTGCCTCCTCACATATGTTATTTATCAATTTTGCCCACGTTTTTTTCCCTCCCTTGGGAATTTTCGCATCTTTCTAAATCCCTGATTTTCAGGGGCTGCCAATGGCCAAATATCTGATTTTCCACTTGTAATAATCAGCCCAGAGGTAGTTCCAACATGTTTCCCACTCATGGAGTCATGGTTAGCTGATTTTAACATGGTTGTTCCATTTGTCCTCCTACAATTAATATAATTGTTTTGTTTTTATACAAGTGTCATAGTCAAATAGTTAGTTGAGTTAAATCAGATCTCTGCCCAATAGTCATAATAATTAATTACAAATATCAAATTCAGAATTCAGAATTGCCATAAATGGCAAAAAAATTTCCAAATTCGAATTTACTAAAAACGGAATAAATTTCCAGCAAATTTAAATTTCAAAAAATATTTTATTTTTTGGGGATGTCACATCCTTTCCCCCTTCAGTGAAACACTGTCCTCGGTGTTCTTTCCTTTCCTGGAACAAGATTGGATGAGATTTCAACAAATCTCCCTCCAACTCCCAAGTGGCCTACTTAGGACTAAAGTGCTTCCATTGCACCTTTACCTGAGCGACGACTCTGTTCCGAAGTGTTATTTCTCTTTGGTCCAGAATGCGCAGGGGTTCCATCTAGAACTCGCCTTCGGGTTCCACCTGCACCAAGTTCCAATCAATCTTATGAGTAGGGTCATGAATATACTTTTTCAGCCACGAAACATGAAATACATTATGAATTCTTAGATTAGCTGGAAGTGCAAGTTGATATGCTACAGGTCCAATTCGAGCTAGTATCTCGAAGGGCCCACAAAACCTAGGTGCCATCTTGGCACAATTCCCTAACTTCAACGAGCTTTTTTGGGCTTTGACCTTCAAGTAAACATGGTCTCCCACTTGAAATTCCAAGTGTCTTCTTTTCTTATCTGCATAGCTCTTATGTTTGTCCTATGCTTCTTTCAAGTTCTGTTGTACCTTTCTTACCATGTTCTCCATTTCTTGGAGCATCTCTGGTCCAACCATGAGTTTGTCAGTCGGGTTATCCCAGCTAATTGGAGTTGTACACTTTATGCCATACAGTATTTCGAAAGGGCTCAACTTAGCCGAATTTTGGTACCCATTGTTATATGTAAATTCTACCAAGTGTAGGTAGTCTTCCCACTTGTTTGGTTTTGTTCTTGCATACATGCAGAGCATATCCTCTATGATTTGGTTTGTCCTTTCGGTTTTTCCATCCGTTTGTGGATGATAACTCGTACTGAAATTCAAATTAGTATTTAGCCCTGCAAACAATTCCTTCCAAAAAGAGGATGTGAATTTTACATCTTTATCTGAAATCACCATTTTAGGAATACCATGCAGTCTAAAAATTTCTTTCATGAATATTTCAACCATGTTTATAGCTTTAAAAGTAGACTTTACAGGAATAAAGTGTGCATACTTACTAAGTTTATCGATTACAACCATGATAGAATCATTATGTTTCTGAGTTTTAGGCAAACCTGTTATAAAGTTCAGCGATATGGTCTCCCATTTCCATTCTGGTACTGGTAATGGATGTAATAGGTCGGCTGGATGCTGGTGTTCGGCCTTAACCTGCTGACAATACTGGCACCTAGCCAAGTATTATGTTGTTTCGCCTTTCATATTAGGCCAGTAAAACAGTTTTCTAAGTGTTGTTATCGTTTTTTGGTAACCTGGATGACCAGAATACGGTTTCTTATGCACTTCGTCCAAAACTGTTAATTTTAACTCTGTTGAATCTGGTATGTAAAGTCTATTTTTAAATCGTAATAATCCCTTCTTGTCGATACTTAGATCTGGTTTATCTGAGTCTGCGGTATTGTTTTGTAATTCTTCCATCATCTTAGTGTAATTTTCGTCGCTAATACCAGTCGTCCTTACCTTTTGTTCCAGATCACTTTCTGCCCTGTTGATATTTACCTCAAATAACCCATGGACTCTTCTTCTTAAAGCGTCTGCTACTTTATTTTCTTTTCCCTTGATATGTATGACTTCGAAGTTGAATTCACTCAAGAAGGCTAACCATCTGGCTTGTCGTGCATTGAGCTATGGTTGACTAAACAAATATTTCACACCGTTATTTTCTGTCAATAGTAGAAATTTCCTTCCCATTATGTAGTGTTGCCACATTTTTAATGTGTGTATTACCGCTGCCAATTCTAAGTCGTGAGAGACATAATTTCACTCATGTTCCTTTATTTTCCGAGACTCATAACAAATAACGTGTCCTTCCTGAGTTAGGAAACCACATATTCCCTCTTTACTTGCATCAACACATACTGTGAAGACTTTATCTAGGTATGCTACCTTCAAAATGGGCGTTGATGTCAATAATTCTTTCATCTTGTTAAAACTGTCTTGACACTTTTGCAACCAGTTAAACTTGGTCCCTTTCTTTTGTAATGATGTGATAGGGTAGGCTATCTTGGAAAATCCTTCTATAAACCTATGGTAATATCCATTGATTCCCATGAATGACCGGATATCTTCTACATCCTTAGGTACTTGCCATTCCATAATGGCTTTTGTCTTCTCCGGGTCTACGACAATGCCTTCTGCTGAAATTACATGTCCTAGAT
This sequence comes from Picea glauca, assembly GCA_000966675.3. Classification (NCBI taxonomy): domain Eukaryota; kingdom Viridiplantae; phylum Streptophyta; class Pinopsida; order Pinales; family Pinaceae; genus Picea; species Picea glauca. The sequence goes on from JZKD02S1704374.1 coordinate 52,428, forward strand.
ATTGTATTTTTTTTTTATAAAAGTCACACTTGTCAAATTTGGCATACAGTTTGTGTTTTCTCAACGTTTGTAGCACTATCCTTAAGTGTTCATCATGTTCTTCCTCCATTTTTTAATAGACCAGAATATCGTTGATGAATACTACCACGAATTTTTCTAAGTATTGACTGAAAATAATGTTCATCAGGCACATAAACATGGCTGGCACATTAGTGAGACCAAAAGGTATGACTATGAATTCGTAGTGTCCATATCTTGTCCGGAAAGTTGTTTTGTTTATGTCCTTGTCTTTTGTCCTAATTTGATGATCACTGGATCATAAATCGAATTTTGAAAAGATCTTGGCCCCACCCACTTGATTGAACAGATCATTTATCCTTGATAAGGGGTATTTGTTCTTAATAGTCATTTTGTTCAGTTGTCTATAATCGATACATAGTCTTAGAGTATCGTCTTTCTTTTTCACAAAGAGGACTGGTGCTCCCCATGGTGAGACACTCGATCTGATGTACTCTTTGTCCAACAATTCCTATAATTGTATTTTCAATTCTGTCAGTTCTAGTAGACTCATTCGGTAGGGTGATTTTGAGATAGGGGTTGATCCGGCTAGTAAGTCTATGGAGAAATTTATTTCCCTTCTAGGAGGTAATTCGGGTATCTCATCCACAAACATGTCTCTGAATTCACGTAGGACAACAAAGTCTTCTGACTTGGGCTTATCTTCTTTTTCTAATAGATTCGTCACTTGGATGTCATAAACTTGACATCCCTTTCTAATACATTTCTTGAGTTGCGTCTGACTGATACAGGTTTTGGTATGCCTTGGGATTTTCTAACAGTGCCAAAATTATCTTTATAGCTACGTATCTTTGCATAACCGTATAGTACTACTTTGTGTTGTTCCAACCAATCCATCCCGATAATCATATCATAAGATCCTAGTGGTAGGATGTTCAGATTGGTCCTTATCTTTTGAACATCTAAGTTGAACTCAAGATCGGAAATAAAGTCAACTACTTTCCTTTTAGTGCATGTTGCTAGTTGTACAAGCCATGATTTTGTGTGCTTCAGTTTCTTAAGTTTATTCGACTCTACTACATCGGGAGTAATATAACTTAACATAGCTCCAGGGTAAATTAAAACAAAAATTCGAGTGTCATTGATTTTACCTTCGATTTCTACCACCGAGGACTGGTGGTCAACTTGTCGACCATCTATGGCTGCATTTATCCAATGCAGACTTCTGCCCACATCTCCCACTGTCGAGGCTTCTTGCAAATTGTGAACAACAGTTCTATTTGTTGTAATTAAATGTGGACAGTTCCTCTTTAGATGAGGCTCTCCACACTCCCAACGCTTTAATGGCTCACGGGAGTTGTCCCCAAACTTCTTCGTTCCCAGGTTTACCGGTTTACCACTACCTTTCATATTCGGATGATTGGAGTGAAAATATTTCCTTTGGAAACTTTTTGTTGCATTCTGATAAGGAGTTGTCTCGTGTCCCTTCTTCCACTGGTTCATTCGATCTTGCTTCTTATCCTTCCAGGTCTTGAAAAACTTTACCCGTTTTTTATATTGGTCATAGCACATTTGTGCTTTCCTGAATACCTCACTCAAGGATTTGGGGCTGCCAAACTCATTTCTATCCCGGTAGACCTGTGATAAATAGCTTAAGAATCGATGGATTTTTACCTTATTCTCCCAGATGTATGGTACGAACCTTAGTAGTTCCAGAAATTTATTGATAAGGTCCTCCATCGTCATCTTTCCCAGTCGTAACTCGTAAAATTATTTCGTCTTCCTTTCATAATAGCTTTCAGAAAGGTATTGTTTCTTGAAATACTTCTTAAATTCAAACCATTCCAATTGTTTCTCCTTTAGGCCCTTAGCCAATTTCAGGTCTTGCCACCAAATGTTGGCCTTCCCCTTCAGATTGTAGATGCCCATTCTGACCTTCATGTTGCTAAAATAGTTGTAGATCTGGAAGTATTTTTTGATGTCCAACAACCATGCCTCGGCTTCTTCTCCTGTCCTGGATTCTCCATCAAAGGTAGCTGGTTTAATCTTTTTAAATTCTCCTTCAAGGTGGTCTACTTGTTTTCTTTTTCTGTCTAGTATAGTTTTGTCCTCAGTTGAAGGTGTCCCTTCAGACAAACTGTCTCCTTTTTCTGTTTCCAATCCAAAATTCTCGGAGGCCCTTTTGTTGACTTCTTCGTCATGGTTATCATCTTTTGCGATTTTCTTGGTTACTATACTACGCAACAGGACTTCATTTATCTCTTGTTGTTCCTGCTGTGCTTTCTTCAATTTTTCATTGTCGGGCTTGAAAACCTGTAGTTCAATAATAAGATTACTCATTGTTTCCAACACCTCCATGGGTGACCTTCCAATATTGTTCTGTCTTGGATCTCCCGGAGGTCCTTGCTACGGATTTCCTTCCATCATGATTTCTGCACCTTCTTGAGCTGCCATAATCAATAAAAAATAGAAAGGCTTTTTGTTTGTAACCACAAGATTTATTAGTTTTTTCATAAATCAGAATATATACTAAGCAATTAATGTGGCCCTGTTCAGGCCCAGTGTTGTATCTTTTGCTCTGATACCATATGTAATGTACCTCAAATTCACCATAAAAAAAAAATTCTATGACATAATTCTATTTCATTTAAGCTTATAATTTAAGCGAAAGTAAGACTCATTTCTGTTCATAATGACATTATTACGCCAGTCTAGTTTTACTTCGAAACGAAAAGCTTATGTGGATAAATTATGTCCATAATTCTATCACTTCCCTTAACTCTCAAACTACTCCAACATACTCATATGTATATAGGCAACATCTAAACTTAGGTCGAAGGAACCTTTGAGGTTCAAAGAAGTAAATATCAGGGGGAAGCACAACTGTCATTAGATCAAAAGGATCTGGACGCATAGAGTTTAACCTCTGAGAGGTCGCGCAGGAGAGAAGTTGAATGAGTGGTGGAGACAGTTCGGGGAAAAGTTTCGAAATTGAGTGAGTCGTCGGATCCAGAAAAGGTCTGTGAGGTTTAAACCTCGTAACAGCAGAAGGAAGAGGACTCGTCAAGTCCCGAAAGCATATGGGTCGTCCAATTTGGAGGACATATGTCAAATATCCAAGCCCATCGAGGATTTGGACACCGGGGAAATGGGAGTGAAGGCTCTCCCAAATTATCGAAAGGAGAAAGCTAGGATTGATCCTGACCATTGATCATCCTGAAAAGATCACAATTGTTGAACGTGGCTAAAAGATCGCAGTCGTCCATCAGACGGACACATGGTTGTTAGTTGGTGTTTCGGCACCAGAGAAACCAAAGAGCGAGACCCCTCGTTTTCTTAAGTCGCGAAATCCTGGTATACGAAAACCCCGAATCAGTTTAGCGTGAAAAAGGTTTTCGGCATTTCGGCACCTGGGAAACCAAAGGGCAAGATCCCTTATCTCTGCAAGTCGTGAAATTTCGGTACATGAAACCTCGAATTGGTTTAGCGTGAAAAGTTTTTAGCCATTTCGGCAGCTGAGAAACCAAAGGGAAAGATCCCTTGTCTCTGCAAGTCGCGAAATCCCAGTATACGAAACCCCAAATCGGTTTAGCGTGAAAAGGTTTCGACGTTTCGACACCCGGAATTCCAAAGGGCAAGAAGATGCAAGAGTCACGAAATCCCAAAACGCGAAAGGTGTAAGTGTTGGTTCAGGACAAAGGAGAGTAAGGTTATAGTTTAAGAGCTGTAAAATATTTTGGGGTGGCAAAAAAAATGAATCGTCATTCTGGCCGAGTAAGGGTATGCTATTGAATGACTCCTCAAAAAGGAATTCAACCATCATATCTTTTGTCGTTACGAATTCCAGAAATTTTACTAAGGTTTAGTTAGAATGTTGTTCTCTACTTTTTTCCGTAGTTGTTGTCTGTACAGTCTGAGTTCTTATGCATTGTACAGAATCTGTGCATTTCCAAAGGCCCACATCTTTTGAATCACATCTCAACAAAAGAAAAGGGGCTCTAGAATATTAATTTGTTGTACAGATATCAAGCAAGATACAAATATATGCATATAATCCTATTAAATGTGTATCCTGGTCATGCATCGATACTTTAGTGATGTCATTGCTTTGCATAGCTTATTACTGAAATATATGAGTACTCAATCATTGTCATTCCTGTTTATACATTGACATTTCTTAGATCCTTATCATCATCTAAGGGAATCTACACAGAGAAATGAAAAAGAAGAATGGAGTCTGAGTTTTGTCAAAGTAATCAGTTCTGCACATTTAATTGTGCTTTTAATTGCAAGGTTGATATTTCGGCATTCGAGACTTGCTTGTTACATATACGTGGAGTTCCTTTGCTCTATTAAACTCTGAAATCTCGAACCTCGAAACCCCGAAAATGCTGGGCCACAGTCTTTTCACATTTCGTGATTCGGCATTCCTTATTTCATTTTGTTTGCGTGTCAGGTGTTCGTAAACCTCGAAACCCCGAAACGTTGGGCCATATTATTTTCACATTTTACGATTCGGCATATAGCGTGGTCTTTGTCTTTTATGTTCGACGTGTGTAATCGTCGAAACCCGATTGACCTCTGTTTTTTCACACAATTTTGTTCTCTACGGTTTATGTCATTAAACAAAAGTCTAAGTTATTTTATTGGTAAAGGTCTTGAATAAACGTCTCTGAACCCTTATGCTTACGAAGCATTATACTTCTATAAACTCCTACTTATTACCAGAATATATATATATATATATATATATATATATATATATATATATTTATTGAATATATATCTGTCTTCCAGTTGTATGTAAACTCTGTTGGGATTAAGCTCTAAAAGGAAAAAATTGTAGACATATCGGCGGAAATCACTTACAATTTATGTACTCATAATTATGTCCATTTCCACTGTAATACTTAGGCATACATATATATAGGTAAAAGAAATATTGATTGTGATTCCTGTCGTACTTGGCTTTTATTTGTTTTTGGACTATTAGGTACCCAAACAAACCCCAATCATTATCGTAACTTGGCACATGATTTTTCTTACCGAAGTATAAATACCCTATGTAAAGTTCTCAAGTTCAATTCTATTTACAATAGATAAATTTTTTACACTGGAGTTTCGAAATACTGGTAATTACCCTAGAACTGCCTCTGTGGTAATAACCTAGTTTATAAAGGGACTATTCCAGAATTTAACCATAGAATTTACTTCTGATTATCCTTGAACAGATTTTGCCCAGGTTGTTGCATCCATAC
>JZKD02S1704374.1:64632-114204 GCA_000966675.3 Picea glauca
TGAGGGAACAAGCTAGCACAAAAGTAGGCTAGAAGATTATCTAGGGTTAGGGATGAAGCAAACTTGAAAAGACCTAGGAAAAGCTATTAAAAACAAGTATGTTATGCGGTAGGACGTTGGTGATTACTTGTGAGGGAAAATGAGTTTGATGGTTCAATAAAGAACTAAACTCAATATATATAGTAAAGGTTATACAATTTTTATCCCCCATGGAATAATGATTTAGGCTCGCGGGTGACAATGACATGTAACTTTGGTTGTTCATGTCTATCATTGGGAGGAATTGGTTCTCTACTCAGTTTGTTCCCCAGTTATTGAAGCAGGCTCAGATATGTTATCTTATTTTATTTATCTTTGTTTTATTAATGATTGGCAAGTATTGCAATAGAGAATGGTTACAAAAGATATAAAGTTTGTATATAACCAAATTTACTTTGTGTTCTATTTATTATTTAACTGTTTGTAGCAAGAAATCTAAACATACATGTAAAATGTTATTCTCAGTTGCTTGTTTATTATTTATCAGAGCAACAAGAAATACATAGAAAAATATGTAGAATGTTATCTTTTGTACATTGGAGCAAGAAACAAAAGAAATACACCTGGTTTAGCTTTTATTTTCAAATAAGTTTGCTTGTCTAGAAGATGAAAACGTTTTTGGTTGAAAACAAGAAGAACCCAGTTTGCACACAACAAAGACATTGTAGTTTTATTTGTGTGATATCCATTTCTGTATTTTGGATTTTATTGAAGTGCATTAAAAATAGTTTTATCAAGAAAATATATGAATGCACAATAGATAATTTATATTAATACAAGTAAAACTAATTATGTCCTTGGCCCCAAACCAAACTAGAACCAAAACGACGCATGTAGGACTTATAACCATAAAATAAATTCGATAATGAATATGGTGTAGAGTCAAGTAGGGTAAATGTATAAGAAAAGAAAGACTCGTGTGAAACCGTTTGACCAAGACATCTTGGACTAAAGTAATACTAAGAAGTATCATGAATGAATCCATTTATAATCATATTGTATTATGCTACAAAACTTTATATGCAGAGAATGACTAAACAAATAAAAACCAAATGTGTAGAAATCAAATGAACAAGTATCAATCCTCACAAAAATAATGAACTATCAAAGAAAACAAAAGGACAAATATATAAATAGCAAATTAAAAAATTATGTATGAGTTAAGAGCACATTAATCATAGTTTAAATCCAAACATTATATAATGGAGTTACACCCAGTTCATAAGTCTGTCGAATCAATCCTTGACAAATAAAAACCAATTTTATATCACGACGATATCAACAAAGGGTCAAATGATGAATTTGTAACATTTCCAAAGAGAAGAATACTTCACTACCTAACCACAAAATCTTTACAAAAGATGGGTCTGGAGGGATTTTGATGTTGCAACTGGTATAATTGAAGGATGGAAAGGGGAGACTTTTGAGGTATGACTCAAGAACTATCTTTCCAAGCTTGAATTGAATCCCTTCATGACACTCTCAATCAATGCAGCTTGGGGTATTTTGATAGCTTGCAACTCCGATCTATTCAAGGATAATTTTATCTTGCCCCTGTAGCGTTTTGTTCAAAGAAGGTCTATTTTGGACAAATTCAAATATATTCCTAAAAGAAGGACTCCGAGAATTATAAGCAAAGAATCCTCCCAAGTTTACCCGATGTCTTATTCTTATTTATTTGAATGAAAATTACAAAAAAAGTTCGAATGAATATACACATATATTACTAATTTATTTATATATAGATTACTTTCTCTCTCTCTCTCTCTCATTACTAGTTAACACACACAAAGAGAAAGAGAAAAAAGTACATAGAAGAGAGAGAATATATACATATATTCTCTCTCTCTCTCAGTACTATTTAACACACACAAAGAGAAAGAGAAAAAAGTACATAGAAGAGAGAGAATATATACATATATTCTCTCTCTCTCTCTCTCTCTCTCTCTCTCTCTCTCTGTGTGTGTGTGTGTGTGTGTGTGTGTGTGTGTGTGTACTATTTAACACACAGAAAGAGAAAGAGAAAAAAGTACATAGAAAAGAGAGAATATATACATATATTCTCTCTCTCTCTCTCTCTCTCTCTCTCTCTCTCTCTCTCTCTCTCTCATATATATTTGCATGCACGTGCACACACACACACACACACACACACACACACACACATACACACACACATCTTCTAAGTTTCAATCACTATATATGGGTAGGCGCAAGAAGTTTCTTCTCGAAATCATTTCAATGGGAATGCATGCTCGCTAAAATTTTATAAATGTTCACACACTCTATAAATATGCACATGTTTCTATTTCTTTGGCCCTTTCTGTAACATCTCGCTCTAGCGCACTGAGAGAACTTATTCTTTGAGGACACTTGCTCGCAAGTGATCTGTATTATTATGCTATTAAAACATTTGACTTTGATTATGATGCGTTATGGGTAGATGACATGTTGTTTTACTACATTGACATAAATAGGTGCTATTGACTCGGTTTTACTGAGTGTGTAGGGATTTGGACCTTGAGGATGTAGAGGCATCAATGGAACCCCTTGGACTCTGGATCGAGTCAGGGAGTGTTCCATTGGGGTTTGATTGTTTTACTATGATATTAGTGCATTTGACTAGATGATATGATATGGATATGTTCTGACATGATTTGTTGATAATGCAAGCTGACGATAGCTTGTTGACCAGACTCACATATGGAGTAAAGGGGTCGCACACAACTACCAGAGATGTTGAGGGAGAGGTGTGGACAACAGCCCTGCCACAGCCTACTAGCACTCTCACCGTGGCTCGAACTGTAGGTTAACGATTACCTAGTTCGAGCGGACCGACGATGCCGTGAGAGCAGACTGCGATGGTCGCTCACGATGATTCTAAGGGGCGCACAATAAGGTGGGGGGATTATTCCTTAGAAACCCTTAGTCTCCCACAAGTTCACCTGGAGGAGTGTTGACTCCAGGGGTTATTGATCTCTACCAATCAGTCAAGAGGTGAGTGGCACCCTTCGGGCACATAGGTGTCCTGAAGGGCATGTCGCGCAAAGTAACAGATGAGGCGAGTGGCACCCTTGGAGCACCTAGTGCGTCTTGAAGGGCACGTCGCGTTGATCATGATAGAAGGATGAACCTAGATGGCCCTAAGACAAATAACAGGTTAAGAAATTTTAAAACAATTTCCCTAATTAAATGTCGCCCAGTACAAAATCTAAGTTCTAAGTCTAAAATTTCGCCAGGGGTAAAATTTTGTCTACCTTTAAAAAAATAAAAATAAATAAATAAATAAATAAAAATAAATAGATAAAATAAAATAAAATAATAAAATTTAAAATAAAAACCACTTAAGTAATAATTATGGTCTTCATGAAATTTTGTAACATGAAGGGAGTAAGAAATTAAATTATTCATAAGAAATAAAATCTGTGGATATAAAGAGTAAAGAGGGAATTAATTGTTTTATCATTTGATAATTTAAAAGATACTAAATTAATGATAAAAGGGAAAAGGGGTTATATTCCACACCTACCTTTTTTAGTTCTAAGTAAAAGGGGAAAGAGGGAAAAAAAAATAGGAAACTAGGGAAAGGAGGTAACATAAAAAAGAAAAAGGGGAACTTAAGGGAAAAAGCGGGAAGTGAACTTGGTAAAGAATCCACATTTAAAGAGCTTTCTAATTTTAAACTGAATTAGCAATTTTATAATAGGGAAAGCCTTTAAAACCTATAAAGGAATCTAGGGACACCTAGGAGTGATTCTAGGAGTAACTCTAGGTGGGTGAGGGAAATAAAGATAATTACTTAATTAAATAAATTAATTCATGGAGAATTGTAGGGGATGAGGGACACTTGTACGGAGAGGAAATTTTAGGAAATTATTTCTAAAACTTTAATAAAATGAGATTTTCGGAAAGAAAGGAAGTTTGAAACTCTATAAAATAAAGGAAGGAAAAGGATGAAGGATCATATTCTATTTGCATAGCGTTACACTGCAGAAATAGCGACTTGACTGATTTTCTTGTGGGGAGTTGGGATACCTAGCTCGAAGAGGAGTGGTAGCTCGGCCTTGTGAGGCAAGCTGGGAGCCAGACATAACCTCTGGATAGTGTGTGTGGCCCCTTTGCGGCTCGGGGGGCTAAGGGGGAAGAAGAGTACCCCTAGCATTGGTTGGGAGGTACCAGTGAGGTCTCGACGGTCGGTGAGCAGGAATTGCATGGAGCACAGGATCTCATTCGAAGCGGGCGATCAGGCAACGGTATGCTCTTTTATTTTGTAGAAGTAGAATGCATTAGGACTTATGCTTGGATCTGCATATTGATTGTAAATGGTTCGAATGTTTAGATTGATAGCGGACCCCTTTTTCTTAGCTTAGTGGATTGTTTGGTTGATTGATTTCCCGTGGCCTTCGTCCTTGCATGACTCGACAGCCTTGTGGTTCATTGTGACCCTTGCGATTGTTTTTCTTTTTGTCCCTAGCACGCTAGTCCTCGCCTGAGTAGTCGTCCAGGAGCTTGATCTACGGTCGTCGCCTTAGCGTTAAAAGACCCATGGATCTCAACACCCTGCTTTTCTGTGCGAGGATGGTGAAGCATAGGACAAGACTTTCAGCCGTCTACCCCTATTTTTGTCCATGACAGTTTGACATCTCATGCCTTGATGTGATTTACTAACCTCAAAATTTTGTTGTGGGTGTAGCCCTTCCTTCCACTGTGCATTTTTATACATGGCTAGATTTTCTCCACAGTGGGGCTGATAAAACCTCTGCTAACATTTCAATGACCTTCCTTGGACCCTTGCATTGCTCTTACCATGCTCTTCGTTTTTACATTTTTTTCACTGCGTCTTATGTATGAAGGGATAATTTAACTCTGTATTGATGCTTTCTGGAAATTTAAGATTGTGTTGACACAAATCCCTGGCAAATTTAAAAGGTGATTTATTTTTACTCCTGGCCTGTGAATCTCATTCTTCAAATCTATATTATTAAATAGGCAAAACTAATGTGCGTTGAATCACGAAATGGTGGATGCCATGCTTTTCCTGTACTCTGCAATTTTATTGAATTTCGTTGGCTAATTTACCTAGCGAGTTACCTTTGGTTACTTCGCTCTCAAACCGATTTTTGACTTCCTTGACTGTGGCTTTTTTTCCCCCTTACTGTTACAATTTTCTAGTTATAACCCAGAGCCATTATTTTATTAAAATTCATCAAATTTTTAAATTGATAATCGCAAATAACTGGATGATTAGCTCAGGTAAAACTCATAATTTTTTTATTTAAAGCATGAATTATAGCTAGGATAAATTCTTACTGTATTAATGAAGTTTCCCCGTGGGAGTATTGCTCTTAATTTAATGTTAGCACTTCCTTAAAAAATGGTAAGACTGGAATGCTTACTTTGGTTTTAGAAAACTTATTAAATTGTGTTGGTTTCTGAAGAACTAGATCTTAGACGTTTACAGTTGGACCTTTCACCTCATAAATCCGTTAAAGGTTGTGTGTCCTATAACCAAGCGCATAGTAACACCTAATCGATACATTCACCACCGGTGAAGGGAAAACGCTTCTAAAATTCTTATTTATAATGGTACACTCATAAATTTTTAATGATGGAAACACCATGAACTCAATGTCAAACTCAGCAATCCTCGAATGGTAAATCCATCTTAGTATATGATAGTGGTTGGGTTGATAAACCTTTCGATATGTATTTAATGGAATGCTCGGGCCGCTAATTTTTGTATCTAATACAAGGTACAAGGGTCCCTTTATGCATTGCCCTAACTCTGGCAGCGATATATATTTTTAGACAACAATACCAATTTTGACACCCTTAGCCTTAAAATCCCTATTATCTATTCTTATTGATAGACTTTTATCTGACAGCAGGTTTAATACAGCGTGTTTCACATTTATGTTGCTAATATTGTAGATGGCGCACTGCAAACTAATATCGTTACTGAAGTTGAATAATAGCGCGATAATGATTTTAGGACCAATGTTATTTTTATTAGTTAAATTGATTAATGAAGTTTGTGTTGATTGTACTTAAGATTAAACAATTTCGCGAGTTACTGACTAATAGTCGTTAGGCTTGCTAGATTGATAGGATATTTGTTAGGAATTGTCTCGTTATTAACTGTCGTGTTATCGCTTTATTAATTACTAAATAGTAGCCTCTACTTTATCTTAGTTAATGCTTCATTTAAATATAAATGGCCAGGAGATGTTGATGTGGATTAACTCAGAAATTGTTGAGAGGTTGAGACTATTTAATAACAACAATAATAGTAATAGCCATCTACTTTATTTTGGTTAAATACAACAAACTACTTTATTTTGTTAGCATTTAAAAATAACAATCTGCTTTATTTTCATGAAAGCAATCTACCTTATTTCAGTTAACATTTCATAATAGCAAACTACCTTATTTTGTTAGCATTTAAAAATAGCAATCTGCTTTATTTTCATGAAAGCAATCTACCTTATTTCAATTAACATTTCATAACAACAAATTACCTTAATTTAGTTTGCGTTTAATAACAGCATGCTACTTTATTTAGTAATGTTTCAATTAATGATTAAAGGCTTTCTGGGATTGAGATTGAATACTTAATTAAAAGTGAAGAAATTATAGAAGAATCAAGTGATTTAAATATTGAGGATTATATGAATTGAATGCTACTAACAACTATCTCTTAAGGGTATTATTGAAGTTTCAAAAGAGAATGGTGACCTTAGTAATAGACTATTACAATGTAAAGTTTGATAACACTTTATATCTGGAATTAATGTACATACCTCTTATATCTATGTCAACATGTGACTTCTCATTATTGCTATTATGAATGATTTTATTAGTTTCATATAATAGATGCTTAATGTAAAAGTGTTGTTAAAGTTCATGAATTTCTTAAGAAGATGGAGTTTTTTTTACGGGTTCTCATAATGAACATATAATTATAGCTTTTCTTCACATACCCCTAGAATATTTCTTTAAAAATAAGATATATAGTTAAGTTGCATGAGATTAAAATGTACTACCGCTCTTGATTTATGAATCCTTACAAGATGACTTTTTACTCATTCACACTCATTGTTAACTTAGCATATTTAGTTTGGGTCTGCTTATGTCGGACAGGATGTAGATGCCTCCTTGTTCCTCAGAACAGTCGCCAGCCCCGAGACCTTAAATGGTCAAAATCAATGGGAACTTGGGCTTGAGAATTGCTTATGTGTCTTGGAGGTCCTAACCATTGCAGGGTAGGACGGGTGGGTAGTCATTCTTATTTTCGTCGGTTAAATGTCGTATGTTGCTTCTAGGTGATCGATGTGCTTCTATGTTTTGTCGTCATGTTGTTGTTGCGTGAGTTTCTTGCGCCTTGTTCGTCGTCCTGTTGTGACGCGGAGTATAATGTCTTTATTACCCTTGTACACACGCACACACTAAAAAAAAATTGCACTGGTTATGTGAGGCTTGGTGTCGTAACGAACATGTTCGTTACATATGGTATCAGAGCAAGGTTCAACCCCGCGACTTGGGATTGCTACGGCTTTCGTTGATGTGAATGATTGATTATACTATTGTTGATTGATTTGACTTGTGTGCGTGTAGATAATCATGGTTAGAGGACGCCACCGAGGTAGACAACGGGGTGCTAGGGGAGGAGGTGTGACGCCTCCAGTAGCATCCACACCTGAGGGGTCTAACCCCCAGAGAGACGAGTAGGTTCTTGGACAGGAGCAGATAGCAGTTGGCGATGTAGTCGAAATGATGAGATATTTTTAGCGCATGTCTGAGGCACTGATCAGCCGTTTGGACAGAGATGAGGCCAGGGCCCCGACACCCGCTGAGGTTCCACCGCCCGCTCCGATCGATACTAGTAGCATTCACCGTGAACTCGAGAAGGTCAAATTTCCTGAGTTCTTTGGTGCCCCGGATGGCGCAGCCACCGAGGCATGGTTGGAGAACATGGCGATGTGCTTCGCACTTCACGATTATACCTCCAACATGAAGTTCTGCATGGCAGTCTTTCAACTGAAGGGGAGCGCTCTTCTATGGTGGAAGACGCTCCTACCGCAGTTAAACATGGTCGTCGAAGACGTGTCATGGGAATTGTTTGAGGAACGGTTCCGAGAGAGGTACCTTTCAGAGGAATTCATTGAGCGTCAGCTCAATGAGTTCAATACCTTACGACAAGGAGGTCGTACGGTGCCCGAGTACGAGGCCCATTTTATGGAGCTGCTCCGGTATGCTCTGCACCTTAACACTAAGAAAATTAAGGTCAATAGGTTCATGTTCAGCCTTAATGACAGCCTGCGTGAAAAGGTTAGGATTTTGATGCCTCAAATCTTGCATGATGTCATCCAGAAGGCCCTCATATCACAAGAGGAGCTTATCAGCGGGGGTCAGACCAAGACTCTAGCGAGACCAGCAGGGCAGGTTTCATCTGGAGCACAGCAGCATCAAACACCAGCCATACATACACTAGGATATCATGGCTTCCATAGGGGATCCACCTTCACTACACCCCGACGACCAACGCCTCAGCAGCGAACACCTTATCGGGGACCACAGCATCAGCAGCAGCGCCGCCCACAGTAGTAGCAGTTTAGGCATGTTCAAGAGAACAAACTAGGGTTCCAGGCCAGTGGGTCGTCTTTTTCTACTTCAGGTACCAGGACTACTGGGATGAAGAAGGGGTGTTAGACGTGTGGGGAGCCACACTACCAACGTGACTGCCTAGTGGAAAGAACCAGAGCGTCCGAATCAACTAGACTAACTACCGTGGGAGATATGGGCAAGGCCCATCGGATTCATACAGCGGTGATTAACCGCCAGGCAAAGCATCAGTCGACAATGCTCGAGATAACAGGTACCGTCGCTGACCAGACCCTTAGTATTTTGATAGATCCTGGTGCTACCGAGAGTTTCATTTCTGGTGCAACACTAAAAAGGATTAAGGTAAAGGAAGTCGAACAGAATGAGTTTAGATTTGTAGAGATGGCTTTGGGAGCCAAACAGAAGGTTGGAGGAAAGGATACAGGTTGTGTCCTTAACCTGGGAGAGTTTGTCACCAAGGCCAACCTATACGTCATGATCCTAAGATCTTATGATGTCGTGATTGGTATGGATTGGCTGGAATCGCACGAGGCAATACTCAATTGTAAGACAAAGCGGTTGAGCTTGGTCGATGACGAGGGATAGAGATGTGTGATTGTAGGACAGAACCAAGGAGTTTCCATGAGGTTCATCTCCTCCTTACAACTACGGAAGAGCATGCGCAAGGGGTGCAAGCTTTATGCGATCCTTGCGTTAAACGAGAAGGGAGTAGCGGAAGGTCTAGAACACCTTCCTGTGGTGAAGGAGTTTGCGGACGTATTTCCAAAGGAGTTACCTGAGATGTCATCGAAGAGGGAGTTGGAGTTGACCATAGACCTGAAACTAGGGACTGAACCGATAGCAAGGATGCCTTATCGGATGTCGACCCTAGAGTTACAAGAGTTGAAAATGCAACTGAAGGAGTTGTTGGACCTAGGACTAATATGTCCTAGTGCGTCACCGTGGGGTGCACCTGTTATTTTCATACAAAAGAAGGATGGATCATGGAGGCTTTGCATTGACTACCGTCAACTGAAAAAGGCCATGATCAAGAATCAATATCCATTGCTGAGGATTGATGATCTGTTCGATCAAATGAAGGGCGTAACAGTGTTCTCCAAGATCGACTTGCGATCAAGGTACCACCAGTTACGGATCGAGGATGACGTTCCTAAGACCTTATTTAAGATGAGGTTTGGACATTACGAGTTTATTGTTTTACCATTTGGACTGACAAACGCCCCATGGGTATTTATGAGTTGATGAATGGAGTGTTCCACGAGTACTTAGACAAGTTCGTCCAAGTATTCATTGACAATATTTTGATCTACTCTCGAACGACGAAGGAGCATGACGATCACTTGCGCTTGGTGCTACAGTGTCTGCAAGAGCACAAATTGTATGGGAAGTTGTCCAAATGCTCTTTTTACCAATCGAAGATTCACTACTTGGAGCATGTCATCTCCGGCGAAGGCATCGCCATGGATCCGGCCAAGGTCGAGACTATTATGGAATGGTCTATGCCTACGAATGTCCCGGAAGTGCGTAGATTCATGGGTTTAGCAGGATACTATCGACGGTTTGTTGAGGGTTTTTCGAAGATAGAAAATCCGATCACGGAGTTGCAGAAGAAGAACAAGAAGTTTGTTTGGAATGAGAAATGCGCGGAAGTGTTTCGAAGGCTCAAGGAATTGTTAACAACTGCACCGATACTAAAGGTCCCTGACATGGACGTAGACTTCTTGGTATGCACTGACGCATCCAAGGAAGGCTTAAGTGGAGTCTTGATGCAAGACGGATGAGTGATTGCTTACAATTCGAGGCAACTGAGAAGGCATGAGGAAAACTATGTGATGCATGATTTGGAGTTATTAGCCATCATTGGTCCATCACATTTGACTTTGATTATGATACATTATGGGTAGATGACATGTTGTTTTTCTACATTGACATAGACAGGTGTTATTGACTCGGTTTTACTGAGTGTGCAGGGTTTTGGACCTTGAGGATGCAGAGGCACTAATGGAATCCCTTGGACTCTGGATCAAGTCAGGGAGTGTGCCATTGGGGTTTGATTGTTTTACTGTGATATTAGTGCATCTGACTAGATGATATGATATGGATATGTTCTGACATGATTTGTTGATAATGCAGGCTGATGATATCTTGCCGACCAGACTCACATATGGAGTAAAGGGGTCGCACACGACTACCAGAGATGTTGAGGGAGAGGTGTGGACAACAACCCTTCCACAACCTACTAGCACTCCCACCATGGCTCGAACTGTAGGTTAACGATTAACTAGTTTGAGAGGACCGACAATGTCGTGAGGACAGACTGCGACAGTCACTCACGATGATTATAAGGGGCGCACAATAATGTGGGGGCCTTATTCCTTAGAAACCCTTAGTCTCCCACAAGTTCACCTAGCGGAGTGTTGACTCCAGGGATTATTGATGTCTACCAATCAGTTAAGAGGCGAGTGGCACCCTTGGAGCACATAGGTGTCCTGAAGGGAACGTCGCGCAAAGGAACAGATGAGGCGAGTGGCACCCTTGGAGCACCTAGTGCGTCCTGAAGGGCACGTCATGTTGATGATGATAGAAGGATGAACCTAGATGGCCCTAAGGCAAATAACAGGTTAAGAAATTTTAAAACAATTTCCCTAATTAAATGTCACCCAGTACAAAATCTAAGTTCTAAGTCTAAAATTTCACCAGGGGTAAAATTTTGTCTACCTTTAAAAAAAAAAAATTAAGAAAATAAATAAATAAAATAAAAAAATTTAAAATAAAAAAACACTTAAGCAATAATTATGGTCTTCATAAAATTTTGTAACATGAAGGGAGTAAGAAATTAAATTATTCATAAGAAATAAAATCTGTGGATATAAAGAGTAAAGAGGGAATTAATTATTTTATCATTTGATAATTTAAAAGATATTAAATTAATGATAAAAGGGAAAAGGGGTTATATTCCACACCTTCCTTTTTGAGTTCTAAGTAAAAGGGGAAAGAGAGAAAATAAAAAAAATAGGAAACTAGGGAAAGGAGGTAACATAAAAAGGAAAAAAGCGGGAAGTCAACTTAGCAAAGAATCCACATTTAAAGAGCTTTCTAATTTTAAACTAAATTAGCAATTTCATAATAGGGAAAGCCTTTAAAACCTGTAAAGGAATCTAGGGACACCTAGGAGTGATTCTAGGAGTAACTCTAGGTGGGTGAGGGAAATAAAGATAATTACTTAATTAAATAAATGAATTCATGGAGAATTGTAGGGGATAAGGGACACTTGTATGGAGAGGAAATTTTAGGAAATTATTTCTAAAACTTTAATAAAATGAGATTTTAGGAAAGAAAGGAAGTTCGAAACTCTATAAAATAAAGGAATGAGAAGGATGAAGGATCATCTTCTGTTTGCATAACGTTACGCTGCAGAAATAGCGACTTGACTGATTTACTTGTGGGGAGTTGGGATACCCAGCACGAAGAGGAGTGGTAGCTCAGCCTTGCGAGGTGAGTTGGGAGCTAGACGTAACCTCTGGATAGTGTGTGTGGCCCCTTTGAGGCTCAGGGGGCTAAGGGGGAAGAAGAGTACCCCTAGCATTGGTTGGGAGGTACCAGTGAGGTCTCGACGGTCGGCGAGCGGGAGTTGCACGGAGTGTGGGACGTCATTCGAAGCGGGCGATCAAGCAATGGTACACTCTTTTATTTTGTAGAAGTAGAATGCATTAGGACTTATGCTTGGATCTGCATATTGATTGTAAATGGTTCGGATGTTTAGATCGATAGCAGACCCCTTTTTCTTAGCCTAGTGGATTGTTTGGTTGATTGATTTCCCATGGCCTTCGTCCCCGCATGTCTCGAAATCCCTGTGGTTGATTGTGACCCTTGCGATTGTTTTTCTTTTCATCCCTAGCGTGCCAGTCCTCACCTGAGCAGTCAGCCAGAAGATTGATCTATGGTCGTCGACTTAGCGTTAAAAGACCTATGGATCTCAACGCCCTACTTTTCTGTGCGAGGATGTGAAGTGTAGGACAAACCTTTCAGCCGTCTACCCTTGTTGTTTTCCGTGACAGTTTGACATCTCATGCCTTGATGTGTTTTACTAACCTCAAAATTTTGTTGTGGGCATAGCCCTTCCTTCCACTGTGAGTTTTTATACATGGCTAGATTTTCTCCACACTGGGGCTGATAAAACCTCTGTTGTCATTTCAATCACCTTCCTTGGACCCTTGCGTTTCTCTTACCATACTCTTCATTTTTACATTTTTTTTACTGTGTCTTATGTATGAAGGGATAATTTAACTCTGTATTGATGCTTTCTGGCTATTTAAGATTGCGTTGATACAAATCCCTGGTGAATTTAAAAGGTGATTTATTTACTCCTGGCCTGCGAATCTCATTCTTCAAATCTGTATTATTTAATAGGCGAAACTAATGTGCGTTGAATCATGAAATGGTGGATGTCATGCTTTTCCCGTACTCTACAACTTTATTGAATTTCGCTGGCTAATTTACCTGGCGAGTTACCTTTGGTTACTTCTCTCTCAGACTGAGTTTTGACTTCCTTGACTGTGGCTTTTTTTCCCCCCCTTGCTGTTACGATTTTCTGGTTATAACCTAGAGCCATTCTTTTATTAAAATTCATCAAATTTTTAAATTGATAATCGCAGCGAACTGGATGATTAGCTCAGGTAAAACTCAGAAAATTTTTATTTAAAGCATGAATTATAGCTAGGATAAATTCTTACTGTATTAATGAAGTTTCCCCGTGGGAGTATTGCTCTTAATTTAATGTTAGTGCTTCCTTAAACAACGGTAAGACTGGAATTTTTACTTTGGTTTTAGAAAACTTATTAAATTGCATTGGTTTCTGAAGAACTAGATCTTAGACGTTTACAGTTGGACCTTTCACCTCATAAATCCGTTAAAAGTTATGTGTCCTGTAACCAGGCGCATAGTAACACCTAATAGATACATTCACCACCAGTGAATGGAAAACACTTCTAAAATTCTTATTTGGAATGGTACACTCAAAAAAATTTAATGATGGAATCATCGTGAACTCAATGTCAAACTCAACAATCCTCGAATGGTAAATCCAGCCTAGTATATGACAGCGGTTGGGTTGATAAACCTTTCGATATGTATTTAATGGAATGCTCGGGCCCCTAATTTTTGTATCTAATACAGGGTACAAGGATCCCTTTACGCATTGCCCTAACTCTGGCAGTGATAAATATTTTTAGATAGCGATACCAATTTTGACACCCTTAGCCTTAAAATCCCTATTATCTATTCTTATTGATAGACTTTTATCTAACAACAGGTTTAATACAACGTGTTTCACATTGATGTTGCTAATATTGTAGATGGCAAGCTGCAAACTAATATCGTTATTGAAGTTGAATAATAGCGTGATAATGATTTTAGGACCAATGTTATTTTTATTGGTTAAATTGATTAATGCAGTTTGTGTTGATTGTACTTAAGATTAGACAGTTTCGCGAGTTACTGACTAATAGTCGTTAGGCTTGCTGGATTGATAAGATATTTGTTAGTAATTGCCTCGTTATTAAATGTTGTGTTATTGCTTTATTAATTACTAAATAGTAGCCTCTACTTTATCTTAGTTAATGCTTCATTTAAATATAAATGGCCAGGAGATGGAGATGTGGATTAACTCAGAAATTGTTGACAGGTTAAGACTATTTAATAACAACAATAATAGCAATAGCCACCTACTTTATTTTGGTTAAATACAGCAAACTAGTTTATTTTGTTAGCATTTAAAAATAGCAATCTGCTTTATTTTCATGAAAGCAATCTACCTTATTTCAGTTAACATTTCATAACAACAAACTACCTTATTTTGTTAGCATTTAAAAATAGCAATCTTCTTTATTTTCATGAAAGCAATCTACCTTATTTCAGTTAACATTTCATAACAGCAAACTACCTTATTTTGTTAGCATTTAAAAATAGCAATCTGCTTTATTTTCATGAAAGAAATCTACCTTATTTCAATTAACATTTCATAACAGCAAATTACCTTGATTTAGTTAGCATTTAATAACAGCATGCTATTTTATTTAGTAATGTTTCAATTAATGATTAAAGGATTTCTAGGATTGAGATTAAATACTTAATTAAAAGTGAAGAAATTATAGAAGAATCAAGTGATTTCAATATTGAGGATTATACGAATTGAATGCTACTAACAACTATCTCTTAAGGGTATTATTGAAGTTTCAAAAGAGAATGGTGACCTTAGTAATAGACTATTACAATGTAAATTTTGATAACACTTTATATCTGGCATTAATGTACATACCTCTTATATCTATGTCAACATGTGACTTCTCATTATTGCTATTATGAATGATTTTATTAGTTTCATATAATGGATGCTTAATGTAAAAGTGTTGTTAAAGTTCATGAATTGCTTAAGAAGATGGAGTTTTTTTTATGGGTTCTTGTAATGAACATATAATTATAGCTTCTCTTCACATACCGCTAGAAGTTTTGCTTAAAAACAAGATATATAGTTAAGTTGCATGAGATTAAAATGTATCACTGCTCTTGATTTATGAATCCTTACGAGATGACTTTTTACTCATTTACACTCATTGTTGACTTAGCATATTTAGTTTGGGTTTGCTTGTGTCGGACAGGATGTAGACGCCTCCTTGTTCCTCAGAACAATCGCCATCCCTGAGACCTTAAATGATCAAAATCGATGGGAACCTGGGCTTGAGCATTACTTATGTGTCCTAGAGGTCCTAACCATTGCAGGGTAGGATGGGCGGGTAGTCATTCTTATTTTTGTCGGTTGAATGTCGTATGTTGCTTCCAAATGATCGATGTGCTTCTATGTTTTGTCATCATGTTGTTGTTGCATGAGTTGCTTGCGCCTTGTTCGTCGTCTTGTTGCAACACAGAGTATAATGTCTTTATTACCCTTGTACACACGCACACACTAAAAAAAAATTGCATTGGTTATGTGAGGCTTGGAGACATAATGAATAGGTTCGTTACACTCTCTGAACCTCCATGTATGTCCCATGCACACCTCCATGATTCTCTCAACATACTATGTTGTAAAAGTGCATAGGTGTTTCCGAAAGCACATGCATGTTTTTGAAAGTGCGTGTGCATTACTCCATGTAAAAAATAAATGGGTCTTGATGCCTAAACAATTTTATGGAGGAAACAAGGGGCTTAATCCCTAAATGAACCTTCTTGAGCTCAAGTGCCATGGTCAGGGGAGGACAAAATTTGGTCCTTGCACCCTACAAGTATCATATTGGGCTTAGCAGCCTTTAACAACAACTACAAACCACAACAAAAGCGTTATCTAGGGTGTCTTTGGCATTATATTTGGTTACAGATGAGATAACAAGGTTTTGCACATTTATAATGGGTCAAGGGGCTTGAACCATGGTTGAGGAAGTAGAAAAGTGCCTCAAGATATTGTTGAATCTTCTTGGGCTCAAGAACCTTGAACCAACACAAGAATCCTTTATAGGGATAGTTTATAGGTCTTTTGTGGCATACTGTAATACCCCAGGTTTTTTAGCCCCGTATTAAATAATGTATTTTGTAAATCTATGAAAGGTCAAAGTGCCCAAACAATTAAAAGAGGCCAGTATGCCTAGGAAATGTAATGTTTTGATCATTATTAATAATAAATACATCATTGGTTGCTAGATAGACAAGGACAAGAGTTATAGGGGGTTATTATTCCACAAGAGAGAGGGTTTGAGGAGCTAAGTATTTATTTTATATTTTATCCACCCATAATTGTTTAATGGAGAGGAGTGGTTACATGAGCTTCTTGGGGAAGGCCATGTTGTTCTTGATTTGCAATTGAAGATATAAACCCATCTTGTGGGTTGTTTGGGGGCCTCTTCTTCACTCATTCACTCACTCACTCATTGTTCATTATTCATTGTTCACACCTTTCATTTTTTTCGCTCTCCATTCACTCTTTCACCCACTCTTCATTCTTCATTCCTTTTGATCTTAGATGGGGAGAGAAAAATGAATTGTGGAGGGGATCCAACCATGAATTAATGTATTCATGTATGAGATGCATTGGCATGTGTTAAGTTTTTCCCATAACTACGAATCCTGAGAGTCCCAGCGTGGAGATTTTTGACCAGATGCATTGGAGCCCTGGAAGGAGGTGGACAACCTGAGCAACTGTGTGGCAGAGAAGGGGGTCCATTCTCTTGGGTTGTGTAGGCTAGGTAGAAGAGAGTTGGTGTCTTTGTATTGGTGTGTGTGTCAATAATCCTGTGAGATATAAAGTGTTGATTGGTTTGGGAATTTTAGTGACATTCTGGGACCGTTCTTGTGGACTCATATCCCTGGCTCGGGGGTGGAATTGTTGTTGAGACTTGGAACAATAGTGTCTATGCTTGGGTGGAACGTCCTTAGTCTATAGCCAGTTGGTGATTCATTTCATTAAAGATAAGTTCTCTCTCTCTGTCATGGTTTCATTTACCTATATATTTATTTCCGTTGTGTATTTATTTATCTATGAAATTCGTATCTATAATGTACATGCCTGTTGATTATTGTTGTGCACAACATATGGTTCATTTATTTTATATTGTAGCTTGAATCTTGATCTATGCATGTGAATATTTCATGCATCTTTGTTAATTGAAAATTTGATCAGAATTCAAAATTTGTCCAAAAGCAGGCTTGAAGTAGCGTGCCCGGCTTGTGGGTGGTTGGGTACATTACAGATTGGTATCAGAGCTTCAGGTTGAAACACTAGACCGGTATGGTCCGGAACTATGGATAGGGTATTATGGTTAAAAACGGATATGCCCTTGCAATCTTAAAGCTAAAGAAATATAGCACTGCAGAGATCGCACAGAAGCCAGAGTGTCATGTAGAAAGTGATCCTTTGTAAAGGATCGTAGAGTCATGGTCATCCATTTTGGATCTTAGGAGTGATCACAACCATTGATCGAAGCCAAGAAAGAGGTGCAAAACTTTGTAACTTCATCGCTTCGATGATTATGGGAGATAAGAAAGAGGCATGGAAAAGGTAAAAGTTGTGAAGTCTCACCAATCATCCGATCTGATAGGAGTATTGGGTGAAATATCAGTCATTGGTCAAGGTCATCCAGCATTGATCACTTCAAGAAGTTAACTCTAGAAAAATCAAACCATTTTAGAGTTGGTATAACTCAACGTCCCGGAGCGTCGAAGTCCTGAAATCTCGTTGACCATTAGATAGAGGGAATAATTTGGGAGTAATGCAGGTCACCATATCTGGAGCAAAGATAGTGAACCGCATGTTTGATTGATGACGTGTCATATGCCATGTGGCTGGGGTACCGTATGGGGACACGTGTCACCCAGATTCAGTACCTTTAACCTATTCATTGTTTAGTGACACGTGGCACACATGCCATGGATCCATGTCACCATAGGTGACATCAACATGCCATGTCATCTCC
This sequence comes from Picea glauca, assembly GCA_000966675.3. Classification (NCBI taxonomy): domain Eukaryota; kingdom Viridiplantae; phylum Streptophyta; class Pinopsida; order Pinales; family Pinaceae; genus Picea; species Picea glauca. The sequence goes on from JZKD02S1704374.1 coordinate 82,755, forward strand.
ATGAGTATGGCCTCCAGGGGTGTCCAATGTCTCTACCAGCGAAAGTGTCGAAGACCGAAGTCGCGAATTCAGGCAGACCATCGATGTAAGATCCCTTCAGGACCTTTCTCAATTGTTACATCAAGCAGTGGAAGGATGGCGTAAGGTTTTAAATATAGATTACTTACTCTCTTTCTCTCTCTTTTATAAGTACTAGTTAACACACACACAAAGAGAAAGAGAAAAAAGTACATAGACAAGAGAGAATGTATACATATATTCTCTCTCTTTCTCTCTCTCATATATATTTTCATGCATGCACACACACACTCACACACACACACACATCTTCTAAGTTCTAATCACTATATATGGGTAGGTGCAAGAAGTTTCTTCCTGACATCGTTGCAATGGGAATGCATGCTCGCTAAAATTTTAGAAATGTTCACACACTCTATAAATATGCACATGTTACGATTTCTTTGGACCTTTCCAAAACTCCATGTATGTCCTATGCACACCTCCATGATTCCCTCTACATACTATGTTGTAAAAGTGCACATGTGTTTCTGAACGCACGTGCATGTTTTTGAAAGTGCATGTGCATTACTCTATGTAAAAAATAAATAGGTCTTGATGCTTGAATAATATTATGGAGGAAACAAGGGGATTAATCTCTAAATGAACCCTCTTGAGATCAAGTTCCATGGTCAGGGGAGGACAACATTTGGTCCTTGCACCCTAAAAGTAGCCTATTCGGCTTAACATCCATTAACAACACCTACAAACCATAAAAAAAGTGTTATCTAGGGTGTCTTTGGAATTATATTTGGTTACATATGAGATAACAAGGTTTTTCACATTAATGATGGGTCAAGGCGCTTGAACCATGGTTGAGGAAGTAGAAAAGTGCCTCAAGATATTGTTGAATCTTCTTGGGCTCAAGAACCTAACAAGTCCTTGAACCAACACAAGAATCTTCTATAAGGATTGTTTATAGGTCTTTTTGTGGGATAAAAGCACCATGATTATGTTTTGTGCACTAGAAATGGGTGTGAAGGCACAAACATGGTCAGGGGGGAAATGACAACATTAAGCACTAATTGAAATTTATTTATCTCAATCATCATGGACAACACCTAAAAACTATGATATGAGCCCTCTCCATTGTGTATTTAGCATCTAAGTTGAATATGGGTGCGATTACTAGGTATTAGGGGTCATGGATAAGTTTTGGGTCCTCAACCATAGTCAAGGAAGGGAAACAAGAGCCTCATGTTATAATAATTGATTATCAATCGCAATCATCATGGATGAGTCCTCAAACGCACACATGTGACCTTTGTAGGGTATCATTCACTCACAAGTGGGAGATGGCCACCATGACTAGGTTATTTGTGAACCAAGAACATGTTTCGAGGCCTAACCAAGGTTACGGGAGGAGAATAAGAGTTGTTTTACCCTAAATGAATCTTCTCGAGCTTAAGCTTCATGAACAACATCTACAACCTAGGAAGATTCAGGCTATATAATGCCATGAATGTACCCTTGAACAACCACATAGGACCCCTATATGTATCTTTCGCCTACTAAAGTGATATGGGTGTCATGATCACAACACAAAACATGCCCTAAATATGACTGTGTATTGGGCCTACACCACAACTAGTTCTTAGGGACATGGATCGTGTTCATTAGCATCTATGTGGGATACAAACTCCATAAGTAGGTTTTGTGTAGTGGAATTGCATCGTGAGACCTAAAAATGGTTAGGGGGAACAAGGGGCTTAAACCCTAAAACTTGTTGAGCTCAAGAACCATAGTTATGGGAGGAAAACATTTGGGCATTAGACTCTAAACATATCTTCTTAGGCCCAAATTCCATGAACAACAGAAGAAAAACATGACACAGACACTCTCTAGGGGGTCTTTGGCATCAAAGTTGGATATGGAGGCAATTATGTTGCTAGGAGGTTTTGTGCATTGAGGATTGGTCATGAGGCCTTGCCATGGTCAAGGAAGGAAAACAAATACTTAGAGATATTGTTGAATCTTTTCAAGATCAAGATATTGGAACAAGTACTTGAACCAACACATGAGTCTTGTGTAAGGTTCTTTGCAGGCCTCCAAGTGAGATAGGTTTTATGCATTGGAAATGGGTGTCAAGGCATAAACATGGTCAAGGGGAGAAACAATGGTCGTAAACCTTAATTGAACCTTATAAAGGGATCAGTTACCATAAAAAACACGTAGAAATCATGACACGATCCCTCCCCAAGGAGTCTTTGGCATTTGATTTGGATATGGGTACCATTGCAAGGTCTTGAGCATCATGGATGGGTCTTGCGTCCTTAACCAAAGTCAAGGGAGGGAAACAAGATCCTCCAACCCTAAACCTTCCTCCTCAATATAAAGAATGATGGAATAGTCCTCAAACCACCACATATGACCTTTCTAGAGTGTCATTCGCCTCAAAGTAGGATAAAAGCACCATGACTAAGTCAATTGTAAATCAAGAATGGATCTCAAGGTATAATGATGGTTTAAGGAGGACAAAAAGAGCCTTGATCCACAAATGAAGCTTCTTGGGCTCAATCACAATGGAAAACACCCTAGAAACAATGAAGATTCTTAGGCTACGATGTCATGAATATGTTTCAAAACCACTACATTGGACCCTTGTAAGGTATCTTTGGCCTACTAGAGGGATATGAGTGCCATGATTAAACCACAACATAAGCCCTAAATAAGAATTTTTATCGATCCCACACCAAGAATGGTTATCAAGGCCATGATTTGATTTCTTTATCATCCAAGTGGGATACATGTTCGATGAGTATGTTCTATGTAGTGGACATGGGCATCAAGGCCTAAACATGGTCAAGGGGTGAAACAAGGAGATTAAGCCCTAAATGAACCTTCTTTCTCTCAATTTCCATGGTCAGGGGAGGAAAACACTTGGTCCATAGGCCCTAAACCTAACTTCTCAAGCTCAATCACCTTGAACTACATCTACAAACCACAAAAAAGGCACTCACTAGGGGGCATTTGGCATTAGAGTTGGATATAAATACCATTAGGAGTTTTTGTGCACCAAGGATGGGTCATGAGGCCTTGACCATAGTTCAGGAAGGAAAATAAGTGCCTTGGGATATTATTGAATATTTTTGGGCTCAAGAGCCTTGAATAAGTCCTCGAACTAACACTTGAGTCCTTTGTAGGGGTTTTTTCCATGCCTTTGAGTGGAAACAAGCACCATGAATAGGTTTTTTTCATTGAAAAATAGGTCTTAAGGCCTAAACATAGTCAAAGGGGGAAACACGTGACTTAATCCCTAATCAAATCATCTCTAGCTCAAGCACCATGAACAACACCTAGAAATTGTGACATGGGTCCTCACTAGGGGTTTTTTGGCATATGATTTAGATATGGACATAATTAAGATATTTTGTTTATTGTATATAGGTCTCAAGGACTTGACAATTGTCATGGAAGGTAAACAATATCCTCATACCCTTGACCATGGTTAGGGTAGGGAAACAAGAACCTCAAGCCCTAAACATATCTCCTAATGCTCAAGTGTCATGAGAAAATGTTTGAACCACCACATGAGACCCCTCTAGGGTATCTTTAGCTTACTAGAGGAATATGGGAATAATGAATCTAGGTATTATGAACCAAGAATGAATTATTAAGGTGTAAGCATCATCAAGGGAGGATAACAAGGCTCTTGGGCCCTAAATAAATCTTCTCATGATCAAGTACCATGAAAAAAAACATGGAACCACACCTCTCTAGGGGACCTTTGTCATTTGAGTTAGATATGGACACCATTATAAGGTTTTACAAAAAATAGATGGGTCGTGAGGCCTTGACTATCATCAAAAAATGAAACTAAGTGCCTTTGGATCTTTGTTATTATTCATGTTCAACAACACATGTATTCCAATAGAGGACAAACACCTTTAGTAACCAATCACACAACTAGATAAAAGATCAATACACCGATGTTTTTACATGGCAAAACCCCTGCAGGGAAACATCCACGACCCCAACCAACATGGCCACTTGAAGCAGTTTATTAATGCAAAAGAAAAAGATTAGAGAGATATTTTACAAGAGAGTTTCTCACAATCAATCATCGACAAATGACCCTCCATTATCTTTAAATAGAGATCATTGACCAATTGGGTGTTAAGCCACAAATCAATGGTCATTAAGATCGAGAAGAATATGAATCGTCAGATCACTCTATGTTAGGAACATATCGTGACCATTGGATTTCCTAACTACAAATGCATACTAATGCATACTAAAGAAACACACTTTTACCTAACGACGCATTAGAACAAGTAGACATTAACTAACTCCTAAGCGTCTAAATATCTTAATCGAGCTCAAGAACCTTTAATAATTCCATCAACCAACACATGTGAAATTTATAGGGGGAATTTGACCTCTGAGTAGGATATAAGCTCCATGAGAAAGTTTAGTGCACTTGAAATAGGTGTCAAGGCTATTAGGGAATTGAGTGGAACTTGATACGAAATAGAAAAGACAGTATTGTAGATAAGGAATTTAAAATTTTTGAAGACAGAAGGTGGTGTCTCAATACATTGTTACAACACTTAAGTAGAGCCTTTGTGATCATAACATCACAATGCATATTGCACATCTTGATCCACGTGATCTACATACATATTAATGACCCATTGGATCTATTATTTATAACTTAAATATCTAATCACTTTCCTTGTAATCAGGAAGGTGGTGTCCACATATAATCATTGGTTATTAGATTTGACTCCATCAAATATGCGTTGTCTAGTTGTCTCAACAAGGATGCTCAACCTAACCATCTATGCATCCAATTTGTAGTCGATTGTTGGGTCGATTGATCCACCGCCTAACTATCTTTGATTGTTGATCGACTATCTGACTAATAGCCATGTTGACTAATTGACCAACTAATTTAGAGATATGTTCGATCACCCAAATGACTATTTCCAGATGTAGGTCGGCCGCCCGAATGACTTAATCCAAGAAAAGTGTGATAAACCATCAATTCTTGATGTTCCAACACCCCCCATAAACACATGTCTCTAGAGATTCATGAGGTGAAATTACGTCACCATGACACCCCACCATAATTGCAGCTTCCTAAAGCATGAGCACCGAGAAGAGCTTGAAAAATCTATCTTCAGAAAGAGATTTAGTGAAGATATCAACAACACGATCATATGTGTAGAAATACTCAAGAGAGATAAATTTCTCATGAAGTAATTGTCTCAAATAGTGAGCATGGAGCTCCACATGCTTCATCTTACTATGGGCAATAGGAATTTTAGCAACTTGTATGGAACTTTGATTATCACAATATATGGTAGTCAACATTTAAACAATATGGCCAAGTTCACCCTAGAAGTTGGCAGATACAAACTGCTTCAGTACCTGTTTGATCAACGCCACAATATTCGGCTTTTGCAGTCGACAATAAGACTACATTTTGTTTCTTACGTGACCACACAACCAGTCTAGTGCTAATATGAAACACATAACTAGCAGTAGAATTTTGATCGTCAGTATCGCTAGCCAATTTGAAGTCAGAGAAGTATACCAACGAATCCAAACTTTGACAATACTTGATACAAAAATGAGTGGTAACCTTGAGATAACGAACAATTCGTTTGATTTCTTTCCAGTGGATTTTTCTAGGGTCCTACATAAATGAAGAAACCACACTAATAGAAAATTAAATGTCAGGTTGACTATGAGTACAGTAAATAAGATTGTCAAACAATTGTCGATAAAGTGTAATATCAACTTGAGTAGTTTGACAAGTTTTGGTGAGATTTACTCCAGAATGAAAAGGAGTACTAGCATGAGGTTTACAATCGACTATCTTAAAACAAATAAAAAGATCCATTACATATTTAGATTGAGAAATGAAAAATCCATCACACAGGGGTAATACTTGAAGAACCAAAAAATAATGCAGAGTACCGAGATGATTCATGTCAAAGGAGTCAACAGGTGTTTCTTCAATCTAAGAATGAGATCAGTGTTATTGCAAGTAATGAGAATATCATCAACATATACAACAACAATCGAAGTGTCTCCATTGATATGGACTACATACAAGTTGTGATCATATTTAATATGTTTGAAACCAAGTCAATAAAAGAAATTGTTGATCATAGCATACCAAGCTCAGGGAGCTTGCTTCAACCAGAAAGAGACTTCTAGAGTCAAAAAAATAGTTTAGAATCTGTTACAAAATCAGGTGGTTGTTCCATGAAAATTTCTTCAGATAGGTCTAGGAAAGCACGCTTCATATCCATTTGATGGATTTTCCATCCAAAACGAGCAGAAAGGGAAAGAATCAGTCAAGCAAAGTTCATCTTTGCAACAGGGGAAAAGGTCTCAGTGTAGTTGATACCTTTTTGTTGAGGAAATCCCCTCGCAACCAAATGCAATTTATGTCACTCAGAAACACCTTTATAGGTAAATTTGGTCTTGTAGATCCATTGATACTTCTCAACATTCTTTCCTTGTAGTCAGGGAACTAAGTCCCAAGTATGATTCTTCGAAAAAGAATCAATTTCTTTCTGCATAGTCTATTCCCATTCAAGTCACCCTTGAGCATCCGAGTAGGTAACATGATCATAAGTATCAAGTACATGTGTCAGCAATGCAACCCTAGCATGTTTATTTAGACTTCGAGTTTGTCGTTCGGAGGAAATATCACCGGTATTGTAACACACCCAACCCCCTAACTCCCATAGGTTGGTGGGATGTTCATATTTCCTCTATCGTCAGGGTAACAATTCAATTCATCAATGTTTCAATGAGAACTTCTCTTATCACAAATTTCACTGTATTATATTCTACTTATTCAATCACCAAATATACCAATGAAACCCCTTATCTTGTTGCATTGACACAAGATATACACACCCTCAATCATACAGCCAGAATCGCTTCTCGCCATCAGATCAACGATCTGGACTCCTTCCCTTCAATCCACTTCACTGATTCAACTCATCAATTCCACTTGTGATATCATGGCCAATACTAAAAGCATTTCCCAATCAATTAGTTCTTTGGTGTTTTCTATTAATCAATAACATAATTACATGCTTCATAATCACATTATATGGATCATTTTCATAGTTACAATCATGGGGAAAATATTGTGTTACATGTATAAGGTCCAATAGCTTTAATTTTCTTGGCATCCCATCTAGGTAGTCAAGAAACATGTGAACTAGTACTCAATGTAGTAAGTCAATCAGAAGTCAGAACAATATTCACTGTAGCAGGACTTTCCCTTTCCCTTGAGAAAGTGAACTTGATGTTTTCCATCAATCTTGCCTTATTCAAGCAATATCTATTGATCCATAATAAAAAGGCCACAAAAAGATTCAAAGGTGTAAGCCTTACCATCTTCCTTGCATTCTTACCAGTTGGTGTGAAAATTCGACATGAACACGTCGAATGGTGTTCTCAAATTCATTAGGACCAGCTCGATGAGTTTTCTATATTTCTTATGATAATTCTTTCCACATTCTCCCAATATCTACTAGAGTTCCTTCACACACACCAAATAGTCCTCTATTATGTCAATGGAATAACGATCGAGAGAGATCAACTATTTCGCCAACTACATGACATGGATTTCATCGAATCTATTGAAAAATGACTTCATCTTTTTCCAGAATTGATCAGGGTAGTTGATTCGACTAATGTGAAAATGAATCCCCCATGAGATATAGGTCATGATGATCCTCACAACCTCATCCTTCTTTCCATCAACATCGAACTTCACCCGATTGTCTGTTGGATCTGGAATCACAATATTTGTATAATGTTATAGTCCTTAACTCTTCAACATGGTTTCCATGTCGGGTGCCCATACTGTGTAATTTGATTCATTCATAATAAAAGGATAAATCTTTGAAGTCGTATTTGATATCTAGACATAAATTGTTAAATGTTTAAACAAGTGCCAATCGACAAACCATCATCCTAGAGTCAATCACATAACAAATTAAACTAAACAAGGTTTGCAAATAACATGAGAGGTTTCAAATGATCGGCTCTAATACCATGTTGGGGAATTCGGTGGAACCTAATACAAAACATAAAAGACAGTATTGCAGATAATCGAAGAGGAATTTAAATGTTTTGAAGATAGATGATGGTGTCTAAAGACATTGTTACAACACTTAAGCAGAGCGCACTGTGATCAAAGCATCACAATGCATATTACATATCTCAATCTGCATGATAATGGCCCATTGGGTCTTCTATTTACAGCTTCAAGATTTAACCACTTTACTTTTAATTGAGATGATCTTGTCCACATATAACCATCGGTTATTAGAGTTAACTCCATCAAATACGTATTGTCTAGTTGGCTTCACAAGAATGCTTGACTTGACTGTCCATGCATCCAATTCGTAGTTGATTTTTGGGTTGGTCAATCCACCACCCGAATATCTTTGATCGATGGTCAACTATTCGACTGACATGCATGTCGACTACTCGACCAAATAACGTAGATATTTGGTTAATCGCCCGATCGACTATTTCTATATGTAGGTTGACCACCCAACTAACTGAATCCATGAGAAGTGTGATGAACCATCAATGTTTGATGGTCCAACAAAGGCATAAACATGATCAAGAGGAAAAAAATGGTCTTATGTGGTAATTGAACCTTCTCAATTTTAAGCACCATGAACAACACATAAAACCATGACACAAGCCCTATCTATTGATTCTTTGGCATGTGAGTTGATAATGGGTGTCATTGAAAGGTCTTGTGTCCTTACACATATTCATGAAGGGAAATAAGAGCATTTGTCCCTAAACCTTACTTTTCATGATCAGGCACCATGGATGAGTCCTCAAACCACCACATATGACCTCTTATGCCATCAATCACCTCAACGTGGTATATGGACATTATGACTAGGTTAATTTTGGACCAAGAATGGGTCTTGAGGTTTAGTGAAGCTTAGGGGAGGGAAATAAATGCCTTATTCCCTAAATTAAGCTTCTTAGGCTCAATCACCGTGAAAAACACCTGCAACCCACAAAAGATGCCCTCTTTTGGGAATATTTTGACTATGAATGGTTTAGCAAGAGACATTATGATGTTTTCAACAATATTGATAGGTCTTTGGGTCTTGACATATCTTAGGGAATGATAGCATGGGCCTTAGGAATTTAGCAAAGCTTATTGGGCTCAACCATCATGAAATTTGCATTGAAACACTACATACAAAATTTCTATTAGATATTTGGCCTCTAAATGGGATATGGCCTTCATTATATCATTTTGGGGAACAACGATGTGTCTAGGGCCCTAGACTATGGTAAAAAGGGAAAATAAGGACCTTACGTAGGGAAATGAAGATTTTAGGCTCAAGCACTATGAAGAAGGTCTTCAACCATGATACATGCCACATTTGTGTGTTATTTCACCTTTGAGTGGTATCCTAGGCACCATTAGGTGGATTTATACCAAGGGGATGTGTATGGGGGCCTTGACTATGGCCAAGAGAGGAAAATAGATTATATGACCTAAAACAAGGTTTTAATTCTAAAGATTTTATTTTGAAACATATCAAGGTGAGAGGTTTTACCTAGCTATTATTTTATGTAAAAATAATGTCCACATGCTTTTGTAACCAAAACACATGTGTTCTTTTATAACTAAAATGTGTACATGGTTTTATAAGAAAGAACTATTGTCTTCTATTTTATTTGTATTTGTATCATAATTCCAAAATGTTTTAGTCTTTTGTTTCTATAATAACGTTTATTATCTCGACCATCTTGGAAACATCTGGGAAACAAATTATATGGTTGGAAAGTACAAATGAAGACCTACACATAAAAAAAGAAAAGAAAAATTAAAAAAAGAAGAAGATTGATTATGTTAAGACCATCAAACTTGGTCTCAATGCTTGACCTCGTAATTTCATCTCTCTCTCTCTCTCTCTCTCTCTCTCTCTCTCTATATATATATATATATATATATATATATATATATATATATATATATATATATATATATATTAAAATATATATAAAAATAGTGAATATAGAGGTGCATAAGAATCAACTATTTTCTACATCTCTACAGATTTGTTTCAATATTTTTTGTCATTTAGATACTAAACCAATGTCTTATCGTGAACTCATGCATTATATTTTAGAGGAAAAGTAACATTCCACTCTTTGAAGAACACAAATGTTTTTGAGTTATACAAATTTTCCATAAATAAAAGTTATATATTCTAATTAAATTTCCTATGTTTCATTTTTTTCTACCATATTCTATTAAGTTATGAATATACCTTTAGTAATTCCTCCTTGGAAACGTATTGTTTTCTTTCCAGATTTCTATTGCAACTAACATTCCATGAGAGGGAAGCATTGGCTTGCACATGCCCACATATATATATTTTTAGTCTAGGAATGCAATAGCCTATAGTTGGTATGCCTTCAAAATCTCTATGACCAAAGTAAGATTGTTACTTGAAATCATAGAGAACAATTTACCACTAGTGCCTCCCAATCGTGCTACCAAACCGTTTGCAAAATAATTTGCTAGGCATTTCAACCCATCTCCATCATAGGAAGCATGTTGCATGATATGCCTTAAAATCTCAACAACTCCTCAAAAATGCCTCTTCCTTTTTCTGTTGCTTCTTCCCATGATTCTTTGAACCTTGTAATTCTTTCACGGACCCACTTTGAACAATTTTTTGCACTATGTTTTGTAGCACTTCTCACTAAAATTTCGATATTTTTATACCATTCCCACCACAAAGAAACACGTTTTCTAAGCTCTTTCTATGAATCACATTGTCTAAATAAATTTCCAAATGCTTCTTGCTTTGTTTGTCTTACAAGTATAGATCCTCTTGATGTGAATCTTTCTTCCACTTAGGTCCATTCTTATCATTGTTATGTGTTGCATTCATCTGAAAGCAACACCAACTACATCTTCTCTCTTCCCCACCTTCAACTCAAGGTCACTTTCCTTCTTTGGAGCTTGCAAAAACCATCCATTCTCCGCATAAAACCCAATATTTCACTAGGGTACGACTTGGATAGCCTCCTCAAACTCTCCAATCCCTAAGCCTTGCTTGTATTAATAATTTTTTTTAGAAAGGATCGTCTCATTAATGGAAGAATTATGCAGTCCATTGTCATTGTAATGCTACTTGAAGATTTGAACAAACACTAAGAAGAGTAGCCAACAACAAATTACTAGACAAAGGAGACTCAAAGCCCTTGGGCATTTGAGATTTTTTTTTCCAGTCAAACTACGATCCTCAATATTATATTGAACATCATCCTTACAATAATTCAAGAATTGCTTAAATTGTTTCTATCCTACTATATTGCTACCACATATGCCTTGAGGGGGGTATTTATCACCTAGAATTTCATACAAAGGATTAATTGTAGCTTGTCGAGCATTGCACTCCTAATACATACATTTMCRGTCCTCCATATTTTCATCCATARCACAATTTCTTATATAGTTCAAAACTATTTCAGAATACAACTCAGTATCCTYTGATTCCCCCTCTATTGTGGTGATCAMATTCTTAGAGRATAAAGAACCMTAAAATTCAGCAGTAGGCATGGTTGYTTTTTTCTAYAAGCATGGCYTCTACAACTYAATGYTAATACATGACAACCACAATTTTCCTATTGYAGACCATGGGGTTGGTTATGTTCTACTTAATGTTCGTTGTCATGGTTTTGGGGATGGATTTGGACCCCGTTTAAGGCRAAACCTATTTGCATGGAGATGTGAACAAGGTTTGATTRATAGGGRCAAGGAAGGAGGTGTGGAATCATCTAGATGAATCGACYATTGTCCAWTGGMTTTGGAAAGTCACAAATGCTTCTAAACATCCCATCCAAGCATATGCAACATAAAAGGGAAAATCCTTCAGGGAAAATCCTTACAATGTAATTGTTATGCTTATATATAGTGTTCGCGATGACAAATATTTGAAATTATTATCAATGATGACTATATATTACGATGTCTTTGAGMATGAATGAAGTGAAGGAGAACCCATCAATCCAACTATAGTGGATTGTATAGATGACATTTAAGAGAATATTGTAAAAAATACAAAGAATAGTTATATAATCATCTAAACTAATACTTGTTTTATAGTTAATAATAGTATAGCTTAAGTGAGCCTAATGGTTAAAAACATGTGTTTCCTCCTACAAGATCACACATACTTGTTTTGTGATAATTTCATTAGCTCATTCTTCAATTGTTTTCCTTCATTTTCTATTAAATATGGATTTATCCATTATAAAAAGCATTTCAAGAGTCCATGACTATATTTTATAAAATATTAATCTATATTTATAAAATATACATTACAATATATCTTTTACTTTATAATAATAATATAATTTTAATTTACACTAAATATAAATAATTATGATAATTAATTAAAAAAATAATTTTTACATGAAATATATTTTGTAATAAAATAATTTTATTTAAAAAATAATAATTAAAAAACAAAGGTTTTTATACTTTCTCATTATTTAATATAAATTTTATCTAAAGAAAAAATTATCCTTTATAATTTTTCATTTAATATTTATTACTATTAATAAATTTTAACTTATAATAAAATAATTTTATTTATACTTTCTCACTATTTAATAAAAATAAACTTTATCTTTATAATTTTTCATTTAATATTTGTTACTATTAATACAATTTAACTTATCATGAATTTCTATCTTAAAAGTATTTATGAGTTCCCTAATGCCATGGACACCATTCATATTGTCCCTACAAAGGAGGAAGTTTTTTCTTTAGATGACATAGAGTTCGGGGTTAAGCGGCTTGGAAATGGGAAATATAAGGACATTGAAGGCTACCAAGCTGAAATTTTTAAAATTGGAGGGCCAATCCTTATCCCTCACATACACAAGCGCTTCAATTTAGCAGTCAAGCAGAGCTTCCCTAAACCTTGGACGCAAAGCCTCATTGTTCCTATTTTTAAAAATGGGGATAGAAACATTCCCTCTAATTATAGGACCATTGTGATTATCCCAATTTTAGCAAAGCTTTATGGAATTGTTTTGGAAAAGAAGATTAACCTTTGGCTAGAAAGTCACGGTAAAAGAGCTAAAGGTCAGGCCAGGTCAGGTTTAGGAGATATCATTCAACTGTGGACCATATTATTACCTTTAAGATCATTGCAAAGGAGTTCCACAATACTAAAACCAATCTTTTTTGTTGTTTTGTTGACTTTAGAAACACTTTTGACATGGTTCCTAGTTATAGGTTGGAAGAGATAGAAGTGCCTCTCGAGTTTAGGGTTGTTGCAATAAGGATGTATGGGCATGTTATTGATAAGTTTAAAAACACGGAGGGCTGGTCAAAATAGATTAACTGCAATATCGGAGTCAAACAAGGTTGTCCCTTGTCCCCTACCCTTTTTGGCATATACATTGACAAGTTAGAAGATTTCTTGGAAAAGTAGGTTGTGTCGGCCCTACTCTCACTGGTATAGTCATCAATCTTCTTCTTTATGCCAATGATATCATTCTTATGGCAAGGAGTCCCCGTGATCTCGAAAACCAACTAAGAATCCTCAAGGATTTTTGGTCCAATATGGGTATGATTGTTAATATCGATAAGACTAAGGTCATGATTATTAAATCCAATAACATACCTTATGATACCTTTGTATATGACAACAACAACTTAGAGGAAGTGACTTGATACAAATATATTGAAATTGATATTCACCACAAGCTCAATTGGAATTATAGCATTGAGAAAAAGATTATTGGGGGATGGAAAGCTTATTATGGGCTTGAAAACAATTGTAAATTAGTTGATCTTTGGAGTTGGGATAAGAATAAACTCCTCTTTGAGATTCTTGTTACACCTGTTATTCTTTATGAATGTGAAGCTTGGGGTTGTAGCATCTCTCGTGAATCCTAGAGAAAGATAGAGCAAATACATTTTTTTTTTATAACCTATAATCTCAAAATTAAAGGAAATATGCCCCATCCCATCCTCCTCTTAGAAACAAGCCTCTCCCCCATTGAGAGGATGGCTATGACTAGATACCTAATGTATAAGAACAAGTTAAACAACATGGATGACAAGAGGCTTCCTAAAATTGCTTCAAAATCGAGTCATAACCACCATCGACTCAAGCGAGGATGGCATAAAGATGCCTGGTCTTGGCTAAACTATTGGGGAATCATGGAAGACACCATTTTGTAGAATAAATATACTATTACAAAAAGTGTCAAATCAAAATTTAAGGAGAAAATGTGGTGTGATAAAGAGTTAGAGGAAAAAATAAAATCAAGGTATTATAAAGATGTAATCAACCCTAATCTAGAAGAACAAAATTATCTATTTGTTTTGCCAAGTGTAAAGAAAAAAATAAGCATTGCTAAAATAAGAACAAATTCTCACAAATTCCATAGTGAAACTCGGCATGGGTCAATTCCTAAAACACCATGGGATTAAAAAGAAAATTAAGGTATTATAAAGATGTAATCAACCTTAATCTAGAAGAACAAAATTATCTATCTATTTTGGCAAGTGTAAAGAAAAAAATAAGCATTGCTAAGCTAAGAACAAATTCTCATGGACTCCATAGTGAAACTGGTCGTGGGTCAATTCCTAAAACACCATGGGATGAAAGAGTGTGTTACCTTTGTGACACTAAGAAGGTTGAAGATGAAAAGCACTTTCTCTTCGCTTGTCCAGCCTATACCCATATTAGATCTCATTTTCAAAATATCTGTCACACTACCAACCTTCCTAACCTCTTAACTCAACAAAAGTATGGTGATCTTGGAAAGCTTCTCTTAATGGTTTTCGAGCACGGAAACAAAATTCTAAAGAATTGCAAGTAATCACTTTCCCTCTTAAGGTACGATAGACCAATTCGGTCTTAGTGGACGTTAATCATCATCATATAATTTGTAAGTTTACACAATATAATGAAAACTATTTCGATGAGTCAAAATTAAAAGAATCAAAACAAAAGTATTATGCTTTAGAGAGTGAGAGTTTGAAGTTTCAAATATTATATGAATGTACAATAATTGTAGATGGTTTGGTAAAGTCGTTTCTATTTTTTTTTTTGGTAATCCTAAACCATGTGATTGGCACAATAATTGTAGATGGTTTGGTAAAGTCATATCTCTCTTTTTTTGTTGGTCATCCTGAACCATGTGACTGGCGAGGGACTCACCTGTGGCTGAAATGCCATGACCCAAGGGAATCTACGCGGTAAAAGTCACCCGGGGATTGCACCCACCAACCCTTAACATGGCTGGATTTGAGGTGTTCACAGGTGTTTCGAACCGATGACTTTCACTTACAGAGTGCCTTAACAACGCACTCCCTCCCCGAGTGCTCTAGACCTCGGAGAATTTTTCTTTGGTGATCTTGAACCTTGTGACTAGCTAGGGATTGCCTGTGGCTGAGATGCCACGACCCAAGGGCATCTAAGCCGTCAAAGTCACCTGAGGATCGCACCCGACCTAGACCTCATTGACCCTTAACATGGCTGGATTTGGGGTGTCCCCAGGGGTTTTGAATCAATGACTTTCACTTACAAAGTGCCTTAACATCGCACTCCCTCATGTAGTGCTCTAGACCTCTATTCACTCTTTTGAGATTTAATTAATTGTTTTTAAATAGGATAAATAATTAAAAAAATTATAATAAATATTACAATTAAATTTTTTTTATATGTAATTAATAAATTTTAAATTTTATACAAAATTAATCATGATCTCAATTTTAATTAAAGTGAAAATTTTAATAAGTATAATTTGTTCACTAACAAAGAGTTATAATTTCAGATTGTAATTGAAATAAAACCAACATAGATTCATTTTATCTCTCAAGATTTAATAGATCATGGGTTAAGATGGATCTATGCTAGTTATTATAATAATTATATAATTTTGAGATTAAAATTTAATTATACATATATATTTATTTGATAAATAAATAAATTATATATTTCTATATATTATTTAATAATTAAATCAATGATATATATTGATTATATTATTATTTGAAAATTTAATTAAAAATTAGTGTAATTTAATGGACTTATATTTTATTATTATTATTTTTTTAATTTTTTATTGTTATTTTAATATTTTATCATTATTTTAATGTGTTATGCGATATGAACATCTCTTCCATATCTTCCATACTGAGTTCTACTGAATTCTAAAATAATCTGTAAACTCAACTATAATTAACATAATTTTTTTAATAAAAATAATATAATTTTAAATAATTTTTATTGTAATCATATTGTTTCCCTTAATCCAACAAGATAAATTCAATGAAACCCTCCATTCTCAAAAGGCATCTTCAAGAACTTATATCATAGTGAAATGATCACCAAGTAAAATTTTTGGCAAAATTCTAGCCGAAAAGGGAATTCCTTGACACTAAACATGGTTGGTACGACCAAGGATTTGCCATTTTATTCCCTCATTGTCCAAAGGCAAGGCATTTGGCTATTTCAAGTAAGTGGCACTATCACTTCACTGGCATAATTGGTCTGAATTCACCGACCCCAATAAATGGTTTATTTTATTTTCTCTTGGGGAGACTTAGTAATAAGTAGTGCATAAGGATTTTTTTTTGTAATTCGTACATTGGAATGGTAATGGAGTGTTATTAGTCCCTGTTGTAGGTGTAGAGAGACTATAGCAATCGATAAATCGTTCACTGCATATTACTTTGTCCTTTGACCCAAAATACTTGCACAATACCTATTGTTGGAGCTATGGAAATAAAAGCATATATTTTTATATAATAAAAAGTAACATATATGTACTAATCTGATTGGATAAGAGATTGGAGGTCTTATTGTCGGCTTCGCTATTCCCAATGTTATATATGTTGGCATATCCAAATTATTTGATCGTATATGGTCTTTTTTGAATCATATATTTTGTTATGCATTCGTTGATGGTGGATTAATGCTAGCATTAATTCGAATGTTTGGTTTAGCATTTTGTGCTAGGTAAATTTATGGCAATGTTAGATATGGTGGCGTATCCAAAGTTTGGCTTTCCAAAACATTCTGTGGTGTTCGAACTATTCTTACAACAAATATAATTTTTCTTTTTGGGATACGTCAGAGTCCTGCCACATTGAATTTTTTTCTTAAATGTTTACAGTGCATTTCTGATAGACTTAAATGTTTACCTAATAGGCTTGGTAGTGTTGAATGTTACTTAACAGGCTTGTTACAAGACATTTTCTTCTGTTTTTAAAATTTTTATGCTCCAGTGGCATTGCTGGTTTGGTGGTCCATGCTTGCTTTTTGCATGCCACTGATTTCTTATTTGCATGTTGTCGTTGTTCTTGCTTGCATGTTCGTGTTGTTGCAGTTTGGACGTTTGGGTTTCTGCAATTGCGATTGGAACAACATCATTCCTTGGGGGGGGGGGTTGTGTCTTGCTTCTTTCTTCGTTGTATGTTGTTTATTGTTACTTGATTCGACTTTGCAGGGTACCGATCCTACGCCTGCAATTGGGCCTTTTAGTGCTTCTTAGTTGGGTTCTTGTTTGGTGCTTGTTCTTGTTTGGCCAGGGTTTGCAAATGTTGGGATGTTGCATCTGCGGTTGGATCTTTGGTCGCATTTTGTTTTGCACTACAGTTTTCATAGAATACTATTAAGATAAAATAACAGACTAAAGAATTGCAGGCGGTGTAAATTGCATCTGTTACGCATTGAAGCAAAGTTTGTTGGCCTCAAAATATATTTCATGGTTGTCGATGCTTTTTACTTGGATTATGTGTTACTATGGTTTTACAGTTATGACAATGGCTTTTGCTATGGGGGAGATATAGTTGTTCTCTCCCTTTTACTTTCATGTTGTAAACTGTGTTTGACTTTAGTTTTTCGTGTTTATGTGGTCATTATGAGCAATCGTTATTTGGTTGCATAGTTGGCCACTTTTATGGACGCGGCTTCGTGAATAGGTTCTATCGGACTATGACAGGTCATGTTTGGTGTATACATTAGCTTTCCCGAATTAGTTTTCTTTAAAATAATACTGGGCAGAAGAGAATGCAATTTATGAAATTATAGGTTTCCTAGACCACGGAGTCGTCATCCCATACTTAGCTAGTTTTTTCATTGCGGGCTGACGGGGTAGGCGGATGAAAATTGACAATCGAAGAGTTTCACTATATACAAATTGACAATCGGTCAGCAGGGAGATTTTTGCGATCATTCCGACCGATCGCAGTTGGGTTCCATACTTAGCCAGTATTATGGATGCGCCTTCGCAGATAGGTTGTACAAAACTATGGTGTATACATTAGCATTTACAAATTAGTTTTCTTTAACAGTAGGGCTCCTGGACATAAAACATTGAAATTTATCAAAATATAGGTTTCTTGGACAGCATAGATTAAACATAGGAAATATGTAATTTTATAGAGTAGATATATACAGCCTGCACAAAGCCTTCATCCCATACTTAATCAGTTTTTGCATCGTGTGTTGTCAGGGTAGGTGGCTGAAAATTGACAATCGGAGACTTCGGCTATATAGAAATTGACAATCGGACTTGCAGACTATTTGAATTTGAAGGTCATCATGTCCAAAAAAGTTAACATTGTCGAAATAGTTTACTTTACGTGCGTTTTACATACCCCGGTGGACAAAAAACACATAAAAAAAATAGTGAGCATTTTTTGGATCGCGGGTTCTTGGGATGGCGGGCTCTAGGTTCGGTCCCAGTTGTTCTGTGTCCTACAAATAGCACAGACAGTTCCGCGATATACAAAATGAAAATTGGGCTTACACACTATTTGAATTTCAAGGGATCCTGCAAAACAACTATCATTCTCGAATTACTTTGCTTTGTGTATGTTTTACATACGCTAGTGAACAAAAACATAACAGTAGTAATAACGTCTGTTACATAGGGCTCCATCCCCGCTACCTTATGCGCTTCCCAATACACATTAAATATGCTTTGAAAAGTTAGAATCGAGCAAACAGGTTCGAAAAGATGGGCTTTAACAACTGGAAAGCTCGAGGACATCTCCAATTAAAATGAATAGACAGGCAAATATTATGGGATCTGGTAATTTGTTTTTGCTTGCATTTTAAATTTGCGAAATTATTATTGTTTTTTTCCTTGTGCAGTTTTAGTTTTGTTCAAAGCTTCAGCATAGTTCACGAATGTGTCGGCTACAGAGACCTTGATGTCATGCCCCTCTTTAATATTGTGAATTTCAAAATGATGGGCTTTAATAACTGGAGGACATCTCCCATTAAAATGAATAGACAAGTGAATATTATGGGATCTGGTAATTTCTTTTTGCCTGCATTTTGAATTTGCGAAATACTTTTTATTTTATTTTTTGCTTGTGCAGTTTTAGTTTCTTAAAAGCTTCAAAAAAGTTCATGAACGTGTCACCCACAGAGGCCTTGACGTCATGTCCCTCTTTAATATTGTGCATATCTTAGATGTCAGATTTCAGAATCTGCTCAGATATGGGAATTTTAATACGTGATGGTAGTCACTATTGAGCGTACATATTAAAAAAGATTGGCATTAATAAGTGAAAATATTGAGAACATCTATCATTAAAACGAATCAACACAAAATCTACAACATACCATCCAACCTTGCTTTTAAATACTTATTGCCATTTCTCTCTATGATCAAAGAGTTGCGCTTTAGGGTGCCTTCGTTCTAATGTTCCTCGTCATGCACATGTAAGACAACTTAGAGATGAGATTGACAAGCATATGAAAGAATAGAGCCTAGTTTTATGTGACGTGAGCTTTGAGTAAAAACAAAACTCTGTTATACAAAGAGAAACTTAGAGAGGATGAAAAAAACAGAACAAGTATGTTCTGGTTGGTGTTCTCCCTGTGTTCGATGCTTTGGTTCGTTGAAAATGTTGGTTGGAGATTTGTTCGTTGAACTTCTTTGTTTTGTTGTTGGGAATTGTAATGGATTTTGAGGTCGGGTGAAAAATAGTTCTTCGTTCAAGTATATATCTTCTTCCAACAACACGGATTTGGCAAGTGTATGGAGTTGTACAGATTGCACAAGTATTTGTCTACCTTAGAGGCGGGTAACAGAAACTGTATAGGTGGATAAAATGACATATTATCACTGCAAAAGTTTCTATTTCATAGTATGGTGACCTGCATGTGGGTCTGGTAGCCAACTTGACAGAAAGCTATGTTCTTTGTGAAAGTTTGTTCGGTTTCCTTTGGATGTAGTTGTAGAATCTACATATTTGGCATCACCTTTGAACATTCCAGAGCTTTTTGTGGGCCGCCATATCTCCATAGCTATGAAGAAAGATATATTCTGATGCCATCTGCAGCTTTTGATACACTTGTCACACCTGTTCTAGTGCATTCTGCAGCATTTGATGCACTTGCCACACCTCTACTGCCTGAAGAAGTTATGTACCTCAACATAGTTTCTTTTTGCATTTGGGTTGGACGTTCCTTCCAATTTACTGTAATAAAGCAAAGAAGTTCCACATACAAATCCTCAGGCAKGCTTCTCAACCAAACAGATGATCGAATATAGGGAGAATACCAATCACTACATACTTGAATTATTTTTCGTTGCTTTATCTATTGTGACATAGAACGACTCCTTCCACTTTGAAATCGTCCTGAATGGAATTTGTAAGTTGTCTCGGATGTCAAGGGTCAGGAACATTGTAAGCAAATCACCTTAAACCCCAACTTTCGACAACAGAGGGAAATTAATACTTGACAAAGAATGGAATGTTGAATAAACATGCATTGCAAGCAGGCCATATCTGGAAGAGAGAAGATATTCAAAAAATTGGGATAGATGTACTTGGCAGCACCGATTAAGTACAAAATTGTGAAGAAGCTTCATCAATGTACATATTTTAAATTGGTCAACGGTAGGCAAAATCACAATCGTTGTCGAAAATAGCCTCGATTGTATTTTGTAACCCACCTTATTTGAATATAGAATAATTTCGATTTATTTTTTACAGTATTTTCCAATTTCTGGTATTTGTTTTAATTGTATTTTCTACCTTCTTCCCCTGTGTGGTTAAACATAAAACATAAGGTTTTGTTTTTGTTGCCCAGTACTTCAATCTAAATAAAACCTGCCATGTTCTTTGTTTACATTTTACATGTAAGAATAATTTTTCATAGGCCATACTTATGTGGCGATGACCCTATATTTAAAGAAAGAAATTGGAGGACCCATGTTGCTCCCATTCTTCGGGTTCCATGAATAGAATTAATAATGAGTAATGCCAAGGCGGCTGAACAGTTGACACAATGTTCCTGTGAAGTTTTTTGGATAGATTGCAACTTCTTCTATTTGATAATATCCGTGCATATACACTAATATCAGTAGTATTGGAATAAATAAATAAAAAATTCCTCTTCGGCAAAGCTTAGGCAATTATGTTTGGGTTTGTGGTATTCAATAACTATGTCCATTGTTCTGTCATATACATCTTCCATCCTAAGAACTTCCATAATTTGCAATTTATGCTTTAATTACTTAAAAGTCACACCAAATTTTGATTGCATTTAATTTAATTTAGATATTGATGTTTATGGAGAGCCAACATTTGATGATCTCATTGCAACGAATACAATATGAATAGATGATAAGGAGTTTATGTCGTTGAGACCACAATGCAAATTTATGTTTCTTGTTGCGCTATGTACATGTTGTAGTCAAATTTTTTGAGGTTCCAACGAAATTTGCAAGCCAAGAAGCATCTTGCAGATTGGGAGATCACTTGCATTTGAAACAACCAATCCATTAATATATATTACTATGAATACTATTAAAATAAATATAAAAACTTTGTTCATTGATAGATGCTAGTATGAAAAATATTGAAATAGATATCATAACTTTGTCTTGGCCAATACTTGCCCAGTTATCTAGGCACCAAGCCCCAGGTTCATGGTACCCAACACCTATGTCCCCTGTTTCGTCATATACATGTTGCAGCAAAACAACGCCAATGATTTGTTCCTTTCCATACTTGGCCAATTTTATGCCCGTCGTTGCGGGGCCGACGCTTACAAACCCAACTGCTTATCGTTCTACAATATACATCTTGCACTGAAAAGATCTGTGATCTACAATTTCATCGCAGGTTCCTCGTACACATTGACTTCGTTCAAAGTATTTGTTGGTGCTTTCCCTTCCTAGCAACTTTGCATCCTTCCTGATATACATCAACAATGCTTTCATTAGTGACAAGTGGAGAAAGTGGTGCGAAAGATACCTCTGTCATCTGCAATTCATGCTTTAACATCTTCATCTATATCCTTGCATGACAGATCCGACTGAGCATTGTTCCTTTCCATACTTATCCAATTTTATGCCCGTCGCTGCGAGGTCGACGCTTGTGAACCCTGATGTTCTTCTACGAGATACTTAGTTCTTTTTCCCTTCTCTTGTTCCCATATATTATCTACAATTCCACTGCCAACACCTTCGTCCTTTTTCCCTTATTTTCTTCCCATGTATTATGGGACTATAAAACATGGACATGATATTCTATAAAGCACGCACAATTTTTTCATTCCATACCTAGTGACATTTTCGATCGCGGGTTCTCGGGTGCACAGGCGAGCTCAAAAATGGGGCTCCATTGTTATGTAGCCTACAAATAGCACCCAAAATTTCGCGATGTACAAATTGACAAGCGAATCTGTGGACTGGCTGAGTCAACATTGCACTTCTATTGTTCTGTGTCCTCCAAACAACACTCCCGGTTCCCCGATATAGAAACTGACACACGAAATGCAGAAATGGCAGAGTGCAGATTGCCATTGTTTATGGATGCCAATCCCTGTGAAGTATCTAATAATATCTAAAATTTTATTTAGAATACTAAACTAGCACTTATTAGTGACAACTTGACACAGAGGTACGAAACAATTGGAATTGCAGTCTCCGCAATATACAAATTGACTATCGAACATCGTCCGATCTTCCGTCGCGTATGGCTTGGCAATCTACAATTCTATCGCGTGCTTCTCAAACTCACAAGATTCACTGTACCATGGTTGACAAATGTGCTCCCTAATATACATTTTCTATGCTCTTACTAATGATTCTTACAAGTGACAGTTGCACACAACAATACGAAACAGTTCGCATCCAGCCATTCGCAACATAGAAATTGACTACCAGGTTCTGACATCGTCTCCTCTTCCGTGTTACAGATTGTGCATTCAAATGTTTCGAATAATAATATTTGACCATCCGAATCTCTGACCCTATTTTGGATCCTCCTGTTCATGGATTCATGAAATCTCAAATTCTTAGTCAGTGTTTCAAGTTAGCGCATTTGAAGTCTGCTGCTTCTTCTTCCCTGATATGCATATTGCACTCAAACTTTTCGTGATTTACATTTCCACCGCGGACTCCTTGGTCATTTTTCCCTTTTCTTCTTCCCTTGTATTATCGCTTTGTGGTTATATACATAGTTGCATTTCTATAAACACGGGTTCCAGCATTGGCGGGTTGAGATATCTTTATCTCCATCTATATAATCACACGACTCCTCCGACCAACCGCTATTGCTCTCCATACTTAGCCAATTTTATTGCCACGGTTGGCGGGTTACGCGTATTACAATCAAAAAGTTTCGAGACATACAATTTGACCCTGGCGCCCTCACCTTCAACAGTTGTACCTTGCAACCTTATTTTGTAGTGGTTTTTTTCCCCTGCCCACGACCTTCGTACTTTCTTGCTTTGCAATTAGAAACCTTTGATGCTAACAGGTCACCATGCAGGAACCGTCAACATTGTCATTAATGAGCGAAAAACTCGAGGAGATATCCCATTATTACGCATTAAACCAAGATGTGCGGAAACTTATTTTGTCCCTTCCGATTGTTCATCTCCAACATGCGTCGTCGTGTTGGGCTGCTCAAGAAATCTGCAATGCTTAATCACTCATTGCAATATCCACCATGTTCACATTTCTATATATGCAATTAGTAGTGTTTAATGTTAACAACGCATCATGCAACAATCGTCCAGATTGCCATTAATCAACGAAAGTCTCGAGGACATCTCCCATTCACATGATTTCGACCAAAATTTGCGCAGGGTTACATTATCCCTTACAACCTTTCATTTCATTCATCGCCTAGAACAAATAAATGTCTTTGTAGACCAATGGCAGTTGGTTGTCAACAGTTTTGTGGAGATACAGTAAATATGTTCGTAGAAGAGGACCAAAGGTTCCAATGGTCTAGGGAATACTTTTACTATTCATCTCGTTCCGCCCAGAACGAAGTGATTTGGACCTTCGGAATCGCTCGTGCAGGTTGCGTCCCTGAGGTTTTTTACTGTAAGGAGGTGGTCTCTTGGTGCACCGAAAAATATATTCCAGGCCAAAGAATTATTCCACTGCGCGACCATTCTCCTGTTTCTTTGTCACCTCAGCTCTTCTGCGAGATATTCAAATTGTTGAAACCAACATTAACGTTCAAAGGACGAGACTGCAAGCAATTTCTAGAAAAGCATCATAACGGGTTGGACATCTTAGCCGACTTCCTCGAAGACCCGACAACAGTTCCTGAAAATATCACAAGGCTCCAGGTAAGTTCCTTTAAAAATCCATTCAGGAAAATTACTTCGTTGTTTACAAGAATAACGGGACATGCATCCACAACAAGCATTTCCCATATAATTATTTGTATTTTGTATTTCACAGTCAAGGAACAATACATTTTCGATTGGGGAAAGCTAATCTCCATTGAACTCTGTTCCCAGTTGTCACAATTCAAAGAATCGAATAAATTTTATGTCATCCTACTTGATTTTCGCAATTTTGTATTGTTGCCCATTTCCAAAACTTTCTCTTTCCAATAAAATAAATTGTGGATTCGACCTAGTAACATTCTGGCACAATGCCCTGTGGAGACACAAGGCCTCCCATTGTTTTTATGAATTTTTTAATGACTTTGTCTCAGTTTTCAAAGATTCATTGTTAGGAAAGGATGCTCTGTGGATGTCTGGCCACGCAAGAAAGTTTTTGAACAAGAAGGGCACACTTGAGCAAAAGGAAAATCACAGTCTCCTCATGGTCTTTGGCTCTAAGGAAAATCCTGCCTTCCTTCCATGCCACATCACAGACAAGATGTTTGTTGCAGAAATAGCAAGGCAATACAACCACTGGTTGCATTTTTTCCATGACAAGAAAAAAAAACAGTTCATTCCTCTGCCCTGGAAAGTCGGAGACTTCGTGTGTAGAAACATCAACAAGATTGACAAGTTTGTCGCCCATTTCAAGAAATTGAACCTAATGTACGCTGAAAGGCTAAAAGGGTTCGACCCCAATGGCATTTTTTGAGAACATTTAATGGGTGTTGGCTTTAACACCTCTTTTATCCATAGACACCTGACCCAAGACAGGGACAATGTCGACAACAATCCTGCTTCTGCCCATTGCGACGCAGAGACATTGTAAAGCACAACAAAATTGTATAGACAACATGCTAAAGTATCCGATGAGAAGAGTACCCAGCCCCCCGCCACCACTCCGAAGAGCACGAAACCATAGAGCGTCGCTTCGATGGTCCATACCAGTAAGAAAGCAACCCATAAATCTTCGAACAAAGTAGGATATAAGAACCCTCCTTGCATAAATATTGATAGTTCTCACAAAGTTTCACTGACGAAGAAGAGAAAAAACAATGCAGGGCACGTGGAGGAACTCGAAATTGACAGTGGAAAACTGCAAATTGAAATTGAAGCTAAGCAGATGCAAAAAATTGGGTCGTCTGCGATGGACATATCTGACACTGAATTTTTTGACATAGATGAATCCTTTGTAATCCAGAGCATTATTTTTGATAGCCAATCTGAAAGTATGGTCATTGAAAAGAGAGATGTAACAAACAGGGAAGGCAAATCTCGAACAAAGATTGACTTTAGCCAAATGACCCCATCCAAAATATGCTCATTTCACTAGGTAATCGGTGATGTTCTTCGCGATTCCATTGGAGGAATGGAGATGGACTATGCCAATCTGAAACACCGCCTCAACGAATTTGAACAGGCTTTCATTGCAACACCAGAATTTGCCAGTCCTTTGGCAAAAATTGTGCCTTCTACCACTGCAACGAAGATGAAAGTATCCTCTACCCTCCTTGCATGCTCCAGAGCCCTTGTAGAGAACAACATCAACAAAAGAATGCAGCTAGTTACTGAACCTTGGGAAACATCGCAAAATTTAGTTTCCTTCGAAAAGAAGGCCAATGATTTGCTTGAACATTTGGAGGCAAATTTAAAAAATGAACAACTTTTCTGTCATTAGGTGCTGGACCCTTTTGCTAACTATGCCCTGAACACATCGGAACTAAAAAGAAGACAGGAGAAACTCCCCTCCCCAAAGCGCAACAAAAAAGTAAAAGCATGCTGGCAAAACAAAATTGAGAACCTGCACCTTATTGTCAAATCATGTAAACAAGTCATATCAGAAAAGGAAAATTTATTCACAAGCCTGCTCCAGATGGACTTAGCCAGAACTACCAATGAGGTTCAAGATCCAAACTTAATTCTCAAATCCTTGTCAGTCACCAAAGAAGCGTTCCAGGAACAAGTTGATATTTTAAAGGGGTTGTCTTTCGAAAAGTTTTACGGCATACTTGAACATCGTCTAGATGAGCATGAGCGCTGGGTATTGGACTATGCCTCACACAATGAAGAAATTGAATAGAGTCTGCATAGTATTTCAATGGATCTAAGGAAATTAGAAAACAACCTTTACGACATAGAGATCCGAGATGAAATCAACACAAGCCCCATGAAAAGTTACATCAAAGAATGGTTCCAACTCAGAATGGAAAGCCTCGTCCAGGAAGGGCAACAACCGATCAACACGAGTCCACTGCCCATCGACGACAGCAACAAAAACGCATCACCTTCATAGTAAGCCTATACTGCCATCTTGTTTTGTTTATCATTCCAGTTTAAGTCTATGATGTCATCTTCTTTTCTTTATCAATCCACTTATGTCCTCTTTAAATAGAAAAATGTAACCAAAGACTCATAAGTTCCAATTTCTTCTTTTCAGGTCTTCCTCTCTACCATCGCACACTTCTTTCGACGTTCCTAATTCTTGTACTTATTTCTTTTTATGGTCTACGAGAGCCCCAATCCCATTCTATATGACAAACACATTTACATTTCCACAAACATGTAACAAACATTATTATTTTTTGTTAAATTTCAAAGAAAACTGGTTCGAAAATGTCTTTATTGTATACTAAACTTTGGGTTTCCAGGAACCTTCTTGTTTGTTCCAAACAAAACTAATTCGGATATGCTACATTTCTTGTCTCCTATTGTATGCTAATTTTTGGGTCTTCAACAACGTTGATGGTTTAAATGTTGATGTAATTTCCTGATATATGTAACAACCATTATTTATTTTATAATAAGTTTCTATAGTTTGCAAGCCCGCTTCTCAATTTGTATATCGCGAAATTGTCGATGGTTTTTGTAGGACACAGAACCATAGAGGCCCATTTTTGAAACCGCCAGCCCGACAACCCACGATCCAAAGACTTGCTAATTATGGAATGAACAGTGTGTCCATGCTCTATAAAACATGTGCAAAGAAAACTAATTCGACAATGCTATATCTTTTTTTTTCCAAAAAAAAACCTTAGTTTTAAAACAAAGTAATTCGATGCAACAGATGTTATTACTATTCTATTATATAATAGACATTATTAATTTCTGGTAAATTTCTATAGTCCGCAACTACGCCTCTTGTTTTGTATATCGCGAAACAGTCGTGCTATTTGTAGACCACGAAACATCAGACACCCAATTTTCAGCGCGCCAGCCCGAGAACCTGTGATACAAAAATCGCCTATGTATGCAATGAGGGCTACAAATTTCGTATCTATAATACTAAAAATCTACTTTATACAAATGCATATTTTGTATGTATAATTTATTTACTAAATATCTACTTTATACAAATACATTGTTCGTATGTATAATTTATTTACTAAATATCTACTTTATATAAATACATATTTCGTATGCATAATTTATTTATTTCTGATGACTTTCTATGTCCTAGTTTTAAAAATAACCAATTCGGTAATGCTAATTTTTTTGTGTCCAACAACCATAATTTTTTATATTTTTTCAAGAAGAACTAATTTAGGAATACTATGTTCTGCACGCAAACCACATGTATTTCAACTTTCTAGCCACCTGGCTGTACTAGGTCACATTTACTCCCATACCAACCTGGCAGGGACTACGTTGCCATGCAACACTTGTTAGTTATGTGTTTTTATTATAATTTGAATGTACTTATTATTATTTTAATTTATTAATTTTTGAGATTAATGGGAGTGAAGCTCTGGTAAACTAGTTAATGTTTGAGATGAGCAAAATGAATGGTGGGTTTGAGATATCATGGGTATTGAGTTTGAGGGGTAGCTATCTAAATTTATCTAATAAAACTCCAACTTCTATTTTCAGATACAATTTAGATTTATTTTCAGATACAAATTAGATGTTGTGGTCATTAGCTGAAAAATTTGAGAATTCATTACAACAATTCAAAGTATATGTTAGTCCAGTCTTTCTTTAAAGTACATATTAATCAATGAAAATCTTCTCTTCGAGGTTTTTTTTTCCAAAAGAAAAATTACTCAATTTTATTAAAAATATAATATGTTCTTAGTAACAAGATAGATAGTAATAAGCATGTTCTCATCTAATTAAGGCTTTATTTAAATCCATACAATTTAGAGCATAAATTTGACATCTAATTCATTTTACATAATTGTATCTTTGGAAAATGGTAATTATATATTCAATGTTTGGATATAGTGACAAATTTACATTATTTACTATTTAGAAAATAGGGAAACATTGAAAATTTTACAAAATTAATAAAAATATATAATACTTTATGTATAATTACATACAATATTAATATTATTTATAATTACATATGTTACCCATATTAATGTTTAAAATCTTATTCAATTTTATATGTTATTTTTCTTATCAGACCCTTATGGGACCATAGCAATGAGTTTGCTTTTGATGTGACATTAATTTGTCTTTTGACATAAATTTGTGTATGTCATGTAATGTTCAACATAGGAAAACAAATATATATTTTTGGATATAATAAAAATATTTGTGTTTCTCATTTCTAATTGGTTGATATAATTGAAGTGTTATTGCTCCCTTCACGTCTTTCAATATGTAGAATTAATTACATAATCAATGAATTTCACCAATCACCACATCTAAATATAAAAAGTTGTACTATGTATTTATTATTATGCATTATTATATTTATATTATATTTATTAACTAATATATTATTTATTATAATATTTATAATATATTTATAATATTTATATTATATTTATGAATATTATAGTTCTATTAAGCTTACATTTCATTATACATTTTGAATAACAAATAACCCTCAATTTCATTACTTGTGCATTTAGTTATATTAAGTTTCATTGTTCGACATGTATTTCTCATCTAACTCGGTAGGGGCTGTGTTGCCATGCAACCCTTGTTTAGAAAGATTTATTTTTATTTTTGTTTATATATTGATTGAAATTATATTGTTCATATGCATGTTCCACTTATATATACCTATCATAATATTAATTTTATCTCATAATAAGTTCATCATCTTCAACAAAAAAAAATAAATATTTTTTAATAATTTCTTAGAGAATCCACACATTAGTTTAGATAGATAAAAAAAACAGATGAAGAAATTATATATAACAAACTATAAGAGAAAACCACAAAATAAACTAACCATGAATACAAAATTAAAAACAAAATAAAAGTCAAAATTTAATAGAAGAGATGGTAGAATTTGCTTTCTCATTTAACTTTTCCAAAATGTAATAATTTCAACTACATGTTGAACTTCCTTCGATTGCTTTCTCATTTAACTTTTTGAAAATATAAGTGAAAAAAATAACTTCAAAGAATTTTTTCGACCACTTTAAAGTGTTCATCAATAGCTCTCGTAGTGATATAGGGCAAATGAATTAATCTTTTAATCTAATAGCTCTCATAATGATATAGAGCAAACAAATTAATCTTTTAATCTAATAGCTCTCATAATGATATAGAAAAAATGAATTAATATTTTAATCTAATTAATGATCAAATTGGAATCCCCAAAGATTTAGATGTACATAACATATTTTTTCCAATGCACATCTTAAAAAAAATCTTAAGACCACGAACCCATCATATTTATTGGCCCCTTCCCCTAAACCAAGTTTAAACATGACATTATGGACATACGAGAGATACAATCTTCCACTCCACTACTAAATTATGGGTCCTTTTCTTGGCTCCATTGAAAAAACTCATATTTGGGATTTATACATTACTAGATTCTCTATCTGTTTAGGTCTCATTTGTTTGAAAATCAATCTATAACAAGAGATATATATGATATGTGAGCAGCATTGAAAGATTAGAATGTATTTTTTTGGCAATTTTTTGAGAATTTCTTGTTAGCGAGATGCCTCAAATAGTCATGCAAATTCCTTTAATTTTTTTTTGTTAAGCTAGCCTTTTAGATGTTCTTCCCCAATATCCCCTCCCAACATTTTTATCCTTATTAAGTGTTCATTTTTTTTCCAAATCGGTAATGGAAGAACTTTTTTTGAAAAATCATTTCTCCATAAAATGCAAATCTCGGGATCTTGTCCACTTCTATTACAAAGCTTCCCATGCGAGTGTCCAATTCCAAATGGCTAACCCCATGAAAGATATGTGTCTTATTTAGTGCTTTGAGTTTTCAAGCCACCTTCCACTACCAGTTTGGTTCTTGAATGTTTCATGAAAATAGTGAAGTGTGGTGTGTAATCTCCTAAACTCTATTTTTATTACCATGTTAGGGTGTTTTCCCATCCCTCAATTTAACATGATTCATGTTAAGATTATCCACATGAATTCCATAAATTTTCATTCTCACTTTCCAATCCCAACCTTTAGCCATAAATATGTTACATGAATTCCATAAATTTTCACCCTCACTTTCCCATCCCAACCTTTAGCCATAAATATGTTGATACCTTGTTTGCTACTTCATCAAAAATTAATCATGTTTCATGTTTCTTTCTTATAAAGTTAGGTTTTAGTTTGTTTATTGATATTAAATAATGGATT
This sequence comes from Picea glauca, assembly GCA_000966675.3. NCBI lineage: Eukaryota > Viridiplantae > Streptophyta > Pinopsida > Pinales > Pinaceae > Picea > Picea glauca. Next base: position 114,032 of record JZKD02S1704374.1, read on the forward strand.
TATTTAATTTATTACACTTATATGTGTAGATTAAATGAAATTAAATTCCTTCTTGTAAATGTGAATTCTAAATATTAAGTTTATTGTTCTCTTTCATAAATATTAATTAAATGTTGAATTAAAATTGTAACTCTCAATAAATATAAATATAAATATAAATATAAATAAATATA
>JZKD02S1704374.1:136519-147813 GCA_000966675.3 Picea glauca
GTTATACTTCTTTTATAATTTCAATTTCATAGCTTGAAATATTGTTTATTGTTTGGTGATTCTTGGCCAGTTCCTTCTCAAATTTCCATTTCGTTATACTCCATTTAGAATTTCAATTTCATAACTTGAAAGAATCTCTAGGCGGAATTTTTTTATTTTTTTTAATGGTTGTTTGGTCTAACTTGGTTATTGTTTATTGTATGTTCATTTTAGAATATTTATTTCATTATTCTGGGCAGGCGAATATTTGTACAATCCGCGAGTCATTTGTACATTTAAATTTCAGTTTCTATTACAGTGAGTGCTTATTAGCATTTAATTAGAGATTAACTTAAGAGCTATGGGTTATTTTTAGGAATTTTTAAATTTCAGTTTTTGTTTTTTTTTGTAAGTTAGGAATTGTATTAAAACCTGCAAAGCAGCTCCCGGATGGGGTGTTTACGGATACAACAGGTAGAAAACCAGCGGGGAGGACACCTGGCCTTGCCTCCCACCACCTTGAGCCAGCTGAGGCGAACTCATTCTCCACCATCACCTCATGAATTTAAAGCCTCGGTTGTCACTCCTTGGCATTCATTTGTCTCTGGTCTGGTGTAATGTCTTGGTGCCTCTATTCGTGGGAATGTTAATGGTAATGGGATGGACATATTCCTAGTCCCATCACTCGTTTCGACATGGTGGTTTTAGGCCAGTGTTATGGAGTGCTATGGATTATTCAAACCCTTGGCCTCGAGAGTCTTGGCCTCCTCCGGAAGTTAGTTCCATCTTTCTCCTCTAGCTCGAGCTTTTGCAGTGCACTCGGCCCTTGGCACCCATAACCTCTCCTCTAGTCAATCATTGTTACTGCATYTGGTTGGTCTCACACTCTTCGAGCAACAGATATCACTTTTTTCACGTGCTCCTTATCTAGTTTCAGGTGGCTCTCTCGATGCCTCGACTCAGGGGTAAGTCGAAGAGGGGCAAGGCGTGGTATAATGCTAGAGGAAGGGAGTGAGATGGCATGGCCAACAAGCTCGCTCGAGCTCTCCTCCAGAACCTGTGAATGTATCCACCTAGAAGATTCTTTTCTCTCCCACTCCCTCCTTCATTTATGTTCTTCCTCCACGAGACACCACTCTGGACTTGTCTCTGTTGTCGAATCCTTAGGCTTGCTAAATCGAATGGTTCGATAGTCATTGCAACTCCCTCGGCTTCGCTCCGAGGCTCAGTCCGCCCCCCCCTCGCCAGCCTCCACCTCCCCCTCCTCCATCTCCACCTCCCGTCACCTCCACCTCTCCCATTCCTTCAGCTCCTCTCTCCTCTTCGTCCCCCCCAGCTCCTTGCTCCGACTACCCCACTCCCTCCTCCGACACACCTCATCCTCCTCCACTCTCTACTGATTCCTCTCGTTGTGCAAAAAGGGATGTTTTCAAGGAGTCTTTGGATGCCATCAAGCGAGGAATCGAGGACATTAAGGGCATCATCAATGAGATGCAAGACAAGGAAACAGAGAGGTGGCGTCGAGCGGAGCTTCTGATGACATTCCTTCAGGACCTCAGGAAGGCTATCTCGGATAGAGACAAGATCGACAGAGACACCATGAATGTGCAACATGTTTTTTTGGAGCAGAGGCTCGACCCTGACACTGACTAGTTCGTTATGGCTCAGGTTTCCTGTGTTTTTATGATTTCAGCTAGTATAATTCACAAGTTTTTTTTCCTACGCGACTCCTCAGTTCTAGGATTTTTTAGTCTTAGCATAAGTCCAACCTTTTGGGTTTGGTCTGTTCAATCTAGCCTACAAAACTTTTGCCCTGCGTTGCACATTAAATCTCTATCTCTTACAACTCTGCAAGTTTTGCATGGACACTATGAATTTTTGGCCATGTGATAGCATGACAGATGAATTTCCAGGAAATGCTGTCACAACCTGCTATGATAGCATGACAGATGTAATTTTGTTGCGTTGCAGGTTTTAATACAATTCCCAACTTACAAAAAACAAAAAAAAAAAGCCGCAAAGAAGCAAAATTACTTCTGTCATGCTATCATAGGAGGTTGTGACAGCATTTCCCTGGTGGGAAACCAATGCTGCCACATGGCCGAAAATTCATAGTGTCCATGGAAAACTTGTAGAGCTGTAAGAGAGAGAGATCTAATATGCCACACAGGAAAAACGTTCTGTAGGCTAGACTGAACAGACCAAATCCAACAGGCTGGACTTAAGCTAAGACTAAAAAATCTTAGAACTGAGGAGCCATACAGGGCAAAAACCTTGTGAATTATAGTAGCTGAAATCATAAAAACAAAGGAAACTTGAGCCATAAGGAACTAGCTAGTGCCGGGGTTGATCCTTTGCTCCGAAAAAACCCGTCGCACATTCATGGTGTCTCTGCCGAGCTTGACTCTGTCCGAGATAGCCTACATGAGGTCCTGAAAGAATGTTATCAGAAGCTCCACTAGGTGCCACCACTTTGTTTTCTTGTGCTGCATCTCGTTGATGACGCCCTTGATGTCGTCGATTCCTCGCTTGATGGAAAAACACGTTATATCCGTTGCCTTTGTCTTATTCTGCTTTTCTATTTTCCTTAATGGAAAATCACGTTATCTGTTGCCTTCTCTTTTTCTGTGTTTCTCTTTTCTCTAATGAAAATGAACGTGCTCCACTCCACTTAATGTCCGTTGCCTTGTTTGTTTTCTAGTCGTGTTGTACGTGCTAGGTAGACAGTGTACGCTACGTTCCACAGACTCCACTTGTAAACTATGAGAATTCCATAGACTACTGGAGTATTTCCGCATCGACAACTGAAGAGAATTTTCATGGTCTGATGAAATGCCAACCCATCGCTCCTTCTATCGACCACCACCATCGGTGTTGATTCCCCTATAATTTTTTTATCTAAGAAAGATGATTGCTCGAACAGATGTTGGACCTTTGAACAAAGTGAGGGCTCCAATCAAGAATGAAAAGGAACCAGAGTTGATCGATTCCACAGTGGCCAGGCTACAAAACCTATAGTGACTCATATACAACTTGCCTCAACATAGCGATAGTTGACAGACAACTAGGGAAGCAGATCAGTGTGGATAAACAAGGATTGAAAGCCACCTCCATGAATTTCCTTTGCTCCTGCTTCTTCTGCATTGACTACTGAAGAGCATTAAGCGTTCAATACTTTTTGTTGAAGTTTTGAGTTTAGGAAGGCTTCTTCTGCATCGACTACTGAAAAGAATTAAACGTTCGGTACTTTTTGTTGAAGTTTTGAGTTCAGGTGGGCTTTTGTGCCTATTTAGACATTTCACTAAATTTAGAAACAATTTTGAATTATAATGATTAATTAATGATTAATTAATTTGTTGAAACGTTTGATGAACTTGTAGATATGCATTCGAGTAATGGATCAGAATGATTATTGACAAGATTCAGATGCAGAATCTATAGCATATTTTTCTGAGGGAGACCTTTGGGACATCTATGACGAACTTAGTGCGTATGGGACATCTATGACGAACTCAGTGCCTATGGGACTGGTGTGCCAATTCTGTTGAATAGAAGCAGAGAAACAATAATTCAGGACTATATTCCATATCTCTCTACTCTTCCATTGCATACCACCAAATCATACTGACAATTAAGGTAATTATATTTTCCCTGCAAATTTCTCCATTATTTCACCTAGGATTCGAAGTCTAGCTCAAAATCTGTTCTGTTTCTTTGCAAAATAAATGTCTGTCATTTTTTTTGTTTTCGTGAGTAGAAAACCCTAGACTCTTCTTGCACTCCAAACCTCTGATACCTGAGATGCGATACAGGTATGGATTCCTCCTCGCTAGCGCCTGCTACATATAACCGTGGGTTGGGCTAAACACTAGCACTACTTGCAACTCACGACTTCGCGAGTTGGAGTGTTGAACCCTCGTGCTCCTCCTTTGAGAAACCTCGAAGCATGATGAGTCAGTGATGGGTTGACTCCTTCCAAGGTGACGCGTGTACGCCACCTGTCGCCTACTTTCGCCTTTTCTGTGCATTGTATGTTTGCGCCACCTATCAACCACACGGTCCCCACCTAACGGATGTGCCACGTGTTGCACGATCCCTCGGCGCTCAGCACTTTGCGACTTCTACAGTCGCGAAGTATAGTAACAACAAGAGATAAATGAAGTCCTGTTGCGTAGTATAGTAACAAAAAAAAACCCAAAAGACGATAAGCATGACAAAGAGGTCAGCAAAAGGGCCTCCAAGAATTATGATCCGGAAACAGAAAAAAGAGATAGTTCGTCTGAAGGGACACCTTCAACTGAAGATAAAATTATACCAAATAGAAAAAGGAAACAAATGGACCACCTCGAAGGAGAATTTAAAAATATTAAACCAGCTACCTTTGATGGAGAATTCAAGACAAGAGAAGAAGCTAAGGCATGGTTGTTGGACATCAAAAAATACTTTTAGATCTATAACTATTCCAACAACATGAAGGTTAGAATGGCCATCTACAATCTGAAGGGGAAAGCCAACATTTGGTGGCAGGACCTGAAATTGGCGAAGGGCCTAAAGGAGAAACAGTTGGAATGGTCCGACTTTAAGAAGTATTTTAAGAAAAAATACCTTTCTGAAAACTATTATGAAAGGAAGACGAAAGAATTTTACGAGTTACGACTCAGACAAATGACAATGGAAGACCTTATAAATAAATTTATGGAATTACTAAGGTTCGTACCATACATCCGGGAGGATAACGTAAAAATCCAACGATTCTTAAGTTGTTTACCACAGTCCTACATGGACAGAATTGAGTTTGACAACCCCAAATCCTTGAGTGAGGTATTAAAAAAAGCACGAATGTGCTACGACCAATATAAACAACGAGTAGAATTTTCCAAGGCTTGGAAGGATAAGAAGCAAGATCGAATGAACCAGCGAAAGAAGGGATACCATCCAACTCCTTATCAGAATGCAGCAAAAAGTTTCCCGAGGAAGGATTTTCACTCCAATCATCCGAATGCGCAAGGTAGCGGTAAACCGGTAAACCTGGGAGCGAAGAAGTTTGGGGACAACTTCCGTGAGCCATTAAAGTGTTGGGAATGTGGAGATCCTCATCTAAGCAGGAATTGTCCATGTTTAATTTCAGCAAACAGAACTGTTGTTCACAATTTGCAGGAAGCCTCGACAGTGGGAGACGTGGGCAAAAGCCTGCATTGGATAAATGCAGCCATAGATGGTCGACAAGCTGACCACCAGTCCTCGGTGGTAGAGATCAAAGGTAAAATCAATGACACTCAAATTTATGTTTTAATTGACCCTGGAGCTACGTTAAGTTATATTACTCCTGATGTTGTAGAGTCAAATAAACTTAAGGTATTGAAACACGCAAAATCATGGCTTGTACAACTAGCAACAGGTACTAAAAGGAAAGTAGTTGACTTTATCTCTGATTTTGAGTTTAGCTTAGATGGTCAAAAGATAAGGACCAATCTGAACGTCCTACTACTAGGATCTTATGATATGATTATCGAGATGGATTGGTTGGAACAACACAAAGCAGTACTAGACTGTTATACAAAGATACTTAGTTATAAAGATGATTTTGGCACTGTTAGAACAGCCCAAGGCATACCAAAACCTATATCAGTCAGACAAGTTTCAGCGATGCAACTCAAGAAATGTATTAGAAAGGGATGTCAAGTTTATGCCATCCAAGTGACAAATCTATTAGAAAAAGAAGATAAGCCAAAGTTAGAAGACTTTGTTGTCCTATGTGAATTCAGAGACATGTTTGTGGATGAGATACCAGAATTACCTACTAGAAGGGAAATAGACTTATCCATAGACCTAATACCCGGTTCAGCCCCTATCTCAAAAGCACCCTAGCGAATGAGTCTACCAGAACTGACAGAATTAAAAATACAATTATAGGAATTATTGGACAAAGAGTATATCAGACCGAGTGTTTCGCCATGGGGAGCACCAGTCCTCTTTGTGAAAAAGAAAGACAATACTCTAAGACTATGTATCGATTATAGACAACTGAACAAAATGACTATTAAGAACAAATACCCCTTACCAAGGATAAATGATCTGTTCGATCAAGTGGGTGGGGCCAAGATCTTTTTAAAGTTGGATTTACAATCCGATTATCATCAAGTTAGGATAAAAGACGAGGACATGAACAGAACAGCTTTTCGGACAAGATATGGACACTACAAATTCGTAGTCATACCTTTCGGACTCACTAACGCACCAGCCACATTTATGTGCGTGATGAACAGTATTTTCAGTCAATACTTAGACAAGTTCGTGGTAGTATTTATCGACAATATTCTGGTCTATTCAAAAACGGAGGAAGAACATGATGAACACTTAAGGATAGTGCTGCAAATGTTGAGAAAACACAAACTGTACGCCAAATTTGACAAGTGTGACCTTTATAAAAAAGAAATACAATATCTAGGACATGTAATTTCAGCAGAAGGCATTGTTGTAGACCTGGAGAAGACAAGAGCTATTATGAAATGGCCAGTACCTAAGGATGTAGCAGATATCTGGTCATTCATGGGAATCACCGGATATTACCGTAGATTTATAGAAGGATTTTCCAAGATAGCCTACCCTATCGCATCATTACACAAGAAAGGAACCAAGTTTAACTAGTCAGAGAAGTGTCAAGATAGTTTTAAAAAGTTGAAGGAATTATTGACAACTGCACCCATTCTGAAGGTAGCAGACCCAGATAAATACTTCACTATATGTGTTGATGCAAGTAAAGAAGGACTAGGTGGTGTCCTAACTCAAGAAGGACACGTTATTTGTTATGAGTCCTGAAAATTAAAGGAACACGAGTGATAGTATGTCACTCATGACTTAGAATTAGCAGCGGTAATACACACCTTAAATGTGGCGACACTACATAATGGGCAGAAAATTTCTACTATTAACGGATAATAGCGGGATGAAGTATCTGTTTAACCAATCAGATCTTAATGCAAGACAAGCCAAATGGCTAGCCTTCTTGAGTGAATTCGACTTCGAGGTCAAACATATCAAGGGTAAGGAAAATAAAGTAGCAGACGCTTTAAGCAAAAGAGTCCATGGGTTATTTGAGATAAACATCAGCAGGGCAGAAAGTGATCTGGAACAAAGAATAAGGACGACAAGTATTAACGACGGAAATTACATGAAGATGATGACAGAATTACAAAACAGTACAACAAACTCAGATAAACCAAATCTAAGTATCGACAAGAAGGGACTATTACGATTTAAAAGCAGACTTTACATATCAGATTCAACAGAGTTAAAATTAACTGTTTTAGACGAAGTGCATAAGAAACCGTATTCTGGCCATCCAGGTTACCAGAAAACAATAACAACACTTAGAAAACTATTTTACTGGCCTAATATGAAGGGAAAAATAACAGAGTACTTGGCTAGGTGCCAAGATTGTCAGCAGGTTAAGGCCGAGCACCAACACCAAGCCGACCTATTACAGCCATTTCCAGTACCAGAATGGAAATGGGAGACTATATCTCTGGAATTTATAACAGGTTTGCCTAAAACTCGGAAAACAGAATGATTCTATCATGGTTGTAATCAATAAACTCAGTAAGTTTGCACACTTTATTCCTGTAAAGTCTACTTTTAAAGCTATAAACATTGCTGAAATATTCATGAAAGAAATTTTTAGACTGCATGGTATTCCTAAAATGGTGGTTTCAGATAGAGACGTAAAATTTACATCCGCTTTTTGGAAGGAATTGTTTGCAGGGATAAACACTAACTTGAATTTCAGTACGAGCTATCACCCAGAAACAGATGGACAGACTGAAAGGACAAACCAAATCGTAGAGGACATGCTCCACATGTATGTAAGAACAAAACCGAACAAGTGGGAAGACTACCTACACTTGGTAGAATTTGCGTATAACAATGGATACCAAACTTCGGCTAAGTTAAACCCTTTCGAAATACTGTACGACAGAAAGTGTACGACTCCAATTCGCTGGGATAACCCGGTCGACAGACTCATGTTTGGACCAGATATGCTCCAAGAAATGGAGAACATGGTAAGGAAGGTACAACAGAACTTGAAAGAAGCACAGGACAGACATAAGAGTTATGCAGATCAGAAAAGAAGACACTTGGAATTTCAAGTGGGAGACCATGTTTATTTGAAGGTCAAAGCCCGAAAAAGCTCATTGAAGTTAGGGAACTGTGTCAAGATGGCACCCAGGTTTTGTGGGCCCTTCGAGATACTAGCTCGAATTGGACCCGTAGCATATCAACTTGCACTTCCAGCTAATTTAAGAATTCATAGTGTATTTCATGTTTCGTTGCTGAAAAAGTATATTCATGACCCTACTCATAAGATTGATTGGAACTTGGTGCAGGTGGAACCCGAAGGCGAGTTCCAGGTGGAACCCCTGCGCATTCTGGACCGGAGAGAAATAACACTTTGGAACAGAGCCGTCACTCAGGTAAAGGTGCAATGGAAGCACTTTAGTCCTGAGGAGGCCACTTGGGAGTTGGAGGGAGATTTGCGGAAATCTCATCCAATCTTGTTCCAAGAAAGGAACGAACACTAAAGACAGTGTTTTACTGAAGGAGGAAAGGATGTGACATCCCCAAAAATAAAATATTTTTTGAAATTTAAATTTGCTGGAAATTTATTCTGTTTTTAGTAAATTCGAATTTGGAAAATTTTTGCCATTTATGGCAATTTCGAATTCCGAATTTTATATTTGTAATTAATTATTATGACTGTTGGGTTGAGATCTGATTAGACTCAACTAACTATTTGACTATGACACTTGGATAAAAACAAAATATTTATATTGATTTCAGGAGGACAAATGGAACAACCATGTTAAAATCAGCTGACCATAATTCCATGAGTGGGGAACATGTTGGAACTACCTCTAGGCTGATTGTTACAAGTGGTAAATCAGTGATTTGGCCATTGGCAGCCCCTGAAAATCAGGGATTTAGAAAGCTGCAAAAATTCCCAAGGGAGGGAAAAGACCTAGGCAAATTGATAAATAGCATATGTGAGGAGGCAAGACACTGCCAAGTATGTTGGGAAAGGAGACTATTGATTTTTCCTTGGTATTATGAACACTATTGAGTGAGTGTGAGGCAAGAGGATTTTATTGGAATTGAAGGACATTTATGAGGAGAAGTTTTCCAAGTTTGCCCTCGTGGATTTATGGTCAGGCTAGGGGGTGAATCGGGCAAGTGATTTTGGCTGCCCTATTCTACGGTTGGGAGGAACATGGATGTTCCCTTTGTCTTCCTGCGCATTGGTTCAGATATGTAAATCTTCTCCTACTTTGTTTGAATGATTTGTGTATCTGAAATTATGCATCTAATTGTGTTAAGTTGAAATAATTCCATGGATGACATCTGTTCGTAGTATGAAGTTTATAAGCAAAGACTAAATTCTGAGAATGGTTCCTCCTGAAACTAAAATGCTAGGCAAAACTATCTATATACAAATGAACTTGAAAGAACATATCCATCTACATGATATGTTTAACTCTGTAATTGAAATTATAGTTAGGATTATCTGTGTATAAATGTGCTTGAAAGGAACAAATCTATTTATAGGCATATGTTCATTTCTGTGACTGAAATATTAAGAAGATCTATCTATGAATAATCGGAGTTCAGTAAGTTTGTACATACATAAACGTTTAGGTGTATCTCTGTAATTAAATTTTAGAAAATCGTATCACTTAGCGGAGACTTCCTTTCTAGTATAATTTGGAATTGAAGAGAAATACGAGACAACACGAATCCTATGGATCATATATATGTTTATATATTATACATATATATTATTTTGGAAATTGTGTAGGCGTCACAACAAACCAGAAGTGGACTATCTACAACATAAATAGTTAATATTATATATGTTTGTTCATGTATTATATGAATCATATACTGATCAATAGTATATATCAACAACATGTAAACGAAATGTTAGATGCGTAAATACCGATGAAATTGAAAGTTAAAAATCTGGAACCCCTTTTTATATATTATATCCGACGCTAGAATCGAAAGTACAATGAAATGGTTTGCTTCAAGAAGTTATATTGATATCGGAATACCATTGACAGTCAGAATTTAACCATTCTGTATTACTCTACTTTCATTATGCAACATGCAAAGAAGAAGAGTCCTGAATCTTGCATTAATTAAACACAGGCAAAAAGTTCGAGCCCAAATTTAGGGTAGGTATGAAACTACGCAGCCGAGGAAATTATAAATAGTTTATATGGTAGATTATTATAATGATCGTTTCCTTGCCAAACAAGAATTGAACTTCAAACTGGGTACATTACAATTACAGACCAAGGAAAAACTTCGACCTTTGCATTAGGGATGATTAAATCCCGAAGGGTTTGTGTTATGGAACCCGAGTACCTTTCCCATGAAAAGGATGGTCGAGATTTGCTCAGGATCATTTTAAATTCTCCTTGAGCTGAAAAGGCTCCCTTGAGTCCCTATTGGAACCTCAATTTACACAATCCACAGGCCCTCCATGAAAACTCCACCAGCGAAAGTCAACATGCGGTTGACTCTACTACTACAATGCGCCTGCGCCACCTAGAATAGACTCCCTCTCTCCAACTCCTTTATGATATGACCATAAACAAGGCCTTAACGCAAGCGCCTTTCGTGACTCATGATCTCACGAGTTCGTGAGTCGAAGACCCTCGACTCTTCTTGCACTCCAAATCTCCGATACTCGAGATTGGATACGGGTATGGCTTCCTCCTCGCTAGTTCCTGCTACATATAACTGTGGGCTAGGCTAAACACTAGCACTACTCGCAACTCGCGACTTCGCGAGTTGGAGTGTTGAACCCTCGTGCTCCTCCTTTGCGAAACCCCAAAGCACGATAAGTCAGTGATGGGTTGACTCCTTCCAAGGTGACGCATGTACGCCACCTGTCGCCTACTTCTGCCTTTTTTGTGCACTGTATGTTTGTGCCACCTATCAACCGCGTGGTCCCCACCTAACGGATGTGCCACATGTCACACGAGCCTTTGACGCTCGGCACTTCGCGACTTCTGTAGTCGAAAAGAAATGCTTCCAACCTTTGAACCCTCGATACGTGATACCACGCGGAGGTTCTGATCCGACGGATCTCCTGCTCCGAGATCCAACAGTTGGAATGATTTCTCAATATCGTCGATCGCGAATCCTTGCTCCTCTCCACACTCAGAATTATTTTGCGTAAGAAATAATTTTGGGATCATGAATCCCAAGTCCTCCATAGTCCAAGTTCTGTATAGTATGACATGTATAAATGT
>JZKD02S1704374.1:159601-180733 GCA_000966675.3 Picea glauca
TTAACCAAGAAAGACAAGAGTAGGGGCATTTACCATCACAATCCCTAAACTTGGCCTTAAATGCTTCAACAAGTTTAAGATGAATGAGAACAAGGAAGGGGATGCACCATTACAACCCTTCTTAGGGTTTCAAGAAAAATTATCTAAGGAGGACCAGATATCATACAACTTATCAACCATTAGATAGAGCATTAACTTAAAGACCATGAGTAAACATAAATACCTAGAGAGAAGCCTTACTAGCCAAGTTGTTATGCAAGAAGAAACCCTTGAACATGAATCATCCACCAAAACAAGAAGAAACATCCACAAGTGGTCTCCTCAATAAAACTTCTTTAATCTTCCATCCATAGCACAAATCCAAGACAAAGATACTCCCACAAATTTCAGAAAATTTCACACCTCCTAAGGGATTTCTCCCTCAAGTTATTGTGTTCAAATGAGAGGAAGTGCACCTCTATTTATATAGGAGGTGCTCAACTTCCTTGTACATTAAAATATTATTTTCTAAGCCAAAATCCCCTATTCTAGCCTATGGAGGGGAAAATGGCCCTCTTCAATAATTAAATAATCAGAAATAATAAAATTCGGGGGTCATTATGCCACATGTTCAAAATCTAAGGGGAAGAAGCCCTCAAACATGGCTTATATTCCAGAAATGAAGGGAATAAGGGGATTTGGTGCAACATCCATCCTCCAAAGGCCCTTCAAAGTTCAAACGCTCCTTTATTCAATAACTGCCCCACAAGGATATGATATGATGTCCTTCAAGTCTTAACTGCTCCTTTATTCAATAACTGCTCCTTTATTCTATCTTTGCTGATATGTAGCCATACTTGATCACTGACTTCAAATTTATGATCAACCCTATGTTTGTCATGCCTTGTCTTATACTTGGCTTGGTTCTTCTCCAATTGTTCTTGTACTACTTGATTTACTTGTTGAACCGTTTGAATGAACCTTTTATCTTTATCTGTATCATCATGTCCATGTTCTTTACGTGCTTCTCCAAAAACAAATTCCATAGGTTATTTATGCAAGTACCCAAAACATACTTCAAAAGGATTTTTCTAAGTAGATAAATGCATGGCATTACTATAGGTATGTTGTATATAAGGTAATTGTTCATCCCATAATTTAGGATGCTTGTTGCAGTATCCTTCAAATAAATGTATGACTATTATGTTTGCCACCTTTGTTTGTCCATCTGTATTTGGATGAAAAGTCATGCTCTTGTTTAATTTGGTGGCCATTATCTCCCATAAATGAGACCAAAACTTTCCCAAAAAGAGAGAGTCTCAATCTGATATAATAGATGTAGGAAGTCCAAAATCAACCCATACATTAGTAAAGAACATTTGTGTTGTATGTTCAGTTGTGACCTATTTCTTGCATGGAATTAGATTACACATCTTGTTGAATTTGTCCACCATGACATATAGATATTCATGACTTGCCCTGGAAATCGACAAACCCCCTACAAATTCCTTGGAGATACTTTCCCATGGTTGTGAAGGTATCAAAAGTGGTGTATATAACCTCAGCTTTATGTTGATAGGTTTACTTGATAGGTGTATATAATCTGACTGTTGATTGTCATAAGTTAATGCATCATATACTTCTTTAAAATCATCATCTCTAGAATATTGTTCTACATATCTTTCATGTGCTAAAGGATTATACCTGAGGATTGTATATGCATTAATTATTAGTCTTGATAACATATCTACAACCTTGTTATGAATACCCTTCTTATACTTGATTACTAGATGAAACTGTTGTAGAAAACCCATCCACCTGAAGTATCATGATTGTTATAGCTTGGTTTGTGACTGCAAATACTATAATGGTTGATGATCTGTATGAATGATTATATCCTTTCCCATTAAGTAATGCTTCCATTTCTTTACACTTTGTACCAACACATACAATTCCTTATCATATGTTGGATAGTTAATCACAGCTTGAGTGAAAGTCTCAGAATGATAACATATAGGTTTACCTCATTGCATCAAGATTGTTCCCATGGCATACTCGCTTGCATCGGTTTGAATCTCAAATGGTTGTTGTAAATATAGCAACGCCAGAACTGGTGCAATGCTCATCTTTTCCTTCAATGTATCGAAGGCTTTATGTTTCTAGCTTCCCCATTTAAATACTTGTTTAGCACTTGTTAATTCATGTAGAGGTGTTGCTATTATGAGAAATTCATAATGAATTTCCTCCAGTACTGTACTGCTCCTAAGAAGCTCTCGAATTCGGTGGTAGTAGTTATCTTGGGCCATTTCACAATGACTTCTACTTTTGTAGAATCTATTTTTAATTGACCATTCCCTACAATGTAACCCAAATATACCAGAGAAGTTTTTCCAAATTCACACTTAGACATCTTGATATAATAATTCTTCATCGTGATATACAAATATCTGCTTTGTGATTCAATCTCAGAGTGAGCGGAAGATCGCAGCCACATCAAGGGCCTTTGTGACCGACCTCTCCACACAGTAGAATCAAGTGGATAAGGTCATGGAATAATACTAATATATATTCTACTCACCGATCGGGGTACCTCTGCACTGTCAGGTCAAGCATCCCATCGATATGACCCCCGACACACTGTTTCACAATGGGTCAGTATATCATCGTTGTCTGTTAGAGAATGAGGATATCAAGCGGTAGATCTAAGAACTTCTCCACAAGGGGCACACCCATCCCAGATAATCGCCTTGTGGGACCCCAATCGTGCTGGTGTAAAAGAAAGACAGGACCTGGTGACTCTGCATTGATTATTGGGCCCTAAATAAAATCACAATAAGGAACCGGTACTCAATTCCCTGAATCGAAGGCCTCCTTGATCAGATCATGGGGGCCAAGTACTTTAGTAAAATTGACCTGAATTCTAGCTACCACCAAGTCCCAATAGAACAAACAGATGTATGGAAGATCGTCTTCAAGTCAAAAGGTCTTTTTGAATGGTTGGTCATGCCCTTTGGTTTGACAAATGCTCCAACAACTTTCATGAGGATGATGGACTTTATCCTGTGACGATTCGATATTCTGTGACCATTCACCAATAATTTTTTAGTGGTGTATCTGGATGACATCTGCATATTCAACATGTTTTGCACACCCTATGACATCATAAGCTATATGCCAACTTGGAAAAATGTTCCTTCCACATACACAACGTTCATTACTTGGGCTACATCATTGATCATCATGGTGTACATGTGGATCCAACCAAGATCCAGGTCATTCATGACTGGCCAGCCCCAACCACACTCACTGAGCTTCAGAGCTTCTTGGGCCTTGCCAATTTCTATCACAAGTTTGTGTTGGGATTCTCCCATATTTCATGGGCCCTCATCCAAGTAACCAAGAGTGGTGATAAGGAAAAATTTGTGTGGGGCATGTCCCAACAACAAGCGTTCGATGATTTGAAGTAGTGCTTGTGCTCAACCCCAATACTTTCGTTACCGAACATGCAACAACCCTTTGAGATCAAGACAGATGCTTCAGACTATGTTGTGGGCATTCTTCTCACTCAACACAACCACTCCATGGCCTATCAAAGTGATAGACTATCAGATGTTGTTCGTAAGTACCCTACTCAAGACAAATAAATGTACTCGTTTGTATAAACTACAAGTCAACATCGTGCAGGAGGTACAGTCGCACAGACGCAACAGAACTACAACATATAAAGGATAGTCGAGACGAGTTGGAATTGGTACTCGAGTAGGTCAAGCTCGAAACCAAAGAGGATAAAAACTGTGTGGATAGGATGGAGCAAGGATTGGGTGTAGCCTATGATAAAATCCCAAAGAGTGCGCAGATAGAAGATCTCACAGTGACACAGAAGATTGATCAGATTGTGGAGAAAAATGATCAATACAGGCAGGAGATCAAGCACCTCTGGGAACTACTCATTCCTACCACTTTGCCATAGGTGAAAGAGCATAGGAAGCAGAAAGAAATAGTGTAGACAAAGGATATGGAGCGACAAGTTCGTGTAACAACCGACTTGTTTGAGAAGGAAGCACATCTATGGACGAAGTTGGAAGAGGATCAATAAGTCCAGCAATGGGACTAGGAAGAAGAAAGGATAAGAGCAACTCTTCAGGACCTCAAGCAGAGGAAAAATGCAATGTCGATTAATGAGCGCGTCAAAGAAGCGCAGGATATGAAGAAGATGCAGGCAAAAATCATAATTGTCCAAACCCAAAAGAAGGAGCATCGAGCTCAAATGGAACCGCTCCAAGAGAGGGTAGTGGAGGTCATTGTGTAGGAAGAAGAGGCAAACAAGCACATGGCACAAATTCAGGTAGAGTGCACAAAGATGATCAACAATGAAATTGCAGTGCAGATATTAGATGCACTCAGGGAAAAGACCATGCAAGCTCAAACAAAAGAAAAGGAACTCATAGAGAAGTTCCAGGCTCTCGCAGAACAGATCGAAGCAGCGCACAAGGTTTAGGTGGCTCAGGACGAGCCACATGTCAGTGTTGGATGTAATCCTATTCAAGAAGAATGGCTATTTTTGGAGGAAAAGCATGTGAAAGATAGTTGGAAGGAAAATCAACAAGTGTAAGATAAGCAAGTGAAGCACGCATGCAAGGAATACCTAATGAAGCTAGGGTTAGGGTTTTTGTAATGCATTGTAATGGATAGTGAGTCGAGGATATAAATAAGTAGTACTAGGCAAATATAAAGGAGAGAAATAGGGGAGAGACATAAAGAGAGAGAGTTGTAGAATTGTATGAGTCATTAAGTTGGTGAGCTAGAGAAAGAGTAAGTGACTCAATCCCGAGGGTTAGATCGGAGGTTGAGGAGCCTGGTGTGATCAAGTCAACCTCACAGGGATCGAGGAGCCTGTGGGAGGGAAAAAGAACTAATATTGTAACCATGCACGATGTGATATATTCCTAAATCATAATAAGAGATCGATAGCTAAATATTTATGGACGTAGCCCAGGAGGGGGTGAACCATGGTATCCCTGTGTTATGTTAATGAATGAATGCATCTGTATGTATGATTAATTGAAGAATTATTAGATGAATGAAGCCACTAAGTAGATATGGTATTCCACATGCATGCATAGAATGAATGTTATAGATAAATGATTGAATTAAATGAATAAAGGTTACAACACACAGCCACAAATATCTCTCAGTCTCGGGTTGCAAACACCTGAGTATTGCTACCACCAATAAAGCTATCTTGGGTGAGACTGTGTAGTACACTCTGTTTGTTGCCTTGCCTTTTGGATTAACAAAGGGGTCGATATTTTTAAATGGATTTTGTTTGGAAGCTTACTAAATTTGAACCATGGTCCATATGTGAGGGTAAGACTAACAGAAGAGTAGAAGAAATCCAACACACACTGACAGAGGATTTGGAAAAATCAATGAAGATTGAAGCCATGGAGGGATACCGAGGGAGCTCGAGGATAACCAGACCTCCGATAGATTCACACATGTTGAATCTCCAAGGATAGATATCTGCACTCACAAAGAAGATCCATAAATGAACTCTACTCATACCAGCGCAACCTCAAGTTTGGTGTATAGGATGCTACATAGAGGGGCACCTAGCAATCGAGTGTCAATGAATAACAGGAATGGGCCACCCCCCTACATGGCCAATGGGAGGAGTTGTGCATGTATCGAAAAATTCACCATTTCATCCACTAGTTCAATACAATGCTTTCCCAAGTTCCCAACCCACTCAGACAACTAAATACTATGAAATTTGTCGGGCTCAGGGGAATGCACCAAGACACTGCCCCATCCTGGAGAAGTACTCACCTGTAACCAATACAATATATTGTGAATTCTATGGGTCCATGATGCATGCTACAAACCAATGTAGGGCATTAGATGAACTTGTAGACAAACTAGATCAAACTGCATTCAAGATAAATGAAACAACCCAAGGGTCAAGAAGAGCTCGGTGAAGTGGCAGTACAGGTGGATTTAGAGGAGGGAGGAATGGAGGACAAGGACCAGGTTGATGTTACAATTGTGATGAACAAGGACATATGGCTAGAGACTGTCCTCATTTGAGATGGCCATGGTGTTCACACTGCAGAACTAATTCCCAGGCAACTGAAGAGTTCCTAGATCTGATTGCAAAGTGGGAGGATCGAGCTCGTCAAAGAGGAGATAACTTCATAGGCTCAAAAATCAGGAGATACGTCGAGGAGATGTTACCTAAAGTTGACATCATAACTTACAAAGGAGAAAAATCTGGGGCAGATGCAGAAAATCAGCCCAAGATCCAGAAAGTAGCCCCCAAGGATGACAGGTATGATCCTTTGAAACAAAAACTATTTTTCAAAGATGCAGTAGAAATATTTAAAGGAGAATATTCCCCAGAAATAAGAGAAAAACCTCCTAAAGTCACCCTTCAACCCAAGACCGCTCAAGCTCATGCCTCACCTCCTTCACCCCGAAACCCTGTAAACTCGAGAAGACCTCATGAGCAGTCTCAAAATATAATAAACATATGGTTTCAATTATTCTCTGAGATCTTGGGAGATGACTGACTTTCTGAGAATTTGTGGAAGTAGATGTTGTAGGAGTTAAAATGATAGTTGATTTTGAAGTGACTGAAATCATGGGAGACGAAGACCCCTACCCTGCCTTATTAGGAATTGATTGGGCTTGTGACAATTATGTTTTCATTGACTTAAAGAGGGACACTATGACGTTTGAAGCATATGGAGTAAAAGTAGTCCAACCCTTAGATCCATACATGGGACCTAGATATATTGAGTCAGTGGATAATAACACAGAATCATAATTTCTCGACTAGTTATACACCATAATAGCAGGGATGAGGCTAGATTAAATCAACCCCACTGCAGATGGATCTATAAGTTGGAGGAGTATACAATCAACCGAGGAGGACTTAGAACTAGATTTTGATAGTTGGCAATAGGGTTCATATGAAATATTTTCAAGACGTTGTGCAACTACCAGGGCAATGAGATGGATTGGGACCGAGATGAGGGATCACCCAACATACAACGGTACTTCATATTTGAATATCTTTCTCACTATTATAGACAGAAAGGTTGCGCCAGAGCAAAGGATCTCAATTCTGGACATAGATTTGAAGGATACCCTAGCCACGTGGTGGGCCACTCACAAAGCTTCACTTCTATATTGGGAGGACACAGAGAGAGATTTTCGATACATATTTCTTAGAAGCGATCAAGTAACAACAGAGACGAACATGGATTTTTATGAAGCACAATTATTTGATGGGAAGTCTGACCCCATAATGCATGTTGAGCATTGCATCAAGCAATGGAAAGTTGCACAAGTACCATCACAGTTATGGGTTTACTTATTTTTCCACTCATTAGGTGTGATTCCAAAAACCTGGTACATACATGAAGAGACCAGAAGACAAACCAACCAGTGATAAACACTAGAAGACCAATTTTGCAGAGATTTGTCTTTTAATGATAAGACTCTTGAGCTCCACCTAGTCCTTCAAATAATTCAGGAGATACTATTTACTGATGTTTTTAAATACAAATCAAACCCAATAGTATGTTATGATCATGCCCATTTGCTTCAGTCCAACCGAGACCAAAACCCTGTCAGAATATCGATAGCGTGTTGCAAATTTGATAAAGACCCAGACAAACCTAATGAAGCAGAAGAATTAGGAACCTCAATATTAAAGAAATGGTAGGAACTAGGGAAATCCAAGATACTACACCCAGTCATACCAGTAGCACCTATACCCATCCTCTAAAGTTGTGGAAATTAAACATAGGGAGAGAAGAGCATCCTAAGATAGATTCTATAGGGGATTACTGGGATGAGAAGACCATGAATGAAATCCAGATTCTATTGCAGGAATACAAAGACCTATTCCCAAAAACTTTTTCAGAACTGAAAGGCATAAAAGGAACCATGGGAGAGATGAAGATTGAGCTAAAACCTAACTTGAAATTCGTGAAGCACAAACCATACTGTCTCAATCCCAAGGTAAAATAAAAGTTCAAAAGAGAAATAGAAAAAATGCTTACGACAGGCCTAATATTTCTGATTGAAGAAGCAGAATGGGTTAGACCCATAGTAATACAGAGAAAAAAGGGTACCAGGGACATTCGAGTCTATGTTGACTATAGGAGTTTGAATGCTGCATGTGTGCATGATCCATTTCCGACATCGTTCAGTGATGAGGTGTTAGATCAAGTTGTGGGGAAATAAGCATATCCATTTACAAATGGATTCTCAGGGTATCACCAAGTTATAATTTCAAAGGATGACAAGAACAAGACCACTTTTATAACTGAGTGGGGGTCATTTGCATATAATGTAATTCCCTTTAGCCTAAATAATGCCCCTACGGTCTTATCTAGGATTGTTATTGCAACATTTTGCGATTTCATACACAAGTTCCTAGAAGTCTACATGGACGATTGGTCGGTATACAGTTTATTGAAGGAGAACATAGGGCTACTCTGGTTGATGTTTAATAGATGTCGGGAGTTACATATATCTCTAAACTTGAGGAAGTGTATTTGGTGTGTACCGCATGAAAACCTGCTAGGCCACATTGTTTGTTGGGAAGGAGTCCTGGTAGATCCAGCTAAAGTTGTGGTTATCCTGAACATGCCACCACCGACAAGTGTGAAACAGTTGCGCAGGGTGCTTGGGCATACAGGATACTACCTTAGGTACATCAGAATATAATCTAGTATCAAAATAGCATTGGAAAAATTATTGAAGAAGTCCGAAGCATGTTGGTGGACGATTGATGGTGACAAGGAGTTTGATACACTCAAGGAAAAGCTCAGTATTGCACCAAACATTATATACCCCAATTGGGCAATTGAATTCCATGTAAACGTGGATGCATCAGGTGTTGCGCTAGGATCCATATTAGCGCAACCAAGGGAAGGGAATATTGATCACCCTATATACTTTTCCAATAGAAAATTGTCTCAAGCTTAACACAACTACACAACAACCAAAAGGGAAGGTTTGGCTATGATTTATGCGTTGCAAAAATTTCAAAACTACTTACTAGGTTCTCATTTCAAGTTCTTCATTGACCATTCTGCGTCGAAATACCTTGTAAATAAGCCTTTTCTTGAAGGACGGATTTGCAAGTGGATCTTATTCTTTCAGGAGTTTTCCTTTGAGGTAATTGTCAAACCTGGAAGATATAACGTAGGAACGGATCACCTTTCAATACTATAATCAGGAGAAAGTGGAGGAGCAGTGGATGACCAGATCCCAAACATAGACCCTATTCCATATTGAAGCCATTCTAGAATATCTCGAAGAGATTGTTGCTTTCCTCGATACAAAGAATTTCCCATAGAATTATTCTGCAACCCAAAAGAGGCACCTAGTAGTCCGCACAACAAATTACCAGCCGATTGCAGGCCAATTCTATAATATGGGACTGATAGCATTCTCATACGGTGTGTCCTAATCCATGAAAGGAAATATATCTTATGGGAAATCCATAGTGGAGTTGCGTGAGGGCACGTTGGAGGGAAAACTACAACACAGAAGGTTCTCCAAGTTGGATTATGGTGGGAAACGTTATTCAAAGATGTTAAAGTCTATGATAGATATTTCGACGTTTGTCAACGAGTAAGGAAACCATCATGTAGAGACGAATTACCTTTTCAACCGGTTTGGGAATTTCAGGCCTTTGAGAAGTAGGTTGTTGACTTTATTGGACCAATTAACCCGCCTGCAAGACATTCAAATCCCAAATATATCATTACCGCAACAGACTATCTTACACGGTGGGCTAAAGTAGAAGAGGTCCAGGATTTTTGAATAGATACAACGATTATATTTATATTTGAAAATGTTATTGCTCGGTTTGGATGTCCTAGGAGCTTGACTAGTGATCAAGGGAGCCACTTCATTAGCAGCACAATCGCAATATTGATGACACAATTTTTTGTTCAACACCATAAAAGCAATGCTTATCATCCACAAGCTAATGGAACAATAGATGCATTCAACAAGATTATGGAGGGGGGATTGACAAAGGTGTGATGCGCAAACAGGGAGGAATGGGATGACAAAGTTACAAAAGTTTTATGGGCTTATAAGACTACCATAAAGAAGCTGCACAAGTACACCCCTTTTCGGTTGGTCTACAGGAAGGAAGTTGTGGTACCTGCATATTTTATTACCCCTAGTCTCTATATATCTTAGGCTACACACATGACGGATGATGCATCAATTGCACAAAGGATTGCAGACCTACAGGAACTGGAAGAAGCAAGGTTCCTCGTTAATTTTCATCAGTCAGTGAAAAAATCTAGGCATTAGGCTTGGCACGATCGACACATTAAGACTAAGAGGTTTGCGCAAGGTGATAAGGTACTCCTCTATAAAATTTGTTATCAAAAACACCAAGGAAAGCTATGCATGCATTGGTTAGGGCCATTCCTGGTGGTTGAGATCCGACAGTCTGGTGCGGTCAAATTAGTGCAACTGGATGGTGTCCTTCAATTAGGGTGGGTGATTGGCGCACACCTAAAACTCTACATTACCCACACTTAACAAGAGACATGGTTGCTCCAATCCAAGGGAGAATGTACAGTAGGTAGACTTTTATTTTCTGTTGAATTTTATAGCAAAGTTGAATTTTGTTTTATGTAGTAACGTCAGAGTGTGCTTAGGAGCACCATGACATATCCGTCTCATTTTTCGTTGTTAGGTGCTTTTTGTAACATTCCTATTCAACAATGTGTTATCTGACCCGTCTTCAATCTACTCAGCCATACAAATACAACCACTGGAAAATCTTTATGGTCGGGGGAGCATAAAGTCCGAACTTTATTAACGGCTAAGTCATAGTTACCTCATCCCCAGTTGTGGCTTTTAGGGTAACTGCCATTGTCAGCATGTTTCATCAAGTCTTAAAAGTGTTGGTCTAGGCAGATATTTTCGATAAGCTCGCCATGATTATCAACAGTTAAAACAAAAATACCCTCACGTCGACCACATGTTGAGTAAGAGATCCATTAAATTCATAATCTCGCTCGAAGATTTTACCCCATTACCAGTCTCGTCGCACATCTACACCATAGATCACACTACTGGCCTAATTACTCATTCATTGATGATTCATTACTGGTATATCATGTTACCCTAGCTATAATACTTTGTAATATTATTCAGAATGCCATTGTATTCACCTACTTTCCTTCTTTTGTTGAGTCTCTGCAACTTAGTGGATTCTGAGAAGTCAGTCACTAGCTTGTTCTTGAGCCAGTGTCATTACTAACACTCCAGCATAAAAATGTCGAGAATATCGGGAGGACGAGACTCGGTATCGAAAGAAGTAGTTCTATATGATCCCTATGATCCCAGGATTGAGGTCCTTGGCGATCTAAAATGAAAATCCGAGTAGAAAAAACTCCTTGACATGAATCTCACAGACACGACGTTGTTCCCAAAAATGAACATCGACTTGTTCTACGAGATGGACTCTGGGTCGAAAAGGGAGGTGAAGTTCCTCCCAAAGGATGAGTTTACGAAACTCTTCCACTCCACAATCATGAACCTTTGGGACCTCCCAGTGTTCGGAACCACTGGCGAAGTTGCGTGATGCACTAAGTTCCTGATTAGCAAGGTGCATGATAGTTTATGTCTCTATAGAAGATATCCCATTCGTGCTGAAGATATTCACCAGCTTACAGGATTATCTTTGGAGGGAGAGGACATATCCAAAGGATTTCAAGGACCGAGCAAGCATGGAAAGTGGAAGGGCGAGATTAGCCTGTACGAGCACTTCCACACATAGAGGAGGGGGGGTCGCACAAAAAAGATTGAACCAATCCTCCCTGAGATGGTGAGAACAACCTGCTCCATTATTTCTAGTAAAGTCATGCACTCCTACTACAAGGGTGAATGCACACTGGATGCCCTGTTACTGGCTGACTTATACACAAATGTTATAGTGTTCAATTGGTCTAGTTACTTGTTGGAAAAACTCCTTGTCGCTTGTGAGGAAGTTCAAGAGAATGGAGGCACCTTTACATATTGATATATACTTCTGGATTTTTCAATGCTGAAGTGGAGGCCACCCATGTGTTACCCATGATTTTGGTCATCATGATGATGTATGGATGATGGTGTACTCAGGATCTTCATAAGAACTTTTTCCTGAGAAAAGTTACTTTCTTCTCTTTCCAGAAATCTCATTTTTGAAGAAGGTTCGCAGGCTGCTAGTATATTTGTCTGCGAGAATGCCTGATTCTCGCATGCTACCTTAAAGCCAGGGTGCGAGAAGTTCACACTGTGTTGAACTTCTAGGGTGTGAACTCTTCCTAAAGAAAGGAAAAAGATGAATTCTCGATGCTTCTAGAAGGGAATCTTCTAGAAGGATGGGTTGACATTCGAATGGTTATCCTAGTACTGGATTCCCTGATATTTTGGGATCATTCTTATCCAAGTAACTAATTCATTCTCTCCTATATATTGAGGGAATTCTCATTGAAAAGTTTAAGCAATATTCATTGGAGAATTGGTGAAAGAATTGTGTGAAGGACTCAGCATTGAACATCAGCTTGAAGACTCTAGCAGGTCTATCAAGAGGATTTGATCTTCTTCATGCAAGGATTGAGCAAGTGTGTGTGTCAGAGCCAAAGGCCATCGCAAGGAAGTTTGCGACATCAAGGCTCAGGTTGTAATCTTTACTTTTCATTAATATGATACAGTAGCATGTCCTTTTCCCATAAAGCTATTTCCACTTTATTGTATAATTCCTTGATCATATACATATATTGACCATTGAATAGATTGTGCTATCTTCACTTTGGTTGGCTTGTGTTGTCTTGGTCTTGGCTGCACAAGAGCACTGGAGCGAAGCGGGAGCAACAAAGACCATAGGAAGTGATAATAAGGTATGTTATTTGTTCTTGCCTCCTAGTTAATTCAATGATCAAAATCTAGGGAAAGAGTCATGTTCTGTCTTGCTTTGTTCTAGATCCAGGTGGATCTAGGGAGATCGGTTAGTGTCCGAACCTACGGATTTATCCAATAACAAAATTGGCGACTCCACTGGGGAATTCCCATTTTTTTTGTGGCTTTCGGTGTTTTTCTGTGGCCATTTGCTCTTGTTTCACTTTTCTCCTGTCCTATCAATCTCTGAGTCTTCAAGATATCCTAATAGACCCTCTGGGTCCAGAGGCCTTTTTCAATTTTCCTTTATTTTCCAAAATTTTGATTATGTTCAGACATTCTCGCACTGTACTTCATTGCAGCCTGTGAGAATAGGTAGAGTTTGCACTCTGCCTTTAGGTTTTAGTGCGAGGTTCTCGCACCCTGCTCAAGGGTCACCTGCGAGAATCAATGATTCTCGCACTGTATAATATTGCCTGCCTGCGAACTCCATTTTTCAAAAATTTGGATTTGAGTTTTGGTATTTTCAACTGCCCAGATCAGTTTGATTGCCTCATAAGAGTTTCTTCGACCATTGATTGATATCTTTCTTGTCTTCGTTTGCGTGCATGAACAGTCTTAGGATTTCAAGGCTTTTCTTGTCATTTGTGTTTTGACTTTCGTTTCTTGACTTCTCTTAGCAAAACCATTCTCTCTGACTTCAGAATCTGAGTGTGTTTGATTAGTTAAGAACCAGTGATTGGTTGAAAGTTGAGTGCTTGGTTTTTTCTCATTTGCTTATTGGTTTGAAAGATCATTTTCTTTTGCATTTGAAAAGACTAAATTGGTTTGCTCTTTATTTTTGTTTTCGTTGAAAGAGTGGATTGGGTGTTTATCATTGTTTGATCATTTGGTTTTTTATTTTCTGTACTCTCGCTGTCATAGTGTGGGTCCTTTTTGAAAGTGAACAAAAGTTTTTCTTTCAAAAAATTCTTTTCGTTTTAGAAAACATTGAAAATCAAATTATTGACATTGTTTATAGTATTTGGAAAAGACACAATAGAGAATTGTCATTTGATAAGTGATTGTTTGCATTTGCATTTTAAAGGAAACTTTGCATTGTAGTTCAAGGTTGATCTGGAAAACTTTCCTTCTCTCCCATACATATGATTCATTGAACGAAAAGTGATATATTTCATTCTCATCCTTGCATTGTTGGGTCAGAGTCATACAACATAAGTTTCACTTCCGTTTCCTTTGAGTAAACAATAGCTCTTAATAACACTACGTAATCATAAAATTTATCTAGTAACTCTTTTCTAGGGCTCTATTACACCAACATTTAGCTAGGCTAGCGCTTTGGAGTAGGAAGAGAGATACACTCTCCAAAAGCACAAAACACACAATAGCATCTTGTGTTAGGGAGTGTTAAATTCCATTTGCAACATCTTGCCCTGGGAAGCCCTTCTCACACAAGGGTCAAACACTAGGTCGCATTGGTATTGGCAGAGTTACTCACCCTGCTTTGTTGATATCAGTGTAGAGATTGCACGTATTACGGGGATCACTCGGAGGTATACCCACAATGATGAGTAGAAGCCTTTTGAGTTGATTTCGTGCTAGATACCCTGCCCTTGCGTGTGGATCGGACTGTCGATTGTCCCCCCAGGATTTATTGTTGTTGGTGGTGACCTTAGTGGCCTATCTTTCTAGGTTCTTACTCGAGGTGACTGTGGAGGGGAAAGTCTTCATGGTACCTAGAATTGACGTTGACCAAACTCACTCAGTCTCCTTGGAGGGTATACCCACGATTATGTGTGGGAGCTTGCACCAGGGTGTAAGTCCGTTAAGTAGGTCGTCAACGTAACGTTTCCACCCTAGCCCCGCCCCTTCTCGTCTCGTTGTTGCGACGTTGGATTTCATCACCAACTAGTGTCTTCGAAATTAGAAGGTCCTGTTTATTTGGTGTTGCTTCCTAGATTTTGTTTACTAGCGCATGTTGTCTGTTTCTTGAAGATTGACCATAGGATTTTCTTCGCGAAGTTTGTCACTTGTTTACAATAGCTCCTCCACGTCGTTCACGTAGAATGCAGGGTTTATCTCCAGAGCATCTGGAAGGTTCAAAACCCTTACCCACAAGCACACCTGGAGGCTCTCCTCGGCAGAGTGAAGTCCCAGTCGTCACCACCCCACAAGTGGAGCACATTGACTCGCTAGAACGTTTTCGAATTACAAATACTTGAGAGGACTTTCGACTTAACCCCGATTCTGAGAGACGTTTTATGCAAGAAGACTCTTCCGGAGACTTAATTGTTGTGTATTATGGATCTCTGACTGGACCCTTTTCCGGTATAGAAGGCCAAGATCCTTTTTGGTCTATAGGTGTTTTTCGACGCGACCTTTTTGGTCCAGGTTCACCTGTGATTTCTGAAATTAATCCTCCTATGATTTTCGAGATCTCTAATCTCAAGACAGTACCGTTGACTACCGCTTATCACTTTACTGTCCCTACTGAAATGGCCCATCTTGCAGCTACTACGAGTGTTCCCACCGGATTTCCTGCGGTTACTCTAGCTCCCATCAACACACCGCAGACGCCCACGGTCAATCTGACACTACCACCTGGATACCGTGCATTGAATGCTACCATTCCTACTCCCGTGCAAACTCCATTTGGCTCTCCTAGTGGTCCTTCTTCTTATAGGCACTTTCTTCCCGGTTTTGTTCCGACACTCCCTCAATTTCCTTTTGGCAGACCTTCTTTGTCTTCTACTGGCAATCCTAATCCTAGTGGTGCTATTATGTCATTCACTACAGCTTATCAGTTTCCGGTTGGTGGACAATCTCATCAAGGTAGTATAACTCAACCCCTTCTCAGTTGGCAAATGCCAATTGGAACATTTTCTGCAATTGGTACACCACCTTCAATGGGAGGGGCAACCCCACCTTACGGGAAAAACATACCACCGTCCTTGGTTCAGTATTGGAATCAGTTAATCCAAAATCCTCCTCAATCGACTGGAGGGCAGCAGTTTCCAGCTGCATCTGTCACACCCCCTAGCATGGGCCAACCATATCCCGGTTTGTTCAATCCCATTTGGGGGTCGAATGCTCAAACTCAAGCCCTTGTTCCAGGGTATAATCCGATGAGCTACTATCCTGTCCAGCCACCACCGAATATGCCTGGATCTTCACATTATATGTAGACTGCTTATGGTCCTACTGGTTTGCCGACATGGCTTCCTCCCCAAAGCCACCAGTACCCGCAGGTGAATCGACAGTTACCATTTCTCGCCACTTTGGATCTTCTGGATTTGTCAAGGATTTTAAATGATCCTATTCGTCACTCTCCCTAATGGCCTATTATACTATCCAAGCTTCCCTCGGACATTCCTAAATTCGACGGCAAAGTGGGAGAGGACCCAAATAATCACGTTATGACTTTTCACCTATGGTGTTCATCCAACTTGTTGATGGATGACTCTATTCATTTACGTCTTTTTCAACGAACCCTTTCTGGTTCTGCTGCGAAGTGGTATATCGAATTTCCATGAGGTTTCTTCTCTGATTTCAACACCTTAGCTATGGCTTTCCTTACGCATTACCAGTTACCGATCCGTTATGATACGGGAACCGATATATTGATTTCTTTTAAACAGACTAAAGGCACTCATATATCTAATCACATCCATGAGTGGCGAAGGAGACGACGTCTCATTAAACTTGAGCTCCCTGATTAGTTACTGGCAGAATGGTTTACAAAATCATTTGTGAACGAAATTGGTAAGGACGTTGCCATGGGTGGCGTTGTCACGGAAGAGCAGGCTATAAGTCATGTTCAGTATCTTGGCCTCGTTTATTCACAAACGGGAACCCTTTACAATTTATTACCTGAATTACCTTGTCCTAATGCTTCTAGCACTTCAACTACTCTAATTGCCTCGCATGCAGCTGACGGTGTGATTGGTACTGCCAAAGCCCAATCACATGTCGCTTCAAGCACAAACCCTAATCTGCTTCTTCTAATGTTCAAAATGCTCCGTCTCCTGCCACTCCCACCGGCAAGACTTCTGAGGTAAATGCTGTCCAATCTACCCCAGCCGATAAAAACAAATCTAAAAAGGGGAGAGGCAATAATAAGGAGGGCAAAAATAATACTCAAGCAGAGCAACCTAAAACTACTCCTGTTGATGATTGGAATAAGCGCAAACCCCGATACCCTTGCCTTATCTGTGGTGATGATCACTACACGAAGGATTGTCCACGACGTGTCGAGGTTACTAAGTTCCTTCAAGGAGCCCCAAAACCACCTGCACCGGCTATCTTGTCCCAACCCTTCCCGTCTCAACAACAGGCTCAGTTGGTCATACATGACCAACCCTCGTCTTCTACCACTTCTTATGTCTTGATGTGTACTGGTGATTCTAAGAAGAACAACGTTGCACTCACGACTCGAGCCAAAGATTATTCTCTATCTAAGGAGAAGGTTGATGATTTACCC
Organism: Picea glauca; assembly: GCA_000966675.3. Classification (NCBI taxonomy): domain Eukaryota; kingdom Viridiplantae; phylum Streptophyta; class Pinopsida; order Pinales; family Pinaceae; genus Picea; species Picea glauca. The sequence goes on from JZKD02S1704374.1 coordinate 176,988, forward strand.
CCTTCCTTGGTACAACCTTCTTCCACAACTCCACCTACAAACGATCCTCTTCATCTCGAACGACTGAGCCTCGACACAGTTCTGCGACCCCCCCCTAAGGGCATCGTTCGGAAGTCGGCTTTCAATCCTCATGCTCATGCAGCCCAGAACTATAGCATTGTTGAATATCTGGCTCAAGCACCTTCTGCGATGTCAGCCCTTGAAGTCTTTCAAACTTGTCCTGCACAATGGAAGGCACTATTGAAAGCTATCGGTGGAATTGACCCAATGGATATGAATTTAATAGTCTTTGACTTGGAAGATCACATTCCACGGTTACCCCCTCAACTTGCGTTCCAGATACAGGTTGTTGTCTCTGACAAGAACATTTGTCGAACTGTTATCGACGAAGGTGCCTCGACGTGTGTAATTTCTTTTGCTTGTTGGAAAGCCATAGGCTTTCCTCCCTTGAATGAATAAAAAAACACTCTTAAAGCCTTCAATGGATCTGGTTTTAAGCCCTACGGTGTTCTTCCCTCGTTGCCCATCACGTTAGAAGGTAAGACGGTCCAAGTCGAAGTGGAAGTCTTTGATGCTCCCCTTGATTATAATATTTTGCTTGGCCGCAGCTGGATCGATTCCATGCGTGCCGTTGTGTCGACACTTTTCCATGTAGTATGTTTCCCTCATCACGGAAAGGTTTTTACCGTCGACCAACTCGCCTTCTTCAATTCCGATACTCGTACTGGAAACATACCGTTTATTGCTAAAACCCCGTCGAGTTATGAGAATGTCGGTGTAGGCCTTTTAAAGGACTCCTCGTTAATGGGTACTTTCCCCATTCCACCGCCCGATGTTCCACGCCCGTCTGTTGCTTCTATCAATATGATCTCCACTTCGCCTCATGAACTTCCTGCGTCTTATAACCCTTGGATTGTCCCTGACCCTGGAGATCATCTTCATTTCGGCGACGAAATGCCGTTAAGTCCGGTTGAATCTCCTTATCAAGCGATTCAATCGACAACACCTTCTACTCCCTCTCTTGATGAGTTGTCTCCTGATCCTTTTCGTGTTATTTTTCCCACTGACGAGATGATCATGTCCGTCATGGAAGACACCCCTTGGGACGATGGGAATCATCGTTTCATTCTCTTTCTGGAACAACACACTCTTGAGAACTACCAACGGATTTTGACCCCGTCGACCGTTGTCATTATTTCGACTATTCCCGAGTCTACATGTGATGTGTTTGCTGAAGGGAACTTAAGCAATATCTCACCCATGATTCCCATTGACATATCCATCAAACCTGGGATTGTCAAAAATTTCCATATTGGAGCTTCGTGTTTTTCGATCGAAATCGTCACCTATACGTCACTTTTCAAAGAATTTTGTGACATCTTCGTCTGGAGCTACGAAGAGATGTCAGGTATCGACCCTGCAATTGTTGTACATGAGATAAAGACATACCCCAGTGCTAAACCCGTCCGGCAATGCCTTCGTCCAGTTCACCCACATAAAGCGGCTGCTATCAAGCTCGAAGTTGAGAAACTTCTGAAAGACGACTTTATTTATCCGGTGGCTCTTACAGAATGGGTTTCCAATCCTGTCCCGATTGACAAAAAAGGAGGCACCATTCGTGTATGTGTTGATTATAGGGATATTAACAAAGCTTGTCCCAAAGACAACTTTCCTACCCCCTTCGTCGATCAGATTGTCGATGATTGCGCCGGAAGTGAAATCTTCTCTCTCATGGATGGTTTCTCCAACTATAATCAAATTAACATTGCTCCTGAGGATCAACATAAGACTGCTTTTATTTGTCCTTGGGGTACTTTTTCCTATCGAAAACTCCCTTTCGGTCTTAAGAATGTGGGCGCAACTTTTCAATGCGCTATGTCTTATGCTTTTCATGATATCAATCACATCGTTCAACCCTATTTGGATGATTTATCCGCTCATTCTATGCACAAAGTCGATCATCCTTCCCACCTCCGGGCCATTTTCGTTTGCTGTCGGTTCTACCGGATCCGTTTAAATCCTCATAAATGCATCTTCTGTGTAGAATCCGACCGTGTTCTAGGTTTTATCGTTTCATGTCAAGGGATCCAGGTGGATCCTTTGAAGGTTGAGGCGATTCTTAATCTCCCTCCTCCTTCTACACTTCGCAAGTTGCAAAGTTTGCAGGGGAAAACAAACTTTCTTCGTCGTTTTATCCCTAATTACGCCGAGATTACTTGTGGATTTACGGGGCTATTAAAGAAAGATTCAGAGTTCGTCTGGGATACCATTGCCAATAATGCTTTTGAAACTTTGAAGTTGTCCCTAATGCGAGCTCCGCTTCTCTTCCCCCCCGATTACAGTCGCGATTATTTCCTATATCTTGCTGCCTCGGAGTACATTATTGGCATGGTTCTCGTCCAAGAGGATGATGCGCATGACGAACATGTTATTTACTACTTGAGTCGAAGTCTCACACCAACTGAAATCAAGTATCAACATGTCGAAAAAATGGCCTTGGTTGTCGTTCAAGCCGTCCAACGCTTCCGGCACTATATCCTCTCACGCAAGACTATGGTGATTTCTCATTGCAACCCTATGCAACATATTTTGACACGTCAATTGCTAAGGGGAAAATACTCCAAATGGATTGTGATACTCTAGGAGTTTGACTTGGAATTCGACCGCGCCAAGTCTAAGAAATCCTTAGTTTTTGCTGAGTTGATATGCGATTTTCCCCACTCTGCAACGGAAAATGTAGCAGTTGATTTATTACCCGATGAATCTCTTTTCCTTATTAGCACTGACGATCTTTGGTATGGGGATATCATTATATATCTCCAAACCCAGACTTTCTAGCCTACTTTGTCTAGTACTGAACGACGTCGCATACGCTATCAAGCTCGTTAATACATTATCCTCGGGGATACTCTTTACCGTCGGGGGATTGACTCTGTTTTTCGACGTTGTCTAACGTTCGACGAAGCCGAGAAAGCTATGAATTACTGCCATTCTGGAGCATGTGGTGGTCATATTTGTGGGTATGCTACTGCCCAGAAGATTTTACGCGCAGGGTATTTTTGGCCTTCTTTGTTTAATGACTGCATTATTGTCGTTCATAAATGCTATGCCTACCAGACCTACAATCAAAAAATTCGGTCCCATCCTGCTCCTCTTAATCCTGTGGTCTCAGTGGGTCCTGTTGTCGCCCTTATGCACACTTGCAGATGTGAGCTAAGTCCCGCTCACTTAGTGTGCCCTCGGAGACACAATGTCTAAGTTCTTGCCCATACTGTTACCTTGACAAGAACTTCTTCCGTCTAGGCTTACTCCTAGGGAAGCCAAGGGGGGTAGTCCCTAGTTACTAAGTTAATTTTATTTACAATGTTCTAGGAGTTAGTTTTAATGGATTATAGGCCGATAAACGTTCATATAGATAAATTTATCTAGACCAATGCAGTGTCTATATCCTGTCAGTGTGACTTGCTGGTGGGAAGGCAGAGCCAGTGGGAACAAGCTCCATTTGGGAGTTTGAGTTATAAGTCTTCCTTCCGGGAGGATTCGGTTTGGAAGAAAGATCACCCTCTCACTCTTCATTCAATCAATAGGTCAAAAGGTCGCAACATATATATTTTGGTAACGTTTCCCACTAAGAGTTGGGATAAAAAAGGGCCATAATTAGCCTAGTGAAACGACTTTACATGTCTACTTACAGGGGAAAAGTGCCAGGGGAAAAGTGAAGGGGAAACTAGCCTATATGACAAGCA
>JZKD02S1704374.1:180743-213442 GCA_000966675.3 Picea glauca
CACATATATTATTCATGTTTATGGTTTAGATGTTGATGGTTTAACACATATTGCTCACGGCTTAATTCATCTTTTTAAGCTCTCACGTCTTAGCTCTTTGCAAGCACTTCTCACAACACCTATCTAACATTTGTGGTTCAACACTTAAAAGTCTTAACTCTCCTTTGATGCCACGTCTTGCATTAAGATCTCATGGTTAATGGTTTTGTTTTCAAGTGTTAAATCTCTCTAAGCTTCATTCATTTCATTTCATGGTTTAATTCACTCACATGCTCATGGTTTAAGTCTCTCAAGTGTTTAAGCTTAATCTATCATTTCAATTACTAGTATCATTACATGTGAATGGTTCATGATTTTATGGTTTAATATCTTGCAAGTTCCTTTCATGTGATGTTTACTTAAATGGTTTAAACATTGTGCTATCATTTCCATACTTCTTTACATGTTGATGGTGTTTTGATCACACATTGCAAGCACATTTTTCTCATACATTTGCTCACGGCCATACGCTAAAAACATAAAATTTGAAGGCCTAAAACTCATTTAAAATACACCCAACACACCTAAAGACCCACCCCAGGGTCCTAATAACTCTTAGCAACATTTTAGGGGTCTTAATCATCTCCCTCCACCATCTAAAACGGGTTTGAAGGACAGTCCAGCGGAAGTGGCAGGGGACCGTCCCGTGATTTCGTTGGGGAGATCCCGTGACAGAACTACTTCTTACTAGGTGCGGGCTGACCTTGGAAGCTAGGGTAAGGGCTCGTTATCCTTACTATCTTGAGCACCGACCAGTTATTTGGGGGAGGAGGAAGTTTGAGACACACACTTAGTCTAGGGGGTGGGAAATAAAATCTTTAAGAAATTACGCTTAGTTGCATAGATCACTTGTGTATGTTTTGGGAGAAGTAGATGTATTGATAGGCAAACACACTTGTGGAATTGTTTCATTGCTTTATCTATCTATTTGCAACTACATGTTATTGTCTTTTATGCTTATGTGATTTTTGGATCATAATCTTGAATATCTTGTGGATAAATCATTGTTGTGGTGTGGATCAAGGAAGTTTTGAGTATCCCACTTGGGGAGGCATTGCTTCTTTTGATCCTTGAGTGTTTTGTGTGATTCTAGCCAGTGAAGGCAGTCCAATAGAGTAAGTGCTATTGGGGCATGCTTGGCAAATTGTGAACACTTACATTATTGTATCTTTGTATATCTTTGTATATCTTGTATATGTTGTAAACTTGGTAACGCTTCTAATTCTTTTGTAAGTAATCTTAATCTTGGTTTGGGGTAGTTTACTTGGTGTATTTGTAAAACTTCTTGTAACGAAACACCCTCAAACATAGTTGACCCCATTTGCACAAGCTTAGGCACTAGTCCTTAGTTGACTTAGGGAAAGGGATGATTTTCATTTAGATTAAGACTTGCACTTGCATTGCTGCTTGTCATCCTAGGCTAGTTTCCCCTTAGCCTTTAAACAATTAAAACTAACTCCTAGAACATTGTAATTAAAATTAACTTAGTAACTAGGGACTACCCCCCTTGGCTTCCCTAGGAGTAAGCCTANTGGATCAAGGAAGTTTTGAGTATCCCACTTGGGGAGGCATTGCTTCTTTTGATCCTTGAGTGCTTTGTGTGATTGTAGCCAGTGAAGGCAGTCCAATAGAGTAAGTGCTATTGGGTCATGCTTGGCAAATTGTGAACACTTACATTCTTGTAGCTTTGTATATCTTTGTATATATTGTATGTGTTGTAACATTGCAACATTTTGTAATTCCTTGTAAGTAAAATTAATCTTGGTTTGGGGTAGTTTACTTGGTTTATTTGTAAAACTTCTTGTAACGAAACACCCTCAAACATAGTTGACCCCATTTGCCCAACCTTAGGCACTAGTCTTTAGTTGACTTAGGAAAATGACTGCTTTTCATTTAGACTTAGACTTGCACTTTGCATTTGCTGCTTGATCATCTTAGGCTAGTTTCCCCTTAGCCTTTAAACAATTAAAACTAACTCTTAGAACATTGTAATTAAAATTAACTTAGTAACTAGGGACTACCCCCCTTGGCTTCCCTAGGAGTAAGCCTAGAAGGAAGAAGTTCCAGTCAAGGTGACAGTGTGGACTTGGAACTTAGACATTGTGTCTCCGAGGGCACACTAAGTGAGTTGGACTTAGCTCACGTTAGCAAGTGTGTATTAGGACGGCAACAGAGCCCATAGTCCCTCAAAGTAGCTATAGTAGGTGGATGATTTTCAACCATTGCATTGTCTTCTTCATGTATCCTTTCACGCCATTCAAGCACCATGTTGATGGCCAAATATCTGCATAAGAGACACAACAAGAAGATTAACAACTATTTTCATGAATTCATTCTCTTTTATTGGTTAAATTTTAAAAAAAAAATTGAGGTTTGCGGTTCTCGCAGGTGCCCTGTGTGCACAGTGCGAGAACCTCGCAGGTAGCCTTAGGATCACCTACGAGAATGCATCATTCTCGCAGGCCACGTATAGCCTGCCTGCGAGAATGGCAGGGCGCATATAGAGCTTGGAAAATCAACTTAAAAATGAAAATTTAACCAATGAAATTACAAAATTAAACCATGAAATTGTTAAGGACGAAGAGCCTACCTCACTGTCGCAGATGGATCGCTGAATGGTTTCTCGTAGCTCCCGCAATCTGACGCCGAACTCTAAGGGTAAAAGAGGGGTTTTTTGGAGCTCAAATAGTGAAAATGTAAAAATGATGTGGTAAAAAGAGTATTTACTCATTTTTATTAACTTTTACTATGTCATTTGGTTTTTTATGGTTATTTATATATTATACCCTAATCCCTAATGTCATGTTGAGTGAACATTTTGTAGGCGTAACAACTTTAATGATCAAGTATCGGGATATGGAAATGTTTTTCTTTGTCATCGCGTGTTTTGATTGTTTTTTATGGTTTTTATATAAAAACCTTGAGCGTGGTCTTTGTTCGTTCTTGCGCTCGTAAATACCTAGGAACGCGATCGAGCATACTTTTATCACTTTTTCAGGCTCAACAAGGTTATACGAAAAATGAACCCCCCTGGAGTCCTCTTTAAGCTCTTTTTAGACTCTCTAAACATGAAAAGATAGCCGAGCGACCTTGCTATTTTCACGCTCGATAAAGTATTTGAAGTAAGCATCTGGTGATAAATAATTTATCTCTTTTTCTGTCTTGTCCAGGCTATTTTATGAAAAAGGAACTGAGAGAGTTCTCTTTTGAGTGTTTTTCCAGACTCTATAATCATGAAAAACCTTCGAGTTTTCTAGCTCTCGACTCGTTAAACAAACATTGCCAGACTTGTGATGGGACCGAACCACTCCTTCTTAGGGTTCGTTAAACATACTCTGAGGGACTCGTCCGAAGGATGAGCTTATATCAACAAGCATACGTTATCCTCCTCAAGCTTGCGTAAAAATAAAGAGGTACTCGCCAGAAATGGTGGGGGAAAATTTGGGAAAGGTATATTTTTTTAATCTTCGTATTGATTGGTAGTAAGTGTCACTCTTGAACATGACACCCGCTATTCATCATTTGAAGCCGGTTTGGGAAATCCATTTGTCTCTCCTTCGATTGATTACAAAGTCATTCCCCGTGTCGTGTTTGATTCAATGTTGCCAAATCATTGGTCGTGTCGTTCATATGTTCAAGATAAGTCCATCTGAAACCTATATTGAGTCGGCCATCTGCAGTTATCCATTCTCTCTATGTCAGCCTTTCCTGTGTCCAGTTCAATTCACATCATACTCTGTTTCACCTTCAAAATCTGTTACTCATTTCATGTCATTGATGGGGGATACATCAAGGCCCTCCTGTGACGAGTTTTGTTCCGTCGACTTCATCTCATTATCCGGAATCAAGACTTAGAAATTATTTGGTACCTTGGAGCTTGCATGCTTCAATGACAGGTTTGCTCGATTTCGACAGTGGGTTCACATCATTGACCCCTGATCGAAAGATTTCATCGAGTGTTCGACTTCAAATCATTTATTCGCACTCGATGGATTGTACTAGATTACCTTGGGAGTCATTGACATCAATGGTGATTTCCCTCGCACTTGTTAACAGTTTCATCAATGAACGGTAATCAAGTGGTTTCTACCATGTTCGACTTCAACACATGTAATCACATGGTTAGATTCGTACTTTGGGCGACGAGATTGAAGACCCTGGATATTATCTCTTTGATCCAGATTACGATGGAGTATGTATAATTTGCGACACATAGATCCACTGTGTATGTTTCATGGCTATGTCGTCTTGATTTGAAATTTCTCATATAGATCCACAATGTATTTCGGTGGCTATGCTATATTTTGACGCCATGGATCCACAGTGTATGATTGGTGGCCATGACCTATGTCTATAATGTCATCAATCTGTGATCTGAGTATGGAAATGCCTACCTCAGAATTGGTATATATGATATTTTGCAGATTCTTGGTTGTTCGCAGGTTTCCGATTAGGTGTGCTTCTGGTTTCTGATACACACATGCATCTTGCAAAGTCTTTCGGCTGTCACTGGTTCCAACCTCATACTTTGGGGGGCATTCTGTTACCCATGATTTTGGTCATCATGATGATGTATGGATGATGGTGTACTCAGGCTCTTCATAAGAACTTTTTCCTGAGAAAAGTTACTTTCTTCTCTTTCCAGAAATCTCATTTTTGAAGAAGGTTCATAGGATGCTAGTATATTTGCCTGCGAGAATCCCTGATTCTCGCATGCTACCTTAAGCCAGGGTGCGAGAAGTTCGCACTGTGTTGAACTGCTAGGGTGCGAACTCTTCCTAAAGCAAGGAAAAAGATGAATTCTCGATGCTTCTAGAAGGGGATATTCTAGAAGGATGGGTTGACATTCGAATGGTTATCCTAGTATTAGATTCCCTGATATTTTGGGATCATTTTTATCTAAGTAACTAATTCATTCTCTCCTATATATTGAGGGAATTCTCATAGAAAAGGTTAAGCAAGATTCATTGGAGAATTGGTGAAAGAATTCTGTGAAGGACTCAGCATTGAACAATAGCTTGAAGACTCTAGCAGGTCTATCAAGAGGATTTGATCTTCTTCATGCAAGGATTGAGCAAGTGTGTGTGTCAGAGCCAAGGGCCATCGAAAGGAAGTTTGCGACATCAAGGCTCAGGTTGTAATCTTTAATTTCCATTAATATGATACAGTAGCATGTCCTTTTCTCATAAACCTATTTCCACTTTATTGTATAATTCCTTGATCATATACATAGATTGATCGTTGAATAGATTGTGCTATCTTCACTTTGGTTGGCTTGTGTTGTCTTGGTCTTGGCTACACAAGAGCACTGGAGCGAAGCGGGAGCAACAAAGACCATAGGAATCGATAATAAGGTATGTTATTTGTTCTTGCCTCTTAGTTAATTCAATGGTCAAAATCTAGAGAAAGAGTCATGTTTTGTCTTGCTTTGTTCTAGATCCAGATGGATCTAGGGAGATTGGTTAGTATCCGCACTTACGTATTTATCCAATAACACCATGGGAAGACAATTAGCACCTACCAAAAAATGTCTCCTTGCAAATATTTTTGAACCTTGGCATGGAAGGTTTGACTTGGAAAATATCGAGTTCAACAACGCAGTGTTCCTAAAGTTGTACAATCAGTTGATTGATGCCACCCAAAGGATCTGTATACCTCAGGAACTCCTGAATTTATATACAAGGAATATCTTGTTTGCTTTGAACCAAAATTACACATTTGTCTGGCCAAGGCATGTAAATCCTTCAAACTTTCATACAAGACCCCTAACATTCTATATGGATGAGGAAATACTAGACAAGGAAATCCTTTCTTGGACATGAGTTAAATGTACCATGCACAAGTCGAGCATGCATTACTCATTGCCATAAGAATTGTTAAAGAAGAAGAGTTTAAGAAAAGAAGCAAGTTCGACCTTTGGAAAGGTAGAACGACCCCATAAGTCACAAATGGCCTCAAAATCAGAGGAAGAGGAAGAACACTAGTTGCATAGGACAAAGATGTCTTTTCCAAGATGTTCCAAACTTCTAGAAGAGGCCATATTCTTATGTAAAACCATTAACAAAATTTTATATGCCGCATTCAGAAAGGAGGTTCTAGCCAATAATCCTAGAACTAGTGTGTCCCCAGCAGTCAGCCCAACTAAAATCATCAACCCTCAGCCTATATCGATTGCGCTACCTCGCACTCGAGCCGTCACTCGATCAACCTAGAATATTACCCATATTATCGATGACCCTAATTCTAACCCCATTATGCCTTCCACCATAGTCACTAAGCAACAACCATTGCCACCAATTAAGGATACCACAGTCCCCCTACTGCTCGATTCCCCATAACCTATGCAACTTGATATTCCAGAAAATGTTCCCTTTCAGGAGAGCTAGCCATCCACAGTACCATTACTCACACAACTCCCACATGTCCCCCTCCCAGATACATAGTCTCTGAGAATAGAGAACGACAAAGAAGTCACGAAGGATCATAGCGGAACCTCTGAAGCTCCACCCACAATGCAGGCAACGACACAAAAGGAGGAAGAGTCTTAAGCATTGTAGGAGACTCAATTAGGACAAAGCACAACCTCACTAAAAGAACATTTGGAACCCATACTTCAAGATCCACAATAATGCTCAGAGCTATTACAGCTCTGCTTAGAGTAGGTGGAAGTTATCCCTAAAGACTAAACTAGCCCAAAAGTTATGAGGATCACTACAGGGAGAAGAAGAATTTGAGACACCATAAGAGAAATCCATGGCCAATGGACTTCTGCTTCAGATCAAAATCTTGCTAGAGGTCACAGTTACATCCAGATTGCTCTCTCAGTTGTTGACACCACAACTAGTAGGTTTGATTAGAGACTCAATCAATCACCTAGAGCAATGGGTTCAATAATCCAAAACACAAGCTAAATATTGGTGACAAGAAGAAATGATGGAACGGACCAAAAGAATGCAGGAAAAATACTTGAAAATCCAAGCAGAATAGAAAGTGGAGAAATGAAGGAAAAGCACATAGAGATATGGACAACTTTCAAAAAAATAGCCCCTCAGATGCCAGAACACATCACCACTACAAAACCAAAGGAACAACTCATATTGGTTCAACAAACATGGGAGGTACTAACAGATTGAGCAGATGACCTTCAAAAACAGTTAGAGGGGATGAATTTGAATGTCGAGGAAAAACCTAGGGAACTTCAACAACAACTAGAAAGAGTTTTACTGCAAGGAAACGATGCCAGATCCTTGTTGCACAAAAAGACTGTCAAATGTACCACCATATTCAAGGAAGTCATTGATTGGATGGGTTTTATAACCCACCACAACCAGGCACTGAAATACTTGCGCACTAGAATCCATACCCTTAATGATGAAGCAACGAAAGAACATGATCCTCTCAAGCAGCAAGCAAAATTTGATGAAATGCAACAAGCGAACAATTCTTTGAATTCTCTATTTGAAGCTCAAACAGTAGCAAAGAAGGAACTAAGATACTTTAGACTCATCTTTCAAACTGCATACCTGTATATGCATCAAGTTGAGACATTATCAGATGTGGAATGTAATTCTCTCATTGCATCCAATCCGAAGGAGTTCAACCTTAGCACAACACAACAATTAGTTGCAAAAGCCTCATTACTTGCCAGGAAATGGAAAGACAAAATTGAACAACTCCAGGAGGTCAAAGAAAAATCTCTTGAGCTGGTGCCATAGTTGGGCCCTTCGTATGAAGGAGCCAAGGAGGAAGAAAGAAAAACCCTATAAGGACAACAGGTTGAATCAAAGAACATAGAAGAACCAAATAATTGACTCGGGGTAAGTCAAGGATTGTGTTCAGGGCCTGTTGGGCCCTTCATTTTGATAAAAGAAGTTGAGAAAATTATTAAAGAGAAAACCAACCAAGTGAAGAGGGATGAGAAAGGAAACACGCAATAGAAAGACATTGGAACAAAAAATAGTCTGAAGCCATCGCAGAATCAGTTTTGAGACAATACAGTTACAATAGAATCAAGAAGAGAAGAGGTCCTATGGGTTCTCAAGGAGAGAAAGGAACTGATTGTATTGACTCTATTTTGTATTGTATTGTATTGTATTGTAATGGGTTGGTGTGTGAAATATAGGAGAGAGGAATAAGAGGCAATAACTGGATCTATACTCCATATCTAGACTGTAATTAGTAAGGGAAGATCTTAGACTGATTATGATCAGCTTTAGTATTGTATTGAGATGAACCTATTGATCTCTTCTATGATGAGTAGGGTAGATGCTTAATGTAAAGTTGCAAATTCTTATTGTCCAAGACTTATGATATAATAGAAAGAGAATGGAGATCAAATTTTGAAAATGCTCCTCGTTTATATTACTTTATGTATCTTTGGAATATCATTATGTTGTTGTTTGTTATGAATTACATGTCTTTATCACTTTTGGATGTTCTGTATAGTTTTGTTCCCATGTATCTGTGTATGATGTGTTAAGGATCTAAACTGAGTAATCTATCTTGCGTTAGAATGGTAACAATATATATGTGTTATAGATCTGTATAGAATTCTTCTTACCCTTCCCTTAGTTCTTTTGTCTCGGTTGTGCTTTGGGTGAGACTTCCTTTGTTTCGGAAAGATGAAAATACCAGCGCACTAGACTATATGGGTACCCTTTTGTTGGTAACCTGAAGAGGACCCTAGTTTGACAACTTTGCACAAAAACATGTACTGCAACCCAAATTTTCTAGTGAGGGTGATGGCATCTCCAATGGTTCCAACTGGGTACATGTATGTATTTTTTGCAAATCGTTTAATTGTTGTGTCTGGGATGAAATTGTGTTCTTTACAAACCAGAGACAATGTTTCTATGAGGCTGGATTCATCTAGTGATATGATACAGTCACAATCACCACGGTCATAGTTACTTTTTGGTATAATTTTGAAATTTGTAATAGATATTCCACTGCCAAGTAAAATATTTTATCCATGTGTTTTTATGAGGTGTGCAGGAAAAATCAATGTAATTATCATCATGCCATATTCATCTGTCATATCAGCACGCAAAATTCTATGTGATCTATTTTCTTTGTCCAAATATGTGTCGTAAACAATGATTGCATCTCCAATGAACACTTGTCCAATATTACGGCTATTCAAGTCCTCTATTGATACAATATTTGGAGTTGCAAACCTGCGCTAGTGAAAGGAGATTATAGAAAACAATTGATACGAAGAACAACATATTTTTTTTTTGCATAAATTTATAGTTTAGATTTTTTTATTCACACCTTTCAATTTGTTGCCATTGCATAGTGTTGGTTACTTCACTTGTACATGTTGTTGTTTCACTTGAGTGTGCAATGTTGGTTGCATCAGTTGTAGGCATTGGTATTTCATTTGAATTAAACATAATAATTGGTATATGGAATTAGTAGTTGTCATTCTCTCTTTTTCATGTCTAAAGAAAAGATAACCTATGAATGTTGAAAGGAAGATAATTTATGAATATTTACCTTTGTGATTGTTGTTGACGTGATGATTGTGATTCTTGAGTGCTAATTTTTCCCTAGTTTGTTCAACTTCTTTTGTTTCAAACATTCAAACATCGACTATGGACATTAATTATGCAATATATAAGAGTGTATAACATGTTATATAATATATACTAGTGTATAAGTGATAAGTATATGTACAATACAATGTTGCTAAAATGCAGGGAAGGTTTGACACATAACAAGACATATAAGATAGAAGAAGTGATACCAAAATATGGCAAGCAATTTTTCTACACACAAGACATATAAGATAGAAGAAGTGATACTAAAACAAAACAATTTGTTTGACATAGAAGTATTATAGAGGAAGTAATAACAGAACATGGAAATATGTTTGACATGGAAGGACCTACAAGCAAGATATGGTAGACAGATCACCTATACAGGACAAAAGACATAGAACTTATAATAAGCAATACTAAAACAACATGGTATATTTGGTTTGCATATGCATTTTGGATATAGAATATGATGCATGATGAATATATATTACCATATATGTATATAATTCTCTAGAAAGTATATATTGGTTGGGTTAATATGTGTCTCAACATATATGTATATAATTTATTAGGAAGAAAACAACAAGAAGGAAGCAAGAAGAAAATAGTAAGGACACACAAATCCTTTCACTAGTCAATGCATATGCATCATGACTATGGATTGTCATGCATCATGAATGTAGATTACCATATATGTAAATAATTTATTATGAAGAATATATTGGTTGGGTTTTTGTTGTGAGCATATATTCTCTTTGTAGATTCTTCTTGAGTTTCTTCTTCCTCTCTATCGCTTATAATTTCTTCTTCTTCTCTGTTGCGTATAATTTCTTCTTCTCCTTCATTTGTTTTGCTTCTTCTAATGCCAAGGTGGTGCACAAAATGTAGTGGAAAAAGAGATAAGTTGTTAGGTTAGAAGAACAAGAAATATACAATATTAAGAAATGAGAAATGAAATGCAAATTAATAAAATATAGATAAGGTTAGGAATATGCACCTTTTTGTTTTTCTTTCCATGTTTGTTTTTTTTCTTTTTTTCTTTTTAAGTGTGGATGCTTGTTTTGATGTACTCTACATTGAAAAAAATAGTTTAGCAAAGTAAATAGATTTCAGTATGGTGCAAATGCAATGTGAATTGTTGATGTACTTTTTTTGTTATAAGCATGATTGTTTACTCAATACAAATAGAACATGCTTGTTAAATATGAGACAAGGACATGGAACTATGCTTTCCTTTAGCAGGAAGGAAAGAATTGTTTAGTCAATACAAATGAAAGAGGTTTGAACTTTGCAAAAATGTGACAAGGATATGGAAATATGATTTTCTTTGGCAGGAAGGAAATAAAAGTTTTTAAATATGTGATATGAATATGGAAATATGCCAATAAGTAATATTATGTACATGTATTTCAGAGTTCATATGCTAACATGTATTATGATTTATGTGTATTTCAGATTTGAAGTAGAAGACAAAATGCATCATGATCGGTCCAATATGTATTTAATATATAAATTTTGGATTTTTCATTTGACCAAAAATGATCAATAAGTGTTTTTCAAGGGTGATTTTGTTTGTCCAAGAGGATATGGAAATTGTAATTACACATGTAGTTTTCCAATCTTTTTTCCTTTTCAATACACTATGACTTGTCATTATTGAAGTCTCCTAGAATGACCAGGGTTTCGCTTGAATGAAAATGACATAGTTCTTTTGTAATGTTACCAATTTTGTTGTTGAGACTTGCATGTGGTGCAACATAGATGTTGACTATTGAAACAATCGATCCACGGACTGCTACTTTAGCAAAAAAGACTTCTAGAGCTTGATCTTTGATATGCAAGTGAATTTGGAAATTGTTCATTTTGCATGGATAGTATCATGTGTGTTTCTTGCAAGCACAAAATATCATATTGCATTTTGTCATAGTCATTGAGTATGTCTTTCATATGTGCATGCAATCTACGCATGTTTAGCGAAAGAATCGAGGTGGATGAGTTTGCTTCTATGGGCCGAAAATCATATTCTAGGGTCCATTTTCCAATAATTTTCAAGCGTTGCATCTGTTGGGCCCTTCATTTTTTAGTAGGAATCGCGCAAGTTTTGACTAAGCACGAGTTACGCAAACTCCATCAGAGGTCAGGATAAAGAGAAACAGAAAGAAGTTACGGAAGTCAGTGCAACGCCAGCAAAGCAACAAACAGATGCAACAGAATAAGAACACATGCAAACCGAGAAGGAAGACACAACCCAGCTATATATAGGACCGAACACAATTGTAAAAGGGTTCGTTGGTTGGTTCGTCTACTGGATCGTTAGTGCATGGGTTAGTCAGCTAGGTTGAGTTGAGTCAGGTTGGTCAGAGTCGCCCAGATTTTGGGATTGGCTATTGATAATTGTTGTAAGTCGAGCAGGGTCAAGTCTGAGACTGTAATGAATTAGAACTATCAGTTGGAGAAGTGGAGCTCTGTGACATGAATCTAGAGCCAAGAGTCTATACTGAACCCTACTGTGTAGTTCTAAATCTGTAATCAGAGGAAGATCTTAAAGATAATATGAAGCAGGGCCAAATTCCAAAATATGTTGTGTCTTTGTATGTTTACTTATGCATTACAGTGTTTACTTATGTCTTATGAGTTATATTTGATGGTTCAACATTTAAATGCTTTCTCACAACGTAAGTAGGTTGGATTCTTGCATTAATATGTTTCAGATATGTTAATGTCTCGCACAAGAATAGGAATGAGTTCTGAAGGCTCTATGGATCCTCTTTAGTCTTTTCCCTACCCTTCCCTATCTATCTATCTCGGCAACGCTTCGGGTGAGACTTCTTCTCTTCGGAGGAGATGAAAATGCCAGTGCTCTAGACTACACAGTACCTTTTGTTGGTAACCTGAGAAGGACCTTGGTTTGGTGAAATTCACACCAACAAAATGGTTTTGTTGACGGGACCTGTGTTAAAAGGGAACCTGTAGGGAGAATGCTTCTGTCGATCCATAGATCTAGTGTTGATCAATGGTGGGAAAGGAATTGTGACACCTTCATATGGAAAGAAGCGGAACTAAAGAGAAAATCAGTGGAAAATACTCGTGAAGCAATCTTTTACTCAGAAAGATCGAGCAACCAGTATGAGATTTTATGGGTTAAATTCCCAAAAGAATTTTTTCACTAGATAAAGAGGCTCCAAGAAGCTCCAAAGTTCTAGGGACGAGCCAAGAATATATGTGCGTGGGATACCAAAAAGTTAGCAGCGCTCCAGAGGCTGAATTTCCCAGTTACACGAGTTGTGGATTTCTGGGTTAGCACCACGCTAGAGGGATACATAATCAAATTTGCAGTTGAGAACCACCAGTCTTTTTCGCAGGCAGAGGAAATTTTCAAGAAAGGAACAAGGAGAAGACTGTTGGGAGAAATCCCCCTATGGATTAAGGTTTTCTTGATGGAAGAAGGGATGTTGATTATGTCCCCGACCCAGATGGCAGTGTAAACACCCTCGCTTGGGGTAGGGCGAGATGGGGTGAGAGTCATGGCATGAGAGAGGGGAAGGGTTCTTTGACAAATGGGGGGGGAATAACAAGAAATGGAGTCAAGAGATGAGTGAGCCTTGAAGAGAACCGTAATAGTTGAGAAGTGGTGGCACAACAAGATGAATAAAGCAGCAAGACAATATGAAAAGTTGAGCAAAGAAGGTGGATCAGGAGAAGTAGAGGAAAGACAGATGGAAGAGTTGCAGAAGATGAGAAGACAGGAACGACTGGCCAATCAAAGATTAAATGAGAGAGAAGCGAGGAGAACAATAAGTCCCAAGGAAGCGGGATGAGAAGGAGAAAGTGTAGATGTAAAGGAAGAAGAAGTCGGCATGAATCTTGGAGGAGAAAGAGAAGATTCAACCGCGATAACAGGAGAGATCGGGAATCCGACCGAAGAGATCGTCCCAGTGGAAGAAAATGAGACCCCCTAGATCAAAGAAAACTGCCTTGAAGCCGGTGGCACCAGCCCTGAATCACCCATGCCCCAAGTGTCTTCTATACAAGCAGTAAGTTCGATACAACCTTCTCATGCTAGTTATGTTCCAATACAATTAGTTAGTTAGTCGCAACCAGGAAGTGCAGTTATAAGGAGGATATTGGGATCCCCTGGTAGATCATAAGAAGGATCGTTAGGATTCACATTGGTACGAACAACAGGATCAGCAATGGCCAACCATGCGGGAGGTTTGATTGCCCGATACCCAGAATTTTGGGGTAAGGGAGATGAAGATGTTCAACAACACTGGTTCCTGTGAGAAGCAATCTGGAGATCCAGAGGGACTCTAGATGTGAATAAGTTGGTCGAGTTCTAGACTACCTTGAGAGTTCGCGTTCTCAAGTGGTACATGAATATCATTGAACCAGGAGTGTCAGGGATGCAAGGTCAAGCGTTCACACTTGGACAGGTATGGACGGGGTTTATAGCAGAATTCAAACTACCTCAGTCAGAACAACAGGCTTTGTCTGAGTTGCGCGAGATCTAGCAGAGGGAATTCGAATCAGCCTGGGAGTACAGCTAGAAGTTTAAAGATTCCATAGGGAGGCTCGCACATCCAATCCATGAAGAACATCAAAGGGAGTGGTACATTCAGGGGCTACTGCCTCTGAGTCAGATTACGCTAACGCAACAACAGATAGCTACGTTAATAGACGCCTTGGAACAATCGATGAAGATTGAAGCCATGGCGGGATACCCTGGGAACCTGAGAGTCACCAGACCCTCATTAGATGCGAATCTAGTGCAACTGCAAGGGCAGATATAGGCACTCACAGAAAAAATTCAGGAGCTGACGATACCCAGACCAAGACGACCACAGGTTTCGTGCACTAGATGTTATATGAAAGTTCATCTAGCGAATGAATGTTCGAGAATGAGGGGACTGGGACCTCCTCATAATCAGATGGTAAGCCCATAAGGACCCACGAGAGGAGTTGCGCAAGTGTCGACAAATTCATCATTCCATAACCCTACCCCATATCATTATTTCCCAGGAGGCCAAGCAACACCAACAGTGGAATATTGTGAGATCTGTCGAATCCATGGGCATGGGCCAAGGAAGTGCCCCATCATGCAGAAATATTCGACAGTACCAAATATAGTACATTGTGAGTTCTACGCGTCTACCACGCATAATACCAATCAATGTAGAGTGTTGGATGCACTTGTAGACAGGTTAGACCGAACAACATTTAGGGTGAATGAAAACCCTCAGGGACCAAGAATAGGTTGAGGAGGTGGAGCTGGAGGAGATTTTAGAGGAGGAAGAACTAGGGAAAGAGGACCAAGAAGATGTTATAACTGCGATGAACAAGGTCACTTATCCCAATATTGTCCTCACCCAAGGCGGTCAGGGTGCTCTCACTGCAGAACCAACGGACACGCAACGAAACACTTCCAAGAGTTAATTGCAAAGTGGGAAGACATAGTACAACAAAGAGGAACTAACCTTATCAATTTAGATATCAAGAGGATTTCTAAGGGAAAATTCCCCAACCTTAATATCGTTACTCGAGGAGGAGCGAAGACAGGAGCTGATGCTAATACTCTACCTCATATCCAAAAAGTAGCACCTAAGGGAGACAGGTATGATCCCCTAAAGAAAAAGTTGTTCTTTAAAGATGTTATAGAAGTATTCCAGAATATTCCTAGTCATGAAATGCAAGAGAACCCCCCTCCGTCGACTGTTTACCCTAAGATGGTGCAAGTCCCCGCTTCACCCCCTGCACCCAGGAACCCTGTAGTCATACCAAGACATCCTGAGCAACCTCAAAACATGGTTGACCTCTGGTTTCAATTATTCTCTGACATTCTACGGAACGATAAACTAACAGAAAATTTGTGCAATGCGTTGTACCTAGTCTTAGGGAATGAAGAAACCTCAGAAGCAAGGATAAGGGCTAATCTTCCTGAGAAGAGTACTCAGCGAGTGCAACAAATAAAAGTGTTAACTGGAAAAGAATTTGGACTCATAGCCTATTTTGATGACTTCGAAATTAACGATGCCATGTTGGACCTAGGGTCAGATGTGAACATTCTACCTAAGAAGACTTGGGAAGGCTTACGAAAACCGAGACTAACATATTCCCCAATTTAGTTAAGGATGGCAAACCAATACTGTATATTTCCCATAAGAAGACTGGAGAACATGGAAATCGACGTAGCAGGAGTAAAAATAGTAGCTGACTTTGAAGTCATTGAGATCATGGGAGACAAGGACCCTTAAAATGCACTACTTGGAATCAATTGGGCCTATGACAATTATGCATTAATCGACTTAAAGAAAGACACCATGAATTTTGAAGCTGAGGGAATCAAGGTAGTTCAACCTTTGGATCCATACATAGGACCCAGGTATACAGAACCAATAGGCAATAATATGGAGGGAGAAGATCTAGACCATTTGTACACTGTAACAGTGGGGACAAGAAACGATTATATAAACCCTACTGTTGATGGATCAGTAATATGGAGAAGTATACAGTCAGCAGACAAAGATTCAGAATTGGATTTTGATAGTGGGCAACAAGACTTACACAAAAGATTCTCAAGAAGATGCGCAACTGTCAGAATGACCATATGGGTTGGGACCGAAGTTAGAGAACACCCAGTATACGATGGTACCTCAGATCTAGACAATGTTTTGCAGAATATGGAAGAGAATGTGAGAAAAGATCAAAGAATCTCGGTACTAGATGTAGATTTTTAGAACACCCTCGCGAGATGGTGGGCCACCCATAAATTCATACTCAAAACTTGGGATGAGGTGAAGCAAGATATCAAGTACAGGTTCTGGAATAAGGAGCAGCTGGAATCAGAGATGCAGAAGGATCTCCAAGTTGCCCAGCTATTCAACGGAGACTCGGATCCTAGAATACACATTGAATAGTGCATGACACAGTGGAAGGCTGCGAAGATACGTTATAACATCTGTTTTCAGGTATTTCCCCACTCTCTAAGCCCAATCCCGAAAGCTTGGTTCATACACGAGGAAACTAGAAGATAGACCAGCGACTGGTAGACATTGGCAGCTCAATTTTGCAAGGACTTCTCATTCACAAGTAAGTACCCTGAGCTTGAGCTAGCCCTGCAAAAGATTAAAGAACTTGTTTTTACAACCAATAGTAATAAGAGATCAAAATTTGTAGTGTGTCCCAAGCATACCCAAGAACTTCAGACTAAACTCCACTTACCCTCGACTGAGAAGCCTATAGAATGTTATCAGATTAGCAAGGATTTAGAAAGCTAAGATGACTTAGAGGAACTGAGAAACCTACCCATCAAAGAGACAGAGGGGAGTAGAGAAATCCAAAACACCATACCTATCTAGACAGATAGTTCCTACAATCACCCATTAAAATTGCGTAGACTCAACATAGGGATTGCAGAGCAACCCAAGATAGCTATGGTGGGAGATTACTGGGATGAGAAAACCAGTCAAGAGATACTGAGTTTACTAAGGGAATATGAGGATTTGTTCGCAAAGACTTTTTCAGAATTAAAGGGAATCAAAGGAGTCATGGGAGAAATGAAGATTGAGTTAAAACCAGGATCCAAGCCTGTCAGACATAGACCATACCGTCTTAACCCAAGAGTAAAAGAGAAAGTTAAGAAGGAGATTGATAAGATGTTAGAAGCAGGTCTCATTTTTGTGGTAGAAGAAGCGGAGTGGGTCAGCCCGATAGTCATTCAAAGAAATAAAGACACTGAGGATATTAGAGTTTGTGTGGACTACAGAAGCCTCAACTCTGTCTATGTGCATGACCCTTTCCCAACACCATTTACCGATGAGGTTCTAGAACAGGTTACGGGGAAGGAAGCATACTCATTCATAGACGGATTTTCAGGATACCATCAAGTCAGGATTGCTGAAGAAGACAAAAGAAAGACCACTTTCATTATAGAATGGGACTCTTTTGCATACAACATGATGCCATTTGGCTTAAAGAATGCCCCTGCAGTTTTTTCCAGGATTGTGATAGCAGCCTTTAGAGAATTTATTCACAAATTTATAGAAGTCTAGATGGATGATTGGACAATATATAGCCTACTTAAGGAACATGTAGTAAGGCTAATGTTTGACATATGCAAAGAGTTGCAAATCTCATTAAATCTCAAAAAGTGTATCTTTTGTGTGCCACAAGGAAATCTATTGGGCCACATAGTCTGTCGAGGAGTATTGGTAGACCCAGCCAAAGTTGTGGTCATTGTGAATATGACACCACCTACGAGTGCTAAACAGTTGCACTCCACACTAGGACACACAGGTTACTACCGTAGGTTCATTCAAAGATATGCCAACATTACTGCACCTCTAGAAAACCTTCTGAAAAAGGTTGAAACGTTCCAATGGACTCCCGAATGTGATAAAGCATTTGAGAAACTTAAGGAGAAACTCATTACAGGATCGATTATGATATTCCCAAAATGGGAGAAGGAATTTCACGTCCATGTAGATGCTTCCAGAATTTCCTTAGGAGCTATCTTAACGCAACCTGGAGATGGAGCTATGGATCACCCTATCTATTTTGCGAGTTGAAAGATGTCGCAAGAAGAATCCAACTACACAACAACAAAAAGGGAAGGCTTAGCAATTATTTATGCTTTACAAAAATTTAGAAATTATCTATTAGGATGTCATTTCAAATTCTTTACTGATCATTCCGCACTGAAATAACTAGTTAACAAACCTGTGTTGGAAGGGAGAATTTGTAGATGGCTGTTGTTATTTTAGGAATTTTCCTTTGAAGTCATCATCAAGTTGGGACGATGCAACGTCGGACCTGACCATCTATCCAAGCTAGAGTCAGGAGAAAGTGGTGGAGCAGTGGATGACCAGCTCCCAGATGCAGACTTATTCAGGATTAAGGCCATATCGAAATATCTGGAGGACATAGAAATATTTCTTAGCATAGGGGCATGTGCTGAAACATATTCTGCAACCCAGAAACGCCATATGGTCGTTAGAGCAACATATTACCAGCTGATTGTCGGGCAATTGTATAAAATAGGACTAGACAACATCCTCAGATGATGCGTCCTGGATCATGAAAGGCAGGACATACTCGGGGAATGCCATAGTGGAATCGCAAGAGGCCACATAGGAGGAAAGGCCACGGCACAAAAATTTCTACAGGCAGGACTTTGGTGGGAAACACTCTTCAAGTATGCAAAATAATATGTTAGATTGTGTGCTTTTTGTCAACGCATGAGCAAGCCGTCATGCCGAGATGAACTACCACTACAACCAGTTAGAGATCTACATGCATTTGAGAAATGGGCAGTTGACTTCATTGGACCAATCAACCCCACAACCAAACATTCAAAGGTTAGGTACATCACTATCGCAATGGACTACCTTACCCATTGGGCAGAAGCAGCAGTGGTACAGGACTGTTCGACAGATACTGCTACTAGGTTCATTTTTGAGAATATCATTACCCGGTTCGGATGTCCCAGGAGCCTAACTAGCAATTAGGGAGATCATTTCATTAGCAGCACTATATCAACACTTACAGCAGAGTTTTTTATTCAACATCACAAGAGAAATCCATACCACCCCCAGGCCAACGTAACAATCGAAGCCTTCAACAAAATCTTGGAAAGGGGACTAACAAAGGTTTGTTGCACAAACCAGGAGGACTGGGATGATATATTTCTAGTCATACTATGGGCCTACAGGACAACCACAAAGAAAATCTACAGATACACACCATTCCAATTAGTCTATGGGAGAGAGGCAGTGGTTCCTGTAGAGTTCATCACTCCAAGCCTGTATATTGCACAAGTCACATGTATGATAGAAAAGGAATCAGCGACGCAAAGACTTGCGTAGCTACAAGAACTCGACGAAACCAGATTTCAAATAGACTTCCATCAGTGGGTTGAAAAGGCAAGAAAAATATTTTGGCATGATCGACACATTAAGACCAAGGTATTCACACAAGGGGACAAGGTGTTACTCTACGATATCTGATACTAGAAGCATCCTAGCAAGATGCGTATGCACTGGTTGGGACCCTTCGTAGTTGTAGATATCTGACCCTCAGGAGCAGTCAGACTCGCCCAACTGGATGGTGTGCTATGATCGGGATGGGTGAATGGAGCTCAGCTAAAGTCCTACCTGTCTCAAAACTGAGAAAGAAGGACAATCGCTCCAATCCGAAGGAGCTTGTTCAATAGATAGATTTGAGTTTTGTTTTCTTTCTGAAATTCTGTAAATTCAGTTAATAAAGTCCATATGCGCAGTATTGCACCATAACACATAGTTCATTTGTTTTGTCTAAGTGTTGGTTGATACAGAGCTGACGAATCAATAGTACATGACTTGAAGCATAAGAGATTCCATTAATGACATTCATTAAGGATGACGGGTACAACCTTTGTGGTCGGAGGGGCCATGAATCCAAATCCAATCTGAGTCATAGGCTACGCAAACCCAGTCTAGTCACAACCTTTAGTGCCATTCTGGTACCTCGCCTGATGGTCATTAATCCATAAAGCCGCATTATGCCAAGATTCCATCGAATTTTGCACGAAGATACCCACCCATCAAACAAAAAGGTCTCAAATTGGCCACATCCCTATTCCACTCAAATAAGTAAATACCAAGATTGCCAATAGGATTTACCTTGATTAAACCATCCCGTCGTACAAATCACACCCAGATTGCGTCCATACGGTCATGATGAGTAGCAGTTACTGCACAAAACTTAGTAGTTAAGCCAAGTATAAGGCTCTCAAAACTCAGTCGAGAATGTATTATTTCTAAAAAGAGCATAGCCATTTCCGAACTTAGCAGTGCGAACCAGTTGGGACTATTGTAAAAGTCGCAGATGTAACCCTAGTTCTTACCTACCACATAAGTGTGAATGCTAAGAGCCACAACAAGCTGAAGCACCATGACTAAAGAAGCAGTACCAGATGAGCCCTGTGACATGCAAGTCGAGATCATTGGTGATCTCAAAGGGAAGGTACAACACGTTAAGCTCCTTGACCCTGACCTCACAGATTCATCCTTGTTCCCACAGATGCACACAGACGTCTTTTGGGATATAGTTCTGTATGGAATCGAAGGAATGCAAGTTGTACCAAAAGAAGAGTTCATCAACTTATTTAACTCGACCATCATGAACCTAAGAGACTTACCAGTCTTTGGTACCACAGGCGAGATTGCGCGCTGCACGAAATTTCTAATAAGCAGGGTGCATGACATAAGTCTATGGTTGGATAAGAGATATCCAATCCATGTTGAAGACATCCAACAGCTTACTGGACTATCCTCCCAAGGAGAGGATGTGTCGAAGGGATTCCAGGGTGTCAGTAAGCATAGGAAAAAGAAAGGCGAGCTTAGCCTATATGAGAAATTTAACACAAAGAGAGGTGGGCGCATAACAGTAATTGAACCAATATTGCCCGAGATAGTCCGGACTAGCTGTTACATCATAGCCAGCAAGGTTATGAGGTCTTACTATAAGGGAGAATGCACTCTAGATGCGTTATCAGTCGCCAACTTTTGCGCAAATGGAGTAGTGTTCAATTGGTGTAGTTTCTTGTTGGAGGAACTACTAGTAGCTTGCGAGGAAGCGCAGGAGAAGGGAGGAACCTTCAGCTATGGATACTTACTTTTGGAATTCGGAATGCTCAAATGGACGCCACCTGTGGGCTGACAACCGGAAATACCAGATAAGGGGTGCATGGCAAAGATGTTCGAGCCATGGCAGTCCAAACAAGACTCGAAGAATACAACACTCAACAATGCAGCATTTGCCAAATGGTATGATCCACCGCAGAGGTTGCGCATCCTGCAGGAGCTCCTCAACTGTAACACGAAGAATATCGACTTCAGCATGAAGTGGCACAACACATTTGTCTGGCTGAGACATGTCAGCAGAGAACATTTCCACACAAGGATGCTACTGTTCTATTTGGATGAGGAAGCCTTCGATAAGGAAGTCATGTCATGGCCAAGAGTCAAACGCAGCCCGCATAAATCAGGAATGCATTACAGTTTTCATGTAGAGTTGCTGAAGAAAAAAGACAATGAACCAGGAGAATGACTGAGCTAAGGCCCTGAGCAGAAGAATCTTGAAGCTCCGGTACAAATAGACTCTGAGGGAGAAGAAGAGATACAACAGTTAGAGCAGAGGAAAATATCGACCCGTCGTCAGCTGCTAGATAATGTTGTACTGTCGGGTGTGCAGGTTAACAAGATATTGGGCGTTGTGCTTGGTACCGAACCATTGGTGAAGAGGCCCAGAACTAGGGTCTCGCCGAACAAACCCCTGAACCCACAAACCCTTACATTTTTCGCTCCCCGCACCCGCACCACGACCAAAGCCACCACTATCATTGATATTCAGGATGACCCGGAGCCAGAAACATTTCCATCCACAGTCGTCATTGAGAAACTCCCACCACTCCAACTACCAAACCTCATCACTGTCGGTCCACATCAGATCACGACCTCAGAACGGATGCAGCTTGATCCGCCAGAGATAGTGGAGCGACGACTCCCACAAATAACCAGAGAATTACCCAAACGAAGATCAGAAGTTTCTAGTCCCAACACCAAAGCCTCTGAGTCGAGCACGACGCTGGATGATCTGAACCCAGACTCCTAGGAATGGCAGCCTGAGTCTTCAGCGCAAGAATAAGACGCCCGAACTAGAGAGGAGTCGAAACCCGATAGAACCAACAAATCAGCTCACTAGCCAAGGGTGAGGGTGCCCAAGAAATCACGGCACATCAAGCAGAAGCACTGGAAGAGTCGAAGATACCATATGCACACAACAAACTAGAATCGAAAACGAGGTAGGATACAACAGCCATGAGAGAACAAATAGAGCAGGTTCTCCAGAACCCTCAGCAATGTGCAGAATTGATGCAACTCTGCATAGCCAGAACAGAGGTTTTGACTCTTTTTCTAGCAGAGCTAAGGTTGAGAATCGCACCAGTGCCACCAACAGAGGAAGAGGTAGAAACTCACTCAGACCATTCAACGGTCAGTGGACTCCCACTACAAACGCAAGCACCCACCAAAGCATCTCCTTCATCTGCCGACCTAGTACAGTGGCCAACGCCACAATTATTTGGACTAATCAGGGAATCCACGGACCAGTTGGAGCAAAGGCTCCAGGAGGCCAAGAGATCCGTCGAGATTGAAAGGAAGGAACAATTCATTGCGAAAACATACAGAATGCAAGAATCACGTGACAAACTCCAATTCCAACGCAAACTAGAAAAAGTGCAGGAAAAACTTGCTGAGGCTTGGCTGAAGATTCGGAAGGTTACGCTTGAATTACCCAAGGTCAGTGACATAGGCGAGCCAGAGCAGTAGATCAAGTTGTTATAGGAAGCATGGACGCAACTTGCTACTCGCACTGACCAGCTGTAAGTGAAGCTGCAACAGGTCCAGCAAGAAGCAAAAAAATAGCTACAGGAACAAATGTAGAAGATCGTATTGCAAGGTAACAATGCCCAAGTAGCACCACACAAGCACACAATGGATTACACCAAAATATTCAGGGAAGTTAGCGATTGGATGGGCATCATTTCTCGAGGGAATCAGGTATTGTAGGAGGTGCACACAAAGATCTAAGTGTTGAATGAAGAATTTGCAGTCACAATGGACCCCATGGAGCAACAAAAGAAGTTCGACCAAATTCATCAGGCCGACAACGAACTAAATACACTCTATGAGGCACAGTCCATAGCCAAGAAAGATATGTGTGACTTTCAACCGGTAATTCAGACTACCTATATGAAAATGCATCATTCAATGCAATAGTAGACTCTGAGTGGAACTCATTGGTGGCGGCCAAGCCAAAGGAGTACAACAAAGAGATGACCCAAAGGTTCCTTGCAGAAGCATCACTCCTCGTCGGGAAATGGAAGGACAAAGTTGAAAACTTTCAAGGAATAAAGCACAGAGCATTAGAGTTGGTACCAGAATTGGGCCCTTCGTTTGAGGAGGTAAAGGAAGAAAGAGAACAAACAGAAGATCCCAAAGAAGAAGAAAAGACGAACAAGGGAAATCAACAGATGCTCCTGGAGGATGTGAAAGAACCAAGAGCTTGACTGGAGGACGAGTCAAGGATTATGGTTGGAGCCTGTTGGGCCCTTCGTTTTTTAGTAGGAATCACGCAAGTTTTGACTAAGCAAGAGTTGTTCAAACTCCATTAGAGGTCAGGAGAACGAGAAACAGAAACCAGTTGCGGAAGTTAGCGCAATGCCAACAGAGCAACAAATGGTTGCAATAGAACAAGAAAGCATGCAAACCAAGAAGGAAGACACAACCCAGCTATATATAGGACCAAACACAATTGTAAAAGGGTTTGTTGGTTGGTTTGTCTGTTGGCTCATTAGTGCATGGGTTAGTTAGCTGGGTTGAGTTGAGTCAGGTTGGTCAGAATCACCTAGATTTTGGGATTAGTTGTTGATAATTGTTGTAAGATGAGCGGGGTCAAGTCTGAGTCTGTAATGAATTAGAACTATCAGTTGGAGAATTAGAGCTCTGTGACATGAGTCTAGAGCCAAGAGTTTGTATCGAACCCTACTGTGTAAGTCTGAGCCTGTAATCAGAGGAAGATCCTAAAGATAATATGAAGTAGGACCAAATTCCAAAATATGTTGCGTCTTTGTATGTTTACTTATGCATTACAGTGTTTCCTTAGGGCTTATGAGTTCTATTTGATGGTTCAATGTTTAAATTCTTGCTCGCAACGTAAGTAGGTTGGATTCTTACTTCTATATGTTTTAGATCTGTTAATGTTTCTCGTGCAAGAAAAGGAATGAGTTCTCAAGGCTCTATGGATCCTCTTTAGTATTTTCCCTACCCTTCCTTATCTATCTGTCTCAATAGCGCTTCGGGTGAGACTTCTTCTCTTCGGAGGAGATGAAAATGCCAACGCTCTAGACTACATGGTACCTTTTGTTGGTAACCTGAGAAGGACCCTAGTCTAATCAAATTCGCACCAACAACATCTGGGTATCGACTTTTCGTTTCACCATGAAGTTATCCATTGTAACATCATTTAGAAGATACAAAGTGTTGGGGCTCAGAAATGTCCTATTCTCATCCACCTTTCCCTTCATCATGCTTCACATTTCATCGCCCCATTAACCTTTCATGACATCCTTTCCATAAATATACTTGGGTTTCACCTTATTGTTC
The DNA here is from genome assembly GCA_000966675.3 of Picea glauca. Lineage (NCBI taxonomy): Eukaryota > Viridiplantae > Streptophyta > Pinopsida > Pinales > Pinaceae > Picea > Picea glauca. Next base: position 205,525 of record JZKD02S1704374.1, read on the forward strand.
TCCACTTTATTCATTTTAGTATTTAAAAGGAATTTGTGATTAAATGTTAGAAAATCAACATGTTTTCATATATATCTCAAATATGTGTGAACTTTGTAATGTGTAGGAATATATGAAGGATTAATTCAAAGGACTTCTCGAATACTTACTCCACCATTTCAATATTTGAGGAGATAATTCAAACCCATTCCAAGGAGAAGATCATGGAAATTTGGTTGGAATATCTTATCCAAGATATATGAGAGATATGTGTGATGATTTAAAGGGATTATATTTTGTAATAATGGAAAATAGGTTGAGAGAATAGTGGATCTATAATAATGAGATGGTTATCTTATCTTCAAGGCTCTCATGTATAAAAGAGAGTGCTCTCTCTTCATGAGGATGGAATTAGATTATTCAGTTAGGATCAATGAGAATTCAATTAGGATGTAATTAGAATTAGAGTAGTCATTAGGATTCAAAAGAGAAAGGGATTCTTAGCTTTGATTCATATTCTTTCATTGTTATGCTTTCATGGTTGTCATTTGATTATTGTTATGTAATTCAAGATAGCTTTATTGTGTGAACTCACATATGTTATTTGTCGTTAACTCTTCACATGTTGTATTGCTTTTCCTTTATGCAATTTCCTGCTTTCCTAGATTAGTTTCATTTCAACAATTTAGATTAAATTACTTCTACTTCAGTCCTGCATATATAGTGCATGTGCTTCGTAAGCCTACGAACCTCGGATTGACAAATTAATGGTTGGGAAAATACTACAACGGAATTAAATGACAATATTTCCGCCTAACACAAAGATTCTATGTTTCTTACACGGGATAAGGTTGTATATACTAGTCCATGTATTTGTATCCCAGTAGGTTCAAATGAAATAGAGTCAAGTGTTAAACCCTGTTAGCTATGTCTTGTGCTTGCACATGCAAGTTGGATTGGGAAATTTTTTTGGATTTTCAAGTGGCGTGTCTTTGTTGTCGACGATATTGGTTTTTCTATGCGCAATATGGGTATCTAGTCTTGCGAAAATGTCTGTGCTATATAAATAGTCTAGTCTATTATCTTGGCAATAACCAATATGTGGATCATAGAAATTGATCCATAGAACATCGGCATTTTTTTTTTGTAGGCTTTGATTATTCCATCTATGCCATTGATTAGACCATTTAGCAAATCGTAGTTGCATGCATATATTTTAACAAGCGTATTTAATTTTATGACAAGTTGGGAAGGAAACATCATTGTTTTTTGATGGTATGGCACATTTCCATGGTTTTATTCCTCCTCATTAATTGCATTGATTAAAATTCCATTGCTAGGAATTAGAAATAAAATATATTTGTTATGCATAGAAACATATTTGTTTTTGTAGAATAGGTAAGGGAATGTTGGGTCACTTGGCGTAGTTCGAATGTAATTCATATTGATATATGCCAAATCCTTAATTTTATGGTTGTTTTTGCGCATCTTATTAAGAATTGCAATAAAGTTTTCATTTGTTTGGTGCATTTCTGCATGAAATTCGTAGCACATGAGATTATCTTTCCATAATTCATATGTTATTGGTTGCACATTCATGGTAGGTTGTTCGAATATGAGGGAATCGTGTATGGGTTTTGCTTGATAAAGGTCATCACAAAAGACCATATATATGTTCCAAAAGTATTTTTATGTACATATTTTATGTTTCATAGTCCATTGTCAATGGAGAATAGGAATTGACTTCCAATCAGAGAAGCTTCATCGATGAAGACAAGTTGTAGTTCTTGATAAGATTTGACAAGGTGTCCAACTTTTCCTTGCTAAGTGGAAGGAAATGAGACTTGTTGAAAGGAATTAGCAACATAGAATGGATTGTTGTCCCATATGCATTGTAAACAACTTTTCTTGTGTATATCGGTATCAATACCTTTGGTTTCAAAGGGTTGGTTGTATTGTGTGCATCATATATTTGTATAAGCATTTGGAATATCATTTTTGTTGTAAATGTCTTTCTCGTTCCTGCTCCACATGTGAGGAACAACTATAGTGGTGTGTGCATGTCAATTGATTTCTTTAGGGAAATATCTTTGAAAATTTCTCGTTGTTCTCTATTTATCATTCTTCAAAACCTATAATATTCTTCATTTTCGAGGAAAAATGGGTGGTCTATGACTTGGAAGCCTAGGTTAATTGATTTCTTCATTTTTGGTTGTTGAGGGAATTGCAAGTATGCTTGCAAATCGTACTGTTCACAATGGACTTTAGTCGGTTCTTGTTTTTCTAATGCACCATCAATATCCACAAGGTTGTTATCCAGTTGTTCAATTTCACTTTCGATATCACCCCTTGTTGGGTTGATGTTATATGTAAATTTATCTTCATTTATTTGTATTGTACTTGCGTGGAAATTATAAGCAGTATGCCATGTGGATAAGTCATGTTTCAATGTATGTTCATTGTTTTCGAATGGAACATATAGCAATAATTTCTCTCTACATAAATTTTCGATGTCAATGTGTTTGTTGTAATTTATGAACCGTATTACATTTGGTTTTTTCCTTTTTGATATGGGTGTACCATTTTTCATGTACTTGGAGACAAATTCAGCAAGGAAGATATTCTTAATAGCATGTGGGTATTCAATGTAGTAATCAATAATAGAGTGGCACATCATATCTTCTAAATGGTTAGGTTCTTGTTTTAATAGAAAGGGTGGCTTAAGGATAAATGTTTGTTGATCTATCGGAGATGTGTTTATAAATATACACTGTCTTGAACAAAAATTCAGTGGAAGAGAAAGTGCTATACAAACTTCTTGTTGAGCATAAATTTGTTGAAGATTAAGAAATGTATTTCCAAGTGTGCATATCATTTGCATAGCATCAATTTCACCTTTTTCATGTCCTTTGTGTATTCTCTGAAATGCATTTGTCATAGATTTGTTAAATTTAGTCATGTATGAACTATAATATGATGCTACAACATATGCATTGAATACGTATTGTGCATTTGTATTTGCATTTCATAAATTTGGCATATCCCTTACAAAACTTTGTTCGAAATGTGTGAAGGTTTTCATTTTAGGAAGATTGTCGATTGTTTTAGTGTACATTTTATTAGTTGGATGTACTCATCTTCTGCTAGATCGAATTCCACGAAGAATTGTTCGAAGCTTATTAGGGTGTCATAAAAAAAATTCTCTAAATATAAAAACATGGACTTTGACTTCTCGTTAAGAGCATTTTCTGATAAGGTTATTGGCTCAAGCATTGTTGTCTTCTTCATTGGTGGCATAGGGAAGTTGTATTTGCAATGTGAATTCTTTCGTTTCTTACAACTTCTTGTATGGTAATGTTTATGCAACTTGGTAAGATCTGGATCCAAATGGTCTGTGTCACATTTTATGTATTTGTCCAAGAAATTTTCAATTTGTGAGTTACTTTCCCTTCCATATATTGGAGCATCTTCTATCCATAATAATCCATGTTCATGCTCGCTTCCCCTATTTTGGAATTCAGTTACAAAGTAGTAGTCTAATATGTTTCCAAAGAACATTTCATCATGAGATATCAATTGCTTTAAAGCATTGATTCTATGCCTATAATAATGACTACATGTAACTGGGTGTTTTTGTATGTGGTAATCAATGTCATTGTCTTCCAAAGTTTCAGTGTGCTTTCTCTTTCCCCCGCTCCTATGAAATATCCCTGATCCTTGGATTTGGATATTTACTGCTACTATTGGATGTTCTGCTACAGAACTAATACTCTAGGGGTTTCTGGATGCCTTTCTTGGGTTTTTAGATGTGTTTTTTTAGTTTTATGTTCTCATGCATGGCATGCATGGAATTGTTGGATCCATAAATAACTCATTGCATTTTATTAAATAACAACAAATGCTAATACATGGAAATACTTGAAATCAATCTCAGAATGCCTCATTTAGATTGTAACATAGATAAAACTATCCTACAGTATGAAGGAAGACAAGTAGAATATATATATAACATGCATTGACCGATCTGCAACATGCAAGTCAAATCTATTGCAGGCATGGAAGGAATGATGCATGCAACTGACGAAACCAACATAAAACTAAGATCTGATAGTTATGCTCCTCAGAATCTGATGAAATTTGTTCCCACTAGGTCGCCCTCTCTCTAGACAACACATGCAATTCAGATCTGTTGCATGCAATAAGGATATAGCTTTAGATCTGTTGCAATAAGCTCAGATATACTACATGCAAGAAGGATGTAGCTCGGATCGGTTGCATGCAAGAAGAATATAGCTCGTATCTATTGCAATAAGCTCGGATCTGTTGCATGCAAGAAGGATATAGCTCGGATCTGTTGCATGCAAGAAGGATATTGTTCGGATCTACTGCAATAAGCTCGGATTTATTGCATGAAAGAAAGATATAGTTTGGATATACTACATGCAAGAAAGATACAATGCATGCACTCCATAATACGTTTCCAAGATAAATCCACGCTATATCTCTGATATGAATTTGCCTGAACCTGAACCTGTAAATGAAGTGAATCCTTAAAGAAGGATCCAATCCTGTACTTTGAAGCCTAATGAGTAATATGGTTGATTCTTCCGATGGACTAGGGTGTGTCTCTCAACACCGAAATCTATCAAGGGTGGTGGTTTCCTCCAAAATTCCACAAAACATGAAGAAAGTTTCCTGACTTCTCCTCTAGGGTCTAATTCTCAACTCAACTAATGCATAATGCTGAATTAAATCGATTTTTCTCCTTTATAATCCCCTCATCATATAATTTCTCGTTCACTTTATTAATTAAGTGACTTTTCCCTAAGTTTTAACTTAATAATCACTTAAGTCACATAAAACACCTTTTTGCTTCTAATTTCAAATTCACTTTGATTAATTAAGTGATTTTTCCTAAGTTTTATCTTAATAATCATTTAAGTCACTTAAAACACATCTTTTCTCTTTTTTCTCATCTAATTCCACTTTCACTTTAATTAATTAAGTGATTTTTCCTAAGTTTTATCTTTAATTATTCTTTTAATTCACTTAATCACCTTTTTCCACGTTATTACTTAATGTCACTTTCAACTTAGGATTTTTTGGTAAATGACACTAAATAATTATGTTATTCCCTTTTTCTCTCGACTATGGCCTACGAGAATCAGTATAGGTTACTGAGTCACTCCTCATAGAGTCGTCACTAGGAAAGAGACATTACATCCTATACAACTTAGCCAATGTAGAGACTAATGCATTCCACCGATGTTCTACACTTGTGAATGTGACGAAAAAAGTTGGTGGCCCCAACTGTCATATCATTGCAAATATATTTTTCTTGATATGTTGCAAGTAATCATGCGAAATGTGAATGTTTTTGAAGTCTATATATCCAATTTCAAATTTAAGTATTTTCTCTAAGTTTGGTTTGTACTTTACATTTTTTTCTAATATCTTTCTTCCTCTTAGTTAACCTTTTCGTATGTGCACCCATATGAGAGAGAGTAATTTGTCAATTAATATGCACATTGTTTTGAAAAACAAGTTTGTTGTGTGATATAATAAATCACCACTAGCATGTAGCGATTCCCATTTTGCTATTTTATGGTAGCTAAATCTCTTTACAACATTATCGTTGCGAGGATATCCAAGTAATAGTGTTGGAAAGTTCATTTCTTCTGCATACTTGTCCTTGAAAATCCCAAGTGGGTGTTGGCCTTCAGCAGGTGTGAGTTCAATGATCTTGTCCTGCAAATCATGAATGTGTTGTGACTCTATGAATCCATGTATTAATGTTTCAATTGGAATTTCATTATCTGATTCAGTGTCCATAACACTTTCACAATCAGAATGTCCATCTTTCATGCATTTTCCATTATATTCTTCAAGAACATCGGTCCATTCTTTATTTATAGAGATTTTTTTAGCCTTATATAGAGAAATAAAACACAATTCTTTTAGTGTTCTCGTGACAACATTTACACATACTTTTTCTGGTATGATATGCATTCTTGTATTGCATGATCTTTTCAATGCAACTACAATTGTCATTGTGTCATTCATGAATTGTGGAAGTTATTTTTGCACAACATCCATGTGGACAGGTACATTGATAATTGAATCGGTCAAGCCCATCTAGGATCATTTGTAACCCCATTTCCTAATTTGTGTGAATATGATTATGAGTGATACAAGCCTCTCTTCAAGTTCTGAAACTGTGCTTGTAATTTGTAATGGCATTTTACGCCTTATTTGGTCAGGTGTTGCAAATTGTGGGAACTTCCCTTTTTGAAGTGCTCTTTTGCAAGGAAGACGTATATTATTAGAAGAGAGTGTTTATGCTAGTATGTGAAATGCACTTCTCCTTAGCTTGATATCTTTCAACATCTAATATTTATGACATTTATTAATTTATGTCATTTGAATGGCCCCTAAGTTTTGTTTATGATATTATAGGACTTGCAATAAATAGAACAACAAAATATCAGAAGAGCATATCATATTTTCATTCTGTCAATGTTGATTTGTTTTTATATAACTCTACAGTTAGAGAAAGGGTATGAAACTAGGGTTTTCTAACCCTCGTTGCACAAAATCGACAAAATGTCCTGAAAGCCTAAATTCATGGCAAAAGAAAAAAAAATCATTTTCTTCCATGTGCATTGCTATGTGACAAATTGCTTACCTCGTCCTCGCTTTTCTTAATACCTTGTCTTTGTATATTTGAATACCTTGTCTCTGTATAAAAACCATGCAACATGAACTCTCACAACTTGGTTTCAGTCCACCAGAAACCCAAACCCCTAATGAACACACATAGGATAGCTAGAAATGACCTTATCTTTACAAGCAATCCAAAATTTATTTGATAATGCCTTGCTTTGACACGTCGAAACTCAAGAGAGCAAAAGAAAATGAAAGACACGATAACTAACCTTGAGAGAGTTGAAGAAAATAAAAGATAGAACGACGACAAATGGGGCAAACGATGGATCAAAATATGAGGGTGCTACCTTGAATGCATAGACCTGCAACACAGACCTGATGGATAAAACTACGAGGATCATTAAGTATCATCGTCGATTTAATTAGCTCTCTTATTTAATAGAATCCCCATCTAATCTCATACATCTGATGATAAAAGTATACCAAGTTATCGATACTATGCTCCTTTACATGCATTTGACTACTAAACATAGCTCACACAATGTTTATTTGTTTAATGACATTGCAAACAATGTACATAGTTAAGTGTCATTAAGAATCATACTAAATGCTCGATCAAATTGCGAAGTTCATTAAGTCTGGTCGTTAGTATATCCATACTTTTCTCATTTAAATGTGTTGAATATCAATTGAGCAAAATAAATATCTTTTGCATGGTTCCCGTAGGCAAAACCCTATGTAATAGTGTTAAAGAATCGACGATGAAGATTTGATCCGAGGTCTATTAGATCGACAGTTCTCGTTGATATCAGATATCACCATATCGACATTTTTTTATTGTTGTGTCACTGTTAAACACGATATCCTAGTTGCCGATAATTGAAGCTCATGGTTATAACACTTGGTCCTGTGGATAAACGAAATATCACATGGATAGAAAAAGGGTTGCCACATGGTTAACAAATAAGCGTCAAATGTTAGGATTAGTTGGAAGTCGTTGCACAAATCCATATGCCTGGGAACAAATCCAATCTCGTACATCCGATGATTAAAGTAGACAAATCTATCCGTACTCTACTTCTCTAAATGTGTTTTAGCACTAAACATAGCTCACACGATGTACATAGTCTTATGTCATTTTATTATCTCTCTCTCACATCCTATAGGCTAGGGTTCCAAAGCCCATTGATACTAAACATTGAACGACGTGAAGCTTTCCATTAGATCTCAAAGATATTAACCACCCAGATTTTAGAAAAACAAATTATATATA
>JZKD02S1704374.1:227065-241696 GCA_000966675.3 Picea glauca
TTCTAATAACATTATAACCTGTATACGAATTACGAGATACATAGCATACAATGAATAGAGAATTGATACTTATCTTTTGATTGAGAAGACTTCCATATCAACATGGTCTAGGCCAGGGTACCAAACCCCAGAAACATTCTAACCAACAGTCTCTCTTCCCCACATTTATGTCCCACCCCAAGAGTGTGCACCTTCACTGTCACACAGTGCATCGGCTGTTACACCTCCCTTTCCTTGGGCTTCAGCAACAGGCCGGACCGGAAGTCTTAGAGCACTATACCTTGAGGAATTCCAACTGCCCTCAGAGGTCTCCAATTGGCATCTTCCCCGAGCTACTCTTTGTAGTCAACATTCTAACTTTAGTCAACATCATCTCATCTGCATCACCCACATGCAGTTATCATGAGAAAATATAAAAGAATTCATTTAGGAACTCCAATTAGTTCAAAAGGGAATTCAACTTTTTTCCCAAACATGAAATTATATTTCATAATTCATCTTGGTTTTTTCCATATTATGAATGCAGTCATCCTTGTGGTTTTCCACAGGCACCAAACTACATACCATTTTTCCTGCAATCTTTCATCTTACCTACAACCAACAATTGTCAGTATTTTATGTACATCATAATTCAACATGTACAACACCTTATGCAATGATCTTAGAATTGTCTGCACCTAGCACTTCAATCACAATTACCAAACAATTTAACCAAATAGAATGACTCATCATTCTATCCATATGCATGTTCATAATTAATAACAGAAAGTTTATTATTTCAATTTTCTGAACATAAAATTTTATGTAGTCTCTATCCCTGTGACTACCTGGCTTGCATCTTTCCTGTTGCAATGCTTAATAGTTCCTAAAATGTTCTCAACTTCATGAGTTAGCAACATTTCAGCCATTAGTATAATTATTTCCTTGCCCAAAAACATATATACATGCACACACAAAACGCATTCAGCAAAGTGCATTTAAGTATACAATTCTATCACTTACTATGCATGAGTGCAATTGTCAATTTATACTTATTTAGCGCACCTTGCATTGAATTACATAATGCTCTTTATCTCAGTCATGTATCTAACCATCCATAAGTTAGAATTCTGGCCAATATGTTGACTCATTCTCCACACACTTCCTATTGTCTTCCCAATTAATTGGATGCCTTCCTTTTCGACCCGAACACTACACCAAGAATATAATTCGGTGATGTTCATTAGTGTTAGAAAAAAGGTTGCAGCCCAAGTTTTATTTAAAAGTAGGAAGCTTTTAGTACATGTGTGGCTCATAACCTTTCCATATCCGTACCTTTCCATATCTAACCAGGTCGTGGTCTCATACATGACTAGCTTACTGGCATTCATTCCTATAACCAGTTCTTATATTTAATTCTTTGGTTACTACCCCATAACCAAATTAACATGACATTCTACTATGTCAGTGTGTGCATTCAGAAGCTAAAAAGATTTGAATTAATACAGGCCTCCGACCTTTACCACATCTAGTGGTATGCACTCAATAATATAATCATGTGATTTTATAAAATAACTCTGGCTAAGGAAATTCTTACCTAAATTTCCTTTCAGCAATTATGCAAAAAGAGTAATAAAACTCATACCTGCATGACTGCCATTTATAAATTTTATACTACACGAATGTCTGATGGCAGTAGAAGCTTTCATGCTTCTTTTGTCAAAATTATAACCATCACTTCAGCTCTCTGTTGCTTCACTCCTTATGCAACAACATCACCAATAACACTTGCAAACACGCAAGCATTCTTTCCTCTAGCTAACTCAACAAGTCGTAACCATACTAGTTGCCACAGAAATCGCAACTTCTTTCCCATGTGCAACTTTTTTTTGTTGAACCCAAAAGTCTTCAATTCTTCCTGGGTTCTTGAATCTTCTTGTGCTCTCACTGTGATCAATGTGCATGATCATTCCTGCCCTGATCACTTTCAACATAGTTCCCCTACCTCAGCGGGGTCTGTTGACCTCCCGGTCAAAGGATCTTTCAAACTTCTAAGTTGCATTGACTCTTCGGGCTCATGATTGAACCCAAAACAATTATACACATACCCCCTTTTTCCTTTAGGCGTAGGTCCTTATAGACCCGCGGGCTATTCTTGCGTGCTTCCAAAACTCCAAGTTTTAGGCGCTAGCCCCTTTTTCATTAGCCTTTTCCTTCATAAGACTGTGGGATATGACCTCACGTAAGTGTGTAAATGCGGGCACGAGCAAGAGTGGTTTTAGACCAACCTGCTTTTCACCCAACAATTCACCTCCAGCTTCAACGTATCTTTTTCTAAAACCATGGTTTAAATTGTGGCCCGCTCTCATATTTTTAACATCCGAGCAAGTTTTGGCCCCACAATCCAGATCGTTTGTCGATCTCCAATCCCTTGGCGATGATCCGCGATCAACGGTTGCTATCTATCCTCCTTCCACACGCAATCCCATATCTACACGATCTGTCGAAATGTAGCTCCCTTCCAAATCAACGGCTACGGTTGATTTCGGCTCTCTAGCCCTCGGGAGTTTCAACTCTCAACCATCTTCTTTTTCCGTATGACAATCTTCCGGAGTGGAAGATCTATTGACACCTGTCCTCAACAATCGGACGGTTCTAATGAACTCTGGCCTTCCGGCATTCGGGAGTTCTCACGCCTCTACACACCCAAATCTCCGGAGTGATAGATCTTCTGCCATGCATCCTCTCCAAATCAATGACCCTGATTCTCTTTGGGACTTAGGCTCTTTCTGGCCAAGATCAGATCAAAGGTCCTTTGACCTCCTCCTCAATCAACAGTCGAGATCTCTTTCGAGACTTCAGCGCTTTCACCCTCTTCTTTCCTCCAGAGTGCTCTGTACCCAGATTTCCAGATCTGGCGCCACGCGTCCACTTTCAGATCAACGACCAAGATTCACTTTGGTTGTTTCTCCTCCTCCTTGTCCACAAACTTCCGATGTTGTGGATATTACACCACCTATCCTCCTTGACGATGGATGGTCCCAAATCACTTCGAGACTTTGACAAGTCCACTTCTCCTATGCACACAAGGGTTAAGTCTTGTGCGCTTACCCCCAGATCCAACGGTCGTTGGTCCTTCATGCTCAGACCTAACGGATGGGACATGTTCCTCTCCTATGTGTTTCCTTTGTTTTGATGAAGGTTGATATAACGGTCCAGGATCCTCCCCACAACCGATCTGACGGTTGTTGTCACTCCTCCTCCTGAGCTTTTGACTTCTTCCACCTTGGAAGATTTTTAAGTGTTCAAAGGCTTCGGCCTTTGACCTTTCTCTTATGAGTCCACCTCCTGGATCTCGTCTTCTCTCTCGTAAGTGTTATCTCTTCCGAGCTTTAGGAGTTAGAATGAGTTCGTCTCCCACGCACTCCTTGTGTTATCTCTTCTGAGCTTTTCGATTTACTCAGTCTCCTAAGGCTCTCGACCCGTATGTTTCCTTTCAAAGGAAAACTTCGTGCCCTCTTGGCAACCTTCTGCTCAAAGCACACCTTGTTGAGTGTTTTCCACAGAGTGTTCAACATCTCTGTGAGTATCTTCCTCTGATACTCTTCTCCCTGAACTCGACAAAGATTCCTCTCTATGCCCACTTGCACTCGCTTGATGCCTGCTTGGCAGAGACCTACAAAGTTCTTAGTGACTCTATTTCTCTCTGAACTCAACACAGAGTTCTCCTTGTGCACTCCTTGCACTTCTGTTGATGAAGGTTCAACGGTATCTCTCTTAAGCTTCTCTGAGGTTAAATTACCTCTGTCGATGCACTCCTTGTGGACAATGTGCATTTCTTGCACCCAAAAACTCAAGGAAGAGAAACAATTGAAACGTATTCAATACTTCACTAGTTTACGCATTCAAACCAATTTGATTTAAGAAAACGTTCAGATTTCATTTTATTTCTGAGATCTTCTCTGCTCTGTAATCATTTTCGGGCACTAGCCCCTTTCTCTCAGTACGCAACCCACGCGATCATGGGTCGTGACCAAGCGCTAGATCAATAAGTGCTTACTCGGGCCTTTGGCCTTCGGCTTCGGAATATTTCCAAGAACCACACAACAATCTCTCAGAGTTCTGGATTACCGAACTTGCGAAGTAGTGTGGATCAACAGTCCACATCTACCCAACATCCAATGGCTGACACTTACTATGGAACCTCAGGTGTTCGAGTTCTGGGTCTTCGGAGCTTCGGAGGATCTCACATCTGCACATCCGAACTGTTAATCTCTGAACATTCCCAATCACCTTTGGTGATGTCATTACGTCACATCACTTAACGTTTTTCCAATTGCGGGGGCATGCAACGGTGGTTTGGAGTAACTTGCCTTTCATCCCGCAATTCTTCTAACGTTGACATGTAACCCCTCGGTGAAACTGCGGTTTGGATTGTGGGACCGCCTTGGAGAATTAACTCCCATGCAACTTGGGTCCCTGCAGTGCCTCCTAGCCGTCGATCTTGATGTATCGTGATCAATGTCAGTGTGGGTCCTCCGACCTTTAACTACGTTACGTAACCTCGACCCCACTAGCCCTATTCATACGACAAGTCACATGGCGGAATACTAGCAGCCGATACGTGGCCCATTTAGATGGGTGACACTCGTCATGTTCTAAATGCCATTTCAATCTTCCATGGGTTCTAAACCCGTGGCACACATCCCATGTGTCAACGTCACCTCCAGGTGACATCATCATGACTCACCACTTTGGTTCTTCGGGAGCTTTCTCCCTTCACTACTTCGTTTGACCTTTCGACATTGGTTAATCCAACGGTTGAGCTCTCCTCTCTAGATCTACGGTGTAGATCCACTTTGGAGATTCGGGCTTTGACCCTTCTCTTGTTTCTGACATCAGAATTCACTGAAGTCACGAAGTCCGAAGGGCTTCCGGATTAACTCGTCTGTACCTTTCCCAGATCTGACGGTCGTAAGGGATTTTCCTTCCTTCTGAACAGATCCTACATCGTAGAACAAACTCTATTACTCTATGGATTTCCAAAGGAATTCACGGCTAACTACCTCGCAACCTTACCAGATTTGATGGTCGTGAAGGATTCTCCTTCTCCTGAACAGATCCTAAGGTCCACATTACTCTGCAGTCCAATACCACTTCTATCTTGGTTTTACGGCACCACTACTCTTCCTGAGCTTCATAACACGACCAAGGTAACTTCTTGGCACTCGGGAAGGTTCTGAGGTCCGAAATTGGTTCCTCTTAACACAGTTTCCACTTGAAACCTTGGGTCCAATGACCACTTACCCAACCCATCCAGGTTTCACGTTGAAACCTTGGGTCAGAACTTGAGTTTTGTTCATTTCGACAACAACTCCTTCCGAAACTCTTGCTTCAACTTCCACTAACATGGCCCATCCAGGCTCAGTGTTGGAACCATGCTTTGATACCATTTTGTAACATCCTCGGCCTTCCAAAGACCGGGTAATGTTGCCAACACAACCTTAACTTAGCCTTTAACTACTGGGCTATGCCACACAGAGATACTTGCGGAAAAACATACACATCCATATAAACATAGAATGACTATTCTACATATATATAACATAATAATGCAAAAATAACAATAATCCTACACATACAACATATACAACATACACAGGCAATACTCATCAATTACAACATATGTACCATTACACCGCATGTAAATGAACATAAGAGTGGTACTTATCTTTTATTAGAAGACCACCAACTGCGTGCAGACCTTCCACGAACCTCCCATCCTTAGACCACATTGCTCATCACTCTCAGCAGTAGGTCACCCCCGAACTGGGACTAAACTCCATCGGGCAAGGGAATTCCAGGCTTGGCAAGGACAACAAGGAAGTTGCACAAAGCAACAGGAAGGATCTTTTATCCCAGGAGCCACTTACGCCCACAACACACAGACCCTCATTCCCCACAACACCTGCTCCACCCCAGGAGGATACACCTTCATTGATACAAGTCCATCTACTAGTACACCTCCCTTACCTTGGGCTTCAACAACATGCTAGACCAGAAGTCTCAGAGTATTGTGGCTGCTACGGGACTCCCTTATAGGAGAACTCACTTCCCAGTAGACTCTCTCACTTGGGAGAGTTTCTCACAGGTTTAATAACCAACCTTCGACTCAGCTACAACTAGGTATGGTTGACAGCAATAGAAATAGCAACGATAACAGGGAAAAACAGGTATGGACACATAACAAGACAACAGTCGAACACTAGGACATATCAATTCTCAATAGGAAACAATCGATGACAATAAGCCACACTTAGTCCAGGAATTGTGTGGCCGCAACAACCAACAGTTAGGACACAACCCAACTCTCCACAGAAGGCAGCAACTCAAAATGGTTCAGGTACGAACTCGGCTATGCAGGTGCGGATAGACTGGGTTCACGTAATCACACCAGTCGGCTTTTCGTTCTCCTTTTTAGAGATGCGTGATTATTTGAGATTGACCACCGAGGTCTTGGGTTCAGACGAAGTATGGGAGAATGGCCTCACGAACTCATGCGGAGGATGGCTGAATGACTAGCGAACTACCAACACGATTGACTCGCGGGTTACTGGTTCCAGAGATTCGTGATGGATGCCCCGGTTCACGGTTAGACAGTGGGTCGAGAATGGCAAGCCCCCAAAAACACAAGTAACGTTTAAGCTTTTAACTGCATGAGCCCAAGTCGACACTTGTCTTCCTGTAGCTGCGTGCACTCCATTTACCCTATGCCCCCAGCTACCAGGAGCTTAAGATAACAAAACATAATATGTCCACCTTAGTTTTCAGGAAATAATATTAAAATATGATTCCTCTAGAGGTAAGCCCCGTAGCTTAGCCCCTAGGCCCAAATACTTAGCCCCCCTTCCTTACCCTACCTAGTGGAGCTTAGTCCCCCGTAACTCTTTTTCATGGTCGGTCTACACGCAATAATGTTTATATTGTTATTAATGATCTGCATAATTACATATACAAACAAAATATCAGGCTCCTGGCCTAATCATCACATAAGCCTCCTAGATTATTATAACTCGACTCACTAGCCTAACAAACATGTTTACAATTCATATTTACAATTGGGGTTCTACCGGGGGATATTACATAATGTGTCATGCTTATGTTCAAGGGAAAGTTTCAACCCGTGTCAACCATTTTGCAGTTAGTCTCTGCCCTTGCAAGTCAGCCTTCCCAAGTCATCATCATGAGTATCAGTCTCTATGTCCAATTTCTTTCAAATATTTGGCCTTCCGCCACTCCTCATGCTGGTTGATGGAGGATGGATTAATGCCTTCCTTCCAACGGATCTATTCCCATCGACTCCAACACATCTTGCTTAGGGAGAGGGATCTAGAATTATGTTGGGTACCTTGGGGCTTGCAGTCATTAGTGGCAGGTTCCCTTGCTATCGACTGTGGGAATACATCAATGTCCCTTGGTCGATAGATTCTACCAAGTGTTTGACACCAACTCATTTATTCACACTTGCTAGTTTGTACCATGGTACCTTGACTTTCATTATCATCATCGGTGGGTTGTCTTGCGTTTTTTAATGGTATACATCAATGACCAATAATAAAACGATGTCTCACTTTGTTCAACTTCAACACATCTATTCACATAGTGTAGACTTGTACCACGACAGATCGTTGTGAAGACTTTGGGTGAAGTACGAGCACCACATCCTTTGTGTTCATTCCCAACTCATATGGTGCCACCTTACAGACATTGGTACTTGTAGAGGATCAACTTGTTCATTCTCTTGGTTCCAGATATCCTATGTTATTGATTTTGAGACATAGATCCACTGTGTATTTATTCACGGCTATGATATAATTTGGCATGGATCCATTGTGTATTCCTCGTGGCCATGCTTGCTACTTCATATTTAACACATGGATCCACTGTGTATTGTTCGTAGCCATGGACATTAGTCATACTTTCATATGTACCATAGATCCACAATGTACTTGCTTTGGTGGCCATGCTTATATCACTCCTGAGCATAGGTATGCCCAACTTGAGAAGCAAAACTCTTGTTTTATCTTTGTTGAGGGTTATTGTTCTTGAATCAATTGTTTGAGAACTTTTAGGGGTACTTCAATGCATCCTTGCCTCTAAGAGTTTATAATACATTTTGACCATTATTTTTCCCTTCTGGCCTCACACATTAGGGGGCATCTTTTATAGCACAAAATGCCATACCTATGCATTTGTGCCATGTCCTAACCCTTTCCCAAAGCTTGCTAGAAATTTTCCCAAGTCGCCTCTCCAAAATCATTTAAAAAGCATGCCTTATGAGCATATACAAGAGTTTCCATAGTCCAAAGCGTGGACATCCGTGACTCTCTAGCTTGCAAACTGCAGATGCCCTGAAAAATCATAAAAAAATAAAATAATTTTGTGTTTTCGAGTGGGTTTTTTCGGTTGGGATTGTTCCCCAACATCTGCATGCCCATACACAACGAAATCCAACTCCCCCAACCTATTGGGGAAGAGATAAAAGTACCATTGAGGGATAAGGAGAGGTCAAGGCGCTTGGTGCAATATTATGCTGCCAGTATCTAGCAAGCCTCCCTTTCCTATAATCCTCTTAGAAACACCCCTTTTTATTTGGAAACTCCTTTTCCAACATCTCTTTCTTATCTATATGGCTATAGGGTGTATCCTTATCCCTATTTGGGCCATCCAACAAAGAGTATAGTGAGTCGATGCTTGAAGGATTCTTGAAGGAACCCAGACACTTGGCTTTGAGGCGACGCCAAAGGCGAGACAAGGTTGTAACTTACCTTTCTGATTTTCTATTAATAGAAGAGTTTGTTTTTCCTCCTATCATGTGTTCATTGTATGTTTTTTCTTATTAAGTTTACTTTGAATATGATACATGACATGTATACCCTTTTATCATGTAGCTACCTTCATAGCATCTCTTGTATTGTGTCCATTTTGTAGGTTGTTTCCAACAAAGGATCAGGAGCTTGTCGAGAGAAAGGAGTGGGATTGACATCAAACAAGAGACTTAAAGTGCACCCTTTCTTCCTCTTCCTTACCTAACTTCTCCTTGTAAAGTAGTTATTCTTTTAGTTTTGTGTGCTTGTCCTAGAGGGAAGATTTCTATCTTTTCTATACAGTCTCGATTTGTTGTGATTTTGAGCCAAAATCACTGGGGAAATATCCCATCAACAACTTCCGCATGGTTCTCACGGGAAAAACCCTTTGTAATAGTGTTAAAAAATCGATGGTGAAGATCTGATCCGAGGTCTTCCAGATCACCGGTTCTTGTCGATATCGGATATCACCATATCGACATTTTTTAATTGTTGTGTAAGTGCTAAACACGATAGTACTGTTGCCAATAATTGAAGCCCATGGTTACAACACTTGGTCCTGTGGATAAACAGAAGATCGTGTGGATAGAAACAGGGTTGTCACAAGGTTAACAAATAAGTGCCAAAGGTTAGGAATAGTTGGAAGGCCCTGCACAAATCCATATGTTTGGGAACAAATCCAATCAAATGTGTTTTAACACTAAACATAGCTTACATGATGTACACAATCTTACATCATTTTATTCTCTCTCATATCCTATTGGCCAAGATTCCAAAGCCCATTAATACTAAACATTGAAAGAAGTGAAGCTTGCCAGAAAATCTCAAAAATATTAACCAACCATATTTTAGAAAAACAAATCATTTTATATATATATATTTTCTATATTTAACATTAATTATTGCACACAAATTTTTAATAAAGACAAATTAATAAATAATCAAATAACAAATCTAATACTATATCACTCCTCATAATAATATACTTGATTATACTATATCTCGAAACCTCACGAATAATAATATACTTGATTGATTGATTAAATGTGATTTCACTTGCACTACTACAACACAATTATTATGCAACTCTTTTACATGTCTATTTAAAAAAATATTCATTACTACCATTTATATGTATTAAAATTATTTTTATAAAAATATTACCATTTCATTTCACTTTACTTTATAATAATTTATATAAATTATTTTTATTATATAAATATTTTTTTACAAAAATATTATTATTTTGATAATTTATATTAATATAATGATTGATTTATTACAATATTTATATTACTAAATTCTATATCTATTCTAATAACATTTCAAAATATTTCTATAATATATATACTTATTTATGTATTTTTAAAACTAAAATACATATAAACCTCAGACATCCATTAATTGGAGATAGTACAATGTACCATTTTGAATTTCCAGAGACATTTTCAAGTTCCTTCCTGGCAATATTTCATAATGATGTGACATATGGTTTATAATTTTATCTGATCAACAAACTGAATGCAGATGTGGCATGAGATCAAAATGGTAGTTGTCTAGACATTATTACTCCAACGATCTCCTAGCCGTCGGGCTTTTATGTTATGCTTTTTCTTAAACTGTGCTTTTCCCAGAAATGTGCGTGCTTTTCATTACTCTCCATGATTATTAGTCGTGGATATCATATTGGCAACTTGGATATTATTATTCTTGGAAATGTGCTTTTCTTGGAAGTAACAAATGGGCTTAATTACTCTCCATGATTATGACCAAATGAGGCGGCGAGGACGGTGCTCCACCACCGTAAGACAATGAAAGCAACGTTTAATTCTGCCACAGTTAAGAGTATTCTAGATCGCTTCATTTCAAATTCGATTTCTCAGAAAAAGCAGCCGCTCCCTCCATTGTGCCAACGGTCATTCACCAAGCCATTCCATTCATTTAAAAGCAAGAAGGGATGGATCGATAGATTGATCTTAAGAGTATTCTAGATCGCTCCATTTCAAATTCGATTTCTCAGAAAAAGCAGCCGCTCCCTCCATTGTGCCAACGGTCATTCACCAAGCCATTCCATTCATTTAAAAGCAAGAAGCCATGGATCGATAGATTGATCTTATTTCCGTCTTTGCCATTTTCCTTTCATGCATTGCCGATATGATGACGATTTTATTTGATTTGTTTTCATATATGTTTTGGATTTCAATTCTTTCTTCAGCGTTCTTTCATGGATCTCTTAGTTTTTGCCTGTAGAGCTATACTTGCATATCACTTTGCTTCTGTGTTTTTATGATGTACCATATTTTGTTTTTTTATTTTTCGTTTTTGTTTTTTTTAATTGTATGGTGGTCATATTCATATCATGGCATGACTGGTAGAAAATCTATGGCTTCTGGTACATCAATATGTCAATCGTAAGTAAATCGGTTGTTCAATCATGATCATTAGTTTTGAGAGAATTTATTTTATAGATTATAGTTTGAGAATTTATTTTATAGATTTGGTGTAGGTGGGAGAACCAGATTAATCTCTTCATGTTAGCAAAAATGAATTGTAAAATGCAGTAGTGATGGAAGGCAATAACGATTTGAATTTAACATGATCGAAATTTAGGTTTTGTTTAATTTTTATTCATAGCTCGCAGGATGACGACTTGTGCACTGTGTAGAAAAATTAAGCACCGGTAAAGGTTTCAAACTAACGGACGTTGCAATATCCAGTGTGCATAGATGATCTATTATATGGATTTTTTAATCGTAAATTATATGGACTCCTGAGGTTGAGGAACTCAGATGGAACAAGGCTCAATGAATCCTTGACCTGATCAAAATTATTTCAGGTATTTATTTTATGTTTTCAAGGAAGTTTAATTTCATTTTTTTCTTTGAAATTTATTCAGTGTGAAATTAATTTTACCAGTAGTCGTGGTTTCTTTTTTAAAGTAAACAAATGCTTTTCAATAAATATATGTTTCATAGTGCTCTTGAAATTGATTTTGGAATTTTTTCTTTTAAGAAACTTATTATCTTAAATTTTAGGGAATAATATTCTTTTGAAATTCAATGACCTAATTTGAACAGAAAGAGCATTAGAGTTTCATCTTTATTAGGGTAACAGTTGGTAAATCATGATAAATAGTCTGGGAGAATTTATTGTATAGATTTGGTGTAGGTAGGAAAACTAGATTAATCTCTTCCAAGTAAAATACAATTGCTATGAGTTATAGCTATTTGAATTTAGAAAAGAAAAAACTAATTTTATTTTTTCATCTAAAATTATTCTGTATGAAATTAATTTTGCAAGTCATGGTTTCTTTTTATGGAAAATAAATCACAATGTTATTAAAAAATTCTTTGGAAGTAGGTTAAATAGTGACATAGTGCTTATAATATTGATTTTGAAATATTGATGTGGACACTTGATGTCAAAGGAAATGAGACCAAAAATATCATTATTGAAGTGTGTCCAAACAGACTGATTTCATGTCCATATAAAATAAAATGTTAATTAGTGGGGAAAACCATGTTCAGACTCCAGTCTTAAGGTTGGCATTAATGGTCCATTCATTACTCTGACCAGATTTATTCATTATTCTGTAGTGAACATAACAAATAGAAAAACTAGAGAGAAGACCCTCATGGTGGTATGTTCCTTTTATATTTAATACATGTGTTTTTATCATAGTTATATATGTGTGTTCAATTCATTATTTTAACAAGATGTGTTGATATAATTAAAATAATGAATGGCTTCAGGTTTTAGTCAGATATTTGAAAACTAAAGCATTGATTATTTTCGTAAATGGTTTCACAATTTTTAGAATATGGTACATATTTATTTTGTTTAAGATGGATCTAAAGCCTACGAACAAGCCGATTTAAGCCTTAGGTTTGCTAAAACCGCTGCCAAATGAACACACTACAATGCCTGATCATAAAGAGGGTTTGGCTATAAATTTAGAAAATAATAATGAGAATAATAACACACACATAACACACACTCTAGATATAGACATGGTATCATCAAGAATGAGCATTTATCATTTAATATGGTATTATCGTTGATTATTTCCTTAAGCTGGGTTAGCCTTGCGTCTTTCTTATTGGGTTTCTGCGTCTGCTTTCTTATTGGGTTGGGTTTTTCCGGTTTCTCGGGAATAAACATCAAGTTCTAAGGATTTTTCCCTGTCAACAAAATAGAATAAGCCACAAATCACGTTGATATTCCATTTGTGGCACACCCATGCAAAAATAGAACAACACCCAGTAGATATGAATGTACAAACTGTGACCATTCATTGTTACTCTTGTCATCATCTTCTTTGTCCATACTAGCCAGTTCTTTGATGTTCCCCTTTCTATTTTCAAATCAGGTGTTATCTTTCTGTAATAGAATCCAGTGAGCTCAAACGCTCCAGTGGCCAATTTTGACAAGAATTGTAAAATGTTTGTTGAATTGTTTCCTTTTTGGAGAATTCATGAATATCCTAGGGTCTAAACTTCAGCTGACTTCCTTTAGGTAGATCTCTCTTAATAAGCTCAATTGCATTGGCACACTCCCCAGAAAGAACAGTTTCTCCTCAAACGCCTTGATAAATTCAAAATGGTTATGGGATTTCCATCTTTACAAGGTCTTCAAAGTGGAGTCTTGTTGCATGATAAGTTGGGTTCTTTATTTGCAATGTAATATCAGACTTTTAAGTTTATGTATGAAATTTCTTGAGACCAATAAAGGGTATTGGCCTCTGGTGTTGTACCCTAGAGATATTTTCAAAACAGTTTGTCCTGTTTCAACACCATTTGCTACTATGCCTTTATCATTAACTCCCCCTTTCGAGTTAAAGGGTATTGGCCTCCGGTGTTGTACCCCAGAGATATTTTCAAAACAATTTGTCCTGTTTCAACACCATTTGCTACTATGCCTTTATCATTAACTCTCCGTTTCGAGTACAATTAGCTCTCCGTTTCGAGTACCCTGTTCCAGCATAATATCTTGAGCGCCTGACAATGTCTGTCAAAATAAAATGCTTCCCAGAAATTAAAAGTTTAACCTACTTAGAAATTGAAAGTTTAACCTGCTTAAAGAATCCAGAAACCAATGCCACTGTACAAAGTGTGTTGTTAAGGCACTCATCGATGCCTTGTGTCGAAAATTCATCTAAAAAATAATCGTTTCATAAAGTACTTACCCCATCTCATTATTCAACAGTTTCTCTTGCATACTCAACATGATATGTGTAGCTGAAAAAGCCCCCCGGTAAGATCCCCAGTAGAGAGCAACCTCTTCTATCTGTGTTCATCTTCGGAACATGCCAAATTTGTTCATACAGAAGGATGTGGAACCATAATTACCCTACTCCCAGTGACTCCATAGATGTCATGGCCATATAACTCCAATTCGCATCCGTTTTGTTATAAGTATCATATAATATTGCTTCAAAACTTGATAAAAATCCAGAAATTCCATAGCAATTGGTGACAAAATTAAGGCCACCTGTAGACTTGATTGCTAGTATGTATTCGTCTGATTTGAAATAACAGCAATTGCTTCAGACCTTGCTCAAGTGTAGATCTAAACCTTGAGATACCCTGTGCAAAACAAGGGGTAACATTTGGCTCCTACTTCGGGACATGTTCTTTCTTCAAAATTGCATGATAACCTCAGAACTCGGCGAAGTGAAATTGGTAAGCCAATGCATCCACTTCATCCTCTCGTCTGTACAGTGCCCCTTTCCCCTATGCTGCTTCATCATACCAAACAAGGAAACAATAATGTTCCAGTGTTTATA
>JZKD02S1704374.1:276159-286784 GCA_000966675.3 Picea glauca
AACAACCTTAACAAACAAAACCCTTGATGCTTGCAACATTGTCTAAAGGATGGACAAACTATGCTTCTTTTTCCAAATATTTAAAATGAGTATATTACAGTTTAATGAACACATTTTCATATTATTATATATGGGTTTTATACTTTATCAAAAAAAATTCCAATTCTTTACAAGGTTATATAATTCAGTGAAAAAATCGCCAAGATTTTCCAAGATTTTATAATTCAGTGAAATATTCGCCAAGATTTTACAAGATTATATACTTGACTAAAAGATTCGCCAAAAAAATATATATACATATTATATAATTGATAAAATAGCCTTCATTTTTTCTTACGTATCATGGGGATTCGCCCATTTATTATATATAAAAATTTAGGGGGGGTTCTTAAAATCACCCCTGCCTGTAGGACAGATTATGAATTTTTCCTGCAGGAGAAACCAAGATAATACCAACCTAATTACCTTCATTAGAGTGTGAACCATCAAAGTGCATATGCCATAAATAATCATCTAAATCCATTATTTCCGAAGGAATATTATCGTCTTCAACAAGGATGGAATACACTCCTAGGTCTTCTTTGATACAATTTACGCTAGATTGCAGGACACTTTCTATGTAAGGTAAGATTCTCCACTCTCTAAGGACTATAATGTTCTTACCATTCCGAGGAATGGAGAAATGTGTCCCGTCGAGTGAGAGGTACCCACCTGTTAGGGCTTTCCAATCTCTTCCCAAAATAATTGAGTAATTGCTTACAGGCATATCAATCACCTAAATGTTGAGGGTTTTCCTTATCTCATGATGAGCGCATAAAACCAAGGTTGCATCCTTAATCTCAGTTATGGTTGTTTCTTGTATACTATTGTAGGAGATCATGCTTCGGGAATTTTCATTTTTACAAGACAAGCCTAGCTCTTCCATAATAATATTCGACATCACACTTGGGCCCGAATCACCATCAATGAGCCAACAATGGGTGATCTTATCCATGATCTTTACAGAAATATAAAAAAGGGTTTTTTTTACAGGGTATCTAAAGTTATGTACACCTACTTTATTTATAGAAGAATCCTCTTCGTCTACCTCTTCGGAAAAATTGGCTATAACAAAATCTTTTCCTTCCATGAATTGTTTCAGATGCATCTATTGTTCAGGGACGACAACCATGTCTAGAAGGGTTGCATCTGCTTTTATGTTGGCCAACTGATTCATGATATTATATTTGGGAGAGGGGGGAGAGGGAGTGATTCTTTGATTCTCAAGAGCCTTGGGAATTTGGGGCACAACAGCGGTTGAGGAAGAGATTTTGTTAGAGGAACTACGGGGAGGATCAACTTTTTCCTTGGGAGCATAGGCTTTGTTTCTGGTATTGATAACCATGACATCCTATGGCTCTGCAAAATCTAGGACAATGATAGTAGCTTCTACTATTTTACGAAATATCTTATCACTGGCACTCTTCTTTATCTCACATGTGGTTTCTTCGTGGTGTTCCTCACAAAAGTTACACCAACTTCGAGGCAGGATAGCCTTAAGCTGAAAATTGTTTTCAACTGGATTTCTAAAGGGGTGTGTAGAAGAGGATGAAGCTCCAAGGGTGAGAGGGGAGAAAGTACCCTTCCGCTCAAATTCTATCATATGATTTTTCATATCTTGTACTAGTTGTAAGAGAGTGGACATGTATGTTTCTCTAACCGATTCTCCTTGGGGAAGACCAGTTCTTTCAAGTTGTTCTTCATGATCTAAACATGTATGTAGAGAGGAACCAAGATTATCGATGGCCTTTTCCTCAAGCCTATGATGGTAAGGAGATGGAAATGCATTGTAGTAATGCATGAAAGAGGCTTGGCTCCGTGGTCGGATAAGTTAGGGGATTTGATTGTACAACTTGGTGAAATGCAAGTTGAAAGACTTAATGGTCTCACCATCTTTATAAGTGACATTATTGTATTCCCTTAACTTCTCGACAGGGCTTTTGGATTTCCCATAAGTGGATCGGAACCAATAGATTAAGTCCTCCCAAGTAGACATGATCTTAGGAGGAAGGTCAAAGAAGTTGGTTGCAACCTTTCCTTCCAAGGAATTGATGAACAAGCACATGAAGGTGTCATTTTCATTAGCCCCTATGTTATGACAAGAATTAGAAAATTCCACTAGGTGTTTGTTTGTGTTGAAAGTGTTATTTCCTGAAAACAGGAAAGTGCTCTTTAAACTTCGGAAGTGGACGCGTAGCAGGTGCTAGGTTAAGAGGAGAGGACACATGCCACTGTGTGGTTGTGGCATCTTCTTCGAACTGAAAAAGCCCATACTTTTTAATGACTTTGGTGGGGTTTGTAGTAGATTGGACAGGGATATGGTGGTTGTACAAGCTACCAATCACTGAAGACGATGAATATTGGGAAGATGAAGAACTTCTGCCACCAGAACCACCACTAGATGCCATCTTGTGGATGATAGATGAGGCAAGGAAAGACGAGTTGGATGAATCAGATAAAGTCCTTCTTAGAGAACTTTTTTGGTTAGACAACACAACGTTTCTTCTTCCTATTTCAGCAATAGGATTGATTTCGGGTGACAAGCCTCTTCTTCTTCTAGAAGAACGAGAATATAGAGACATGAAAGAAGGCCAAAGATTGAAGAAACAAAAGGGTTACTGCTGATTTCTAGGTTGTCTACGTCTAACTTCCAATTGTTCTTGAGCACTAATATCTTGTTTAATTTCTGCCCAAGAATGGTGAAGCTCAGCACGGGTTCTGGCAGTGTCTAAAATAGTATGAAACAGATTCAAAGCAATGTTGGTCTGGTCTTGGAGACCAGGCTCAATATTGGACTGTCTTACAACAGGAACAATCATCCATACCAAAATAGTCAAAGAATCAATAACAGAAAAAGAAATATGTATCAATGAAAATCGAGTATAAAAATTAACTAGAGAGATATCAAAGATCTCCCCAGTATGGTTGCCAAATAAATGTTGAGGAAAAGATATGAAATGATCTTACTCAAGCATTTTCATACTTTACTTAGCTGAAGAAAAGTAGAGGTGAATATCACCTTATGTTTATAGCTAACAAAAATAACATCTTAACTCACAACTATTAATTACGAGTGCTTAGGCTAGTCTTTTATCAACAAAAAGCTTGCTAGAAATTCACTTTTTATGTAATTTTATGAATATAACAATTGCTGAAATAAATGTAAGAACAGAAGTAAAGACACCAAGATGATAATCAAGACAATTGAGACATAAAGAAAGCCTTTATTTCATTCCAATTCACCAAAGAGTCATTTTCTTTACAAAATCTCATACAAAAATCTTGGACCAAAGTCAAACTTAGACATCCCCGATGGAACATACAAAAGGACCTCTGACAGAAAACCAAAATTGAACTCTAAAAGTTGGGTCAGCTTGCCACAGATTGTTTCCCACTCAACTCTGCACAATAGCCTTTATCAGTCATGAAAATTAATTTACAAACAGACAAGTCCACACAGACTATCAAAGATAGATCAACACCTTTGAAAAGCAAGTGTCTGAATGATTTGATTTAGTCATGAATATTGTTGTCTACAATAAGACCTTGCTATCACAAAAGAGAATTAGGCTGTAATGAATATACGAATGAATGAAAACTAAACTATATCAACATAAACTCAAAGAGCAAACCTTAGCATGCTTCTGCTTCTATACTCCTCTTGTTCCTCCCTTTCCTTTTTCTTTTAACAAGTCATAATTGGTTGAAGTAGTTAAACCAACTCATTAGTTAAGTTAATTAAAAGACTCAACTAACTTTAGTTAGGGGGAAAGTAATAATCATAATAAGGGTCATAAATAAATAATAAATAGTAGGTGGGACCCCTTGTGACTCCATTTAGTTCATAAAAATCATAACATAACCATTAGTTAAGCAAAACACACCTCCTTGTGTCTCCCATCAACATATTTACTTTTGGCAATTTTATCTTATGAAATTTGAAATTATTTCAAAAATAATACTCATATATCCAAAATAAAACATGTTGTCCAAAGATCCATGAAGTCAACTGTCATAAAACAATAGATAACATAAAACTCAAAAGCCATATTTCCCAGTCTGTGATGCAACCCTTTCTTGGTTGCTGCTGTCACCTCTTGATCTTCCTGAATTTGCCTTTGGCTGTGCAGAGCCTTTAGGCTTAATCTCTCTAATCACGTGGGAACAATCGTCCCTCAAATGCATCTGGGAAGACACAGATTTGTCATAGTCATTGGAGGGTGAGGAAGGGGAAACAATGGATTTTCCTTTATCAAGTGCATGGTGGGCTTCAGTCTTCAATATCTTGCTAGCATGGGAGGATTTCACTAGAGAGTGATTAGGGGCAACTTGGACAATGGGGTTCAAAGGTGGAGGATAAGGCAAAGACAATTTGGGCCAGCCACGATGTTGAGAGACTATCGGGTGGACAATCTGTTGCCATCCATCATTTTGAGGGACCTCTGGTTGTAAGGAGACATGAGGAGGCATAGGGATACCAGGGGCTTGTGGGGCTTGGGAAGGAAGCATTTCAAGCTTAGGTTGTACTATTCCCTACCCAATCCAATTAAAGAATCTGACATGAAACAATTGGCCAAGCTCTTATGAATCAACGTTAAAATGTATGGAGAACCTGGGCCTTCTTGGGCCTCGGTTCTAGTTACCTCTACCTCTGTTTCCTCAACCATGGCTACCTCGACTGAAAAATTTCATCATGCATGCATGATCAATTAGCAAATAGTCTTTTAAATAACCATACATGAAAACTCTTTAAAAATATGAAATAGATTTGGCTCGGAATGTATCAGACTTATGCAATCCAATCCATACAAATTGTTTTATTGTTAATCAATGAGTAGGGGGTGAAAAAGGTTCAGAGATACTTGAGGGGTTTGTATTGAGTGAAAATATGATATAATGAAAGGGGATGTTGAAACAAAGTTTATTATTTCTTCTTTTAACCTTAAACTCAAATTTTTCTTTGGTTATGGAGCTGCCCTTAGTTCTAAAAATTCTTTCAAGAGTTTCAGGTTTCGGGGTTCGGCTATTCATGAAGTATGATTTTTAAATAACAACTCCAAAGTCCCGATACCAAAGTCTTGAAAAGTGATTGTTTAAAAGAAATTAAACCAAATTAAAAGGAATAATTAAAAATGTTTAACGGCTTTCTAAGCCTTTCATATTTTCTTTTTCGGCCATCTCAATTTAAACAACAGTTTAAAGTCTCGATGCGCCTTTTTACGAAATCCCTTTTTGATTGTGATTAATTAAATTTTAAACATACTTAACAAATCGTTAATCAGTCTCATTTCAGAAAATCAAAGAGTTATCATTCTTTCGCACTCAAATAACCCTGAAGCCCGAAATCCCGAAAGTATTAAGCGCTTAAGCATAATTAACTTAACATTAAAATAGGGTTAATGATATTAAATGACTTTTTGTGTTTCGCTATTCGTGAGTTTTCGAAGACATTCCTTTCGAAATCCTAGTTTTAAATCGCCGATATTTAGCAGCACTTATTATAAATTAATGAAAAATATTATGGTGTAAGACGCATATCTCTAGACAAACTCTCCTCATTAAAGCAAATGAATTTATGAACCGTATAAAGCACAGTCTAATTAAGATAGGCTAAAGGCAAATAAAGGTTTCTAATTCAAATTTCTTTCTCACTTTCAGTAAATTAGTAAGTTGTATCTAAGAAAGCTTACGCCTTCTTCTCTATAAAATCTACTCGCTTCGTATCATAGGTATCATGGCACCCAGGAAAATGCAGAAAACGAATGATGACGCTGGTGAAAGCTCAGGTCCGAATTCATATGTTATATATGATACTACACCACATATTGTATATTCAGTCTGGTCCTGGATGCAGATTTTTGAAATCTTGGAGCATGAGGTTAGGAATTTCCCCAACGATTTCGAAAACGAAAAGACTGAAAATAAACTCAGAGATATAGCAGAGGCCGAGCTCCATAAAATAGCTACACGACCGAAAATCACGCCATAGAACGACATGATAAACTGGGCTCTAATGAACACCAATGTGCAAACCAGGAGTATCATGAACCATAAAAAGTTCATCATCAACTCGTTCATACCAGAACATATTCAAGTAATGTACAAGCTATCCCCTATTTCTAAATACATTTATAATGTCGAATTCGTAGAAGAATTTCAAAGAAAGGAGTGTACAGAATTTGACCAAACATATCATGATATAATCAAAGAATGGTGGGGAATCCCAACAAAATTTAGAGATGATACCCATGGCTTTTATGCTACATCATCGCTAAATGAATATATAGTTTATATAGCAATTATTTTATGTAGACTATTTGGGGGGAAAATCCCTACCCAATTCCCCGCAGAATGGGTGCCAATCATACATGAGGTAGATGAGGGTTACACTTTCAACTGGGATAAGATTTTATCAGATAACCTATCCAAGGAGATTGCAGAGTACCAAATAGAAAAGTCAAAGGGACAAACTACATATTTTTATATGTCTGCATATATTATGGATGCTATCTGTTATATGACCCCTTTCCCTTTGATGAATTGGAACTGGAATTCAACCTATGCATAACCCATCCATATCTATCACTCTCAATTATGGGAAGAGAAAGAAAAATATTTCTTTTACGAGATTTGTCACTATGTAGTGATACCTGTGCATCAAATATTGTATGGATACCCACCCCCTCAGACTTCAAAGTAAATCATGGGAAACCTCAAAACAATTGTTGATTGGTTTGTTGAAGAGAATTTCTCTCATGTCAGAGTCTTCGGTTGTTAAATTCCCCCCCATGCTCTCCCTAAATTTATCCATGACAGACTGGTGTGTAGAGAAGTGGCATACCAGATAATAACATGAGGCATTGGTATAGAGTTAAAAGCAGCTCAGAATAAATTCTAGCCAGTTTTTCTTGTACATATTGGGAAGTTTTCATTGCTTAATCTTGGCCATTCTAAAKTGGAAGGCGCAACATTAGAATACATTAAGCTGATAGATATTGAAMTCAKAAATCATGACCCATACCAAMTTGTGGGAAATYATCTAGCTCATTGCAACATGAAAAYGTTGTTCTAKCATGAAGCCTCCCCCTGTGACGACATATTCAAAGGAGCCAGATCATATGAGGAGATATTAGAGAGAGTCCAGGTGTTACCCCCTGACCTGTAGACCAACTTTCTTTCTTTCCAGAAGCACAGATGAAGTGGGTTGCCAAAAATACTACAAGGGGAATCAATAACCTCTCCTTCGRAACAAGAARAGATACCTCTGGGTTTCGAATCAAAATCTCAAGATAAAGGGACTACAAAGGAGCACCCAAAGAATACTGAAAAGTCTCCACAAAGATCAGAAACTTCACAGACTGAGCATCCAGGGTCTGAAACAAATTACAAATCAAAGACTCATTTAAAATCCGATCAAACGATTCCTCCTTCATCGTCAATTATTCTTGCCGATAGTCCCAAAACAGTAGAGGGAACACAACTCACTGAGTTGGGCAACCCTATTGCATCATTGAATCCTTTACAATCAACTTTTGGGACTCCACATATGGAATTTAAATATGTAAGTGACCTTGCTCCAATCTCTATAGAAGAGACACCTTCCTCTGACTACTTTTTTAGTAAGAAGAGGAAAGTTGTAGTGAAAAAGGAAATTCATTTGAAATAAGGCACAATGGTAAAGAAACATAGAGTGCTCGTAGATGGACACAACCTATAAGAGGAATATTTTTCCACAGAGGTAGTAGGCTCTATGGGAGCTTTGGCAACGACTAACTTATTTTCAGTTGACAATATGAAAAGAAGGCTAAAGCAGAAGAAACAGATGATAGCCTAGTTGCAGATTCAAATAAGGAACTCAGAGAGTAGTATTAGAGAGGAGATAAACAAAGGACTCGAACAAGCTAGAGTTGTTGATAAACAGGAGATTCAACTACTCAAGTCTAGTTTAGATGAGATGTATAAGAAGATGCAAGCCAGTCAAGTACAAGTCATCTAGCAGGAAGAGTTAGCGAGGCAGTTGCAGGATAGGTTGAATTCAATTCAAAATTAGGTGATAGATTTAAAAAAATTTCAAGCCTAGGCACTGGAGGTGCATATGAAGATAGAAGCAGAGCAACACAGATTGATTTCTAAAGTAGAGGTTATTTAGAACTATTTCCAAGAAGTAAGTCAATCTTTCGATAACATTGTTTTCAAAGAAAAAGAGGCTAAAGCAGCCCGGGCTACTTTTCAAAAGGCAGATGTACTTTCGGTGAAAGAAGAGGTATCAAAAACTCCAAGGTTGTCTGTCGCAGAGTAGATCAAGGGCGATATCATGCTTAAAGTATGGGAGGTCAACATAGCCGAAATCAAGAAAATGGCCAAGGAAGTCAAGGGTGATTGTGAAGAGAGCTTCGATTTGCTAGACAAAGAATCATTAGGCATCAGAAAAGACAATTGTCATGGGCTACTAGGACAAATCAATATTGTAATACATCAACTGAAACTCAAAGAGAACTTGAATGAAATTTAGATTGAAATTTTGCAGTTAAAAGAGATTGATGTTACCCAAATAGACAGATGGCTGGTGAATCCAAATTTAAATTTGCAATCAGTTAAGTTTTTTGACAAAGGGTTTGAAGATCGAGTTCCAAATATTCAGAGGAAACTTTATCTGTTCGAGGCAAAGGATTTACCGGAGCCTCCTAGATTTTTAGTGCATTTTCTAGAAAAATGTATTGAATGTCTTGAATCGAAAGAAGGAGATATTTCAAAGAAGCAATGAAGTATCATATTGTAGGCTCATATTATCAAGATGATAGAGAAATAAAAGATAACCATGAAAATGGTTCAAGTTTGCATTTTTGTAACCGTTAGCCTCTAGGAGTTAGGAAATCACCAACCGTCGATAATTGGTGACTTTGTATAAATATAATTTCATAAGACTGAGAAAAGGATTTGTTGTGGCCGATTGTACTAGAGAAGTTTTCTTCATTTACAATGATTAATGAGAATACAAAACGGAGATTCCAGATTATGTCGACCCTGAGTTATGTGTTCCTCTTTACTTTCATTTTCAACATCTTTCCCTTATATATCTTTGATGGATGTTTAACTACAATTTAGTACAACATCTATTGTGGTTAAGAGTTATTTGGTTACCTAGTTGTTTACAGTTTTTCCTATGTGCTTGCTATTAGTAGGCTCAAGACCTGTAGATTATTCATATTACTATATTTTTATGCTTCATCAAAGATCTCTTGTCTTTCTTGTTCTCTTGTTGCAAAGTGAGATTCCTCCATGATTGATGCCTCACATTGTTTAAACAGATTTATGTTTTTCTCTCATCACTTTCATGATTTTTGAATTTGACTCAGGAATGAGAAACGACCTCTGAAACTGTTATATTATTAATTTAAGTTTAGGAACTTTTCTCTTATAATCCGAAACAGAAATAGCAAACCTTGGAAATAAAGTAATAGATTTTGTAACCTTTATCCCTCATGACTGTACCTGTTACAAGACAGCCCAATATAGAACCCGACCTTTCAGATTAGACTAGCATTGCTTTAAACTTATTTAACACTATTTTACAGACAAAAAACACTCGGTTTGAATTAGAACGTTCATGGGCAGAAATTGAACGGGATATAAGAATCTAGGAACACTAGGAAACTAGACAGAGACAATTAAGAAAAAAACCATATATTTTCCCTTTAGTAACTGACACATTTTATACCTTAACTCTCTCTACTTTTTCAGATGCCTAGACTTTATATTTTAAAGCCTTAAGTATAAAATATGGAACAATAGGGGAGAAGACACAGTCACTTCTCAATGAAAACATCAATCAACTGTAGATAAAACCAATAAAACCTCACTGCAATCCACACAAGACACTGCCACTTTCATCCATTTTAACACATAAATTCTCTTGACTGTAATTAATCTTAGAACGTGGAGTGAAAAAATGAAATGGGAAGGTGATGGGATTTGTAATTAGTGGAAAATGAAATCATGGAAGGGAAGAATGGCAATTATTGTTCATGAGATTAATTAAGTGATCCATAAATATACTAAAAAGAAGATGCATCAACCATTCATAATTTATGTGCCATTTAACTATTTGATTGTTCATAATCAGATATCCAACACAGTGCTACCGCGAGACAATATGTATTCCACACAATTTGTAAGATTTTATGTTCCATTCATCCGCATACTTTTCATTTTATAACAATTTTCGAACAATACTCATTTCCAATCTGTAAACTATCAAAATCAACCACTGCCCATGCATTTCTTCAATCCACAGTAATACCCAAAAGTCATGTTTCCAAATTAACAATGAAGTCATTGTTACTGCAATCGGGCCTATTTAAATGAAATGATCTTCATTAACATATATAGGCAGTAACCAAAATAATCAAGACCAAATTGTCACACCTGGAATGACAATTAAACATACAACCCACAGTGTTAAGAACCAAATATCAATATAGCATAGAAAAACCTCAAGAAAAGTACTCAACGCCTTGAAAAGAGATCATTTCAGATAATAAGCCTCTTCGAGGGGGCAACCTCCTTTTACCCCACTTAAATGTTCA
>JZKD02S1704374.1:291518-302317 GCA_000966675.3 Picea glauca
GAGACTAGGAGGTATAATGGCTTAAAGCCGACATAATTAAAATAACATTACTAATCTAAATTACAACTAATGGCCTAAAGCCGACATAAATAAAATAACATTACTAATCTAATATTCCCCAATTAAGAGGTAATGAGCCAATATTAGGGCTTAACGCACAGTCACCATTAGACGCAAGCTATGCACAGGGTAATTTGCCCAAACAATGTAGTTTTGTCACTGTAAAAAAAAAACAACAATTCAATGTGACTTAAATATGGACCACCCATCCAACACGACTGTTACCAACAACATGCCAACTTAAACCAGTGGTCGATTGCAATAAATAAACATGCTTAACACTATGTGGGTATCCCTGAGTGTGAAAACCAAGCTATCCATACCACACATAATGCGCAACTAAAAACATCCCACGATGCAACATTTCCACTTAGCACAACAATCACACAGTCACGGTAATAACTCAACATATCAATTAAGCCATCGATCTAATATAATATTGCTTCAATTTCATCACACCGTGATCGACTATGTTGTGCACACTCAGGTCTATACAACCAACAAGCACAAGTATGCAGTGGATATACTTCCTATAGTTATCCAGTTCAATAATCATTTGGCCCCAAGAAAACCATAGTTACCATGCCCAATATTTCATTTTTCAAAACACCATACACACAACGCAACATGCGTGAGAAACACCAAGAATTTGTAACCTATACCAGCTATCATCCAAAAATTATTAGTGAAAATACTAGTGACTCTATATCAACCAAACAATTCTCCACTGTTGTATAAAATCAATCAACCGAGCAAGTTGTGGTAGCTATACATACCTAAGAAACCAATTGAATCAGGGTAGAGGCCCTTTCCATTAACAATACTGAGCTATTAACATAAGGAGGGTGACCGTATCTTTTGAAAGTGAAATTGGCAATGAAGGGTTCATCCTTATCATCACAGATGTAGTAAATAAATTCTAAAACAATAGGACTTCCATACAACCAACTGGGTGAATTCATATTCACAAGTAATTGACCATACATTCAATGCACAATAACTCGTAGCAACCTGACAGACACGACAATATCCCTTACAAAATTCAAGACTGGAGGGTTAAGGGTCTACTTTGTAGCCAACACCAGGGAACGAGGCCAACTCCTTATAATGGTGGAACTTTCGAGGCCAAGGGTGTGAAAATAGAGAGAGACATGATCCATTTGGGAATAGGTATCAATCCATGGCAGGGGGGGGGGGGAAAGGGTGAGGCTCTCGTTCGGCCAGGAAATTTATTTAATGCACATAGGGTATAACCCTTGTGTTCTTCGTCCAAACTACCAAAATACTGAGGTGAAGATAGGGTCGAGTTAAGAACATAACACTCACTTCATGACCCTTAGCGGTGGAAACAACCAATACCTAAGTGAAACACAACATAGAGATGCAGAAAACCTTCGACCATTAAACCCAAGAAAGCCATAGAATGGATTTAGTGACAGTGCGTGAAGATAGTTATCCACCCAAGACTTTAAACAAAAACCCTCCAAATAAATCAGTAGTGGTAACAGAGAGCTACCACTAGGAAGTTCATTAACCTCTATGGACTCAAAAATATTACAGGAAGAACAATCCACTCTTCATTCAAGAACCAAAATTTCACACAGTTGCAATGCTTAGGAAAAACACAAACCCATACACCTGCGCCAGTAATCATTTCATAACCAAAGCGAACTCAAGAATGGCAAAAAAAAGGACATACCTGTTAATAGAATTCCTTAAAACGAGAGTTGGCCAAGCGGTTCCTCCCTGCTAAAATTTCTGAGCATAAACATAGTAGCAATATCGAACAATAGTCCGACTAGGGTGGTGGCCAATGGGAAGAGTAAAGGTGACATGCAATAAATGCACGTCGCCTCCACCCACTTCTCATTAACTCAATAGTACATGCCAATAAATTCTTTATTAACACGATTAATCAAACATGTATTGAAAATATCAGCATATTAAAAGCCAACATCGCGACTTATGCCATAACATAATTCAAATCCCATATATTTAAACAATACCATTTACTTGCCAAATGCGCCATCAACATTTCATACCATGTGCGTACTAACCATAGAACCCAATCAAAATTTCATATCCATTTTCTTGCTAACTAGGGGTTAAATATAATCATCAAGTATTTTCATGCATGTAGTATAGTTTCTCATTTCCTTCAAATTATTCGCATGTGGTATTGCAGAACTAGGTCCTTTTTCCTTGCATTTGTTATAGTATTTTTATTTTCTGAAAACTGCCTTTCATATAATTTCACCAACATGTTTGTTGTGCAGGTGTGAGAAGAACGGATAGCAATGATATTAGTGAAGAGAACAAGTTGTAGTAACATAAGGAGTCAATGATACATATGCTCAAATCATAACCAATAATCAACAAGATCTTCATCAACCATGTAAGTTGTGTCACACATCATCATAACATCAAAAAAATGAATAGATTTGATCTTCAGTAGTTCAAGGGAGTCCCACCTACTAGTATTATTTAGTTTTATAATAATAGGCTTTAGCAATACTTGGCAGGCGAAACTACATTAACGTTTTTTAATCGTCAACACACCCAAAAATTTGGCATATGGTTATAACATATGTTATATATATAACTAATGTTATAACTAACACATGTTATATATACCCGTCAACGCTTCTACTAAGAGCCTTCTGTAATGGGTGTGGTTACATGGCATGCAATGGATCAAGGGCTAAGGGTCTGGGCTTAGGTCCTCGACCCTTTAGCCACCTAAATGAAACTTTGCTTAACTTTATATATATAATATGTCATATAGATATGAAGGAACAATGTGTGGTATGTTGGTATGGAGGGCTATGTGAAGACCTTTGGTGGCTATGGAGGTCATGGGGTCTTTTAGCATTGAAAGTCACCCTCAGATT
The DNA here is from genome assembly GCA_000966675.3 of Picea glauca. NCBI lineage: Eukaryota > Viridiplantae > Streptophyta > Pinopsida > Pinales > Pinaceae > Picea > Picea glauca. The sequence continues at coordinate 294,470 of JZKD02S1704374.1, forward strand.
GAGGGAGGATAAGCCCAGTACCCATGAGAGTTTTTGGTGGATGTTGGTTTTATATGAGTGGAGGTCAATGGACAAAACTCAATATATGAATGATGTTGAACACAGAACTGGACAAGAAATGCAAAAGGAAGTGAGGGCCACAACTAACTTCAGTCAGTGAATTGAGTTTAAGTGTTAACAGAGGGAAGACTTAGTAAGAAAGGTGGATAAGATTGCTATGGGCATCAGGCCTTCAAGCGGCTTGGAGAAGAAAAACTTAGACTCAATATCACTCTTAAGCTCAAGCTTCAGACACTGAAATATGTCCAAATAACACAGTCACAACAGCACAATGATCAAACCTACATCACCATCCAGCTACAACAACTTGACTGGATCCTCCATGCCTGGGCCATTCAGTGTAAGAGGGGAAAAGATCACAAGGAAGCTGACTAAAACTAGTCATGATACCCCTACAATCAAACCTACATTACAACATTGTAACAACCCTCGTCTCTACTTTCATTAATTTCCTTTTCTCGGGAAATAAATGAGATTAAATGCTCAGGGGGTGGACACATGGTGCTCTCAAATAGAAAACCATATAAAAATGCGATTGCGGGGCCACTCAAAAGTGGTTTGGGATTAGACTACTTTTGGGCCCACAATCCATCTCCTTTCTCCATGTAGCACATTCCCCATACCATGATTTCCATTAAAGGACCACTTAAGAAAATTATCGACCGAGCACGTTGTGTCCTTGCAATAGACTATGGCCATTGATCTAGTCACGATCTAAGATCTGGGCGCACCGGCTAGATTTAGCGCTACTACCAAATATATCCACCCACCAACTTCAGGATCTGCCAAAGCATGCTTTGGGATGGGGCACTACCTTTGGCGTTGAACAATAACACCTCCCAGAGGATGATCTAACGTGGAGGCCTGACACCACCATGATGATGTGTCATAGATAGAGAGGTGACAGGTGTCACTCAAAAATAGGCTAGAGGAATGTCTGAGAATTCTTGAAAAGAGTGCCACGTGTCAACGCTAGGTGGATTCCACTCGTCTTGGCGCTATAAGGCTCGGGCACTAGCTCCTTTTCCTTTGGATCATTTTTAAACGTGACCTCAGGACATGACTTGGTGCTTATCCCATATGAAGCTTTTGGATTTCGTGCTTTAGGAGTCTTCTCATCATTTGTTTCCAGACTTCCCAATACCCAAGTTGGCAAAATCACCCTTCTCAAACTGATAGTCATATCTGCTTCGCGATCGGCGACTACGATTGCTCCTTCGGGACTCCGAATCGGCCATCTCCATGCAATGGGCACCAGTCTTTCCTTCTGGACCTGCCTTCCATATGAACTTAGGTCTTGACCCTGGGCCCAATCTCCGAGTGCTTCATGAATTCATGCTGCGGGAAACTTGTGTGTTGCTCCCTACAAACCTATGACTCGCGAAACTGCGAATTCGTTGATCTATCGCCACATGCCCTTCTGTATTGGATGGTCTATCTTTACTTCACACTTCATTCTTCGAGACCCTAGGAATTTGTTACTTTGGCGGCTTCGGCAGTTAAATTGCACATCCCTCACTTCAGCTTTCCCAAAATGACTTTCTCCGCAGCTCAGATCTGGTGCCATGCATCCTACTAGATCGAACGGTCTATGCTAATTTCGGGTTTCGGGAATTTGTACCTTTTATGAACAACTTTAACAACATTTCGAACTCCCAATTCTCACGATAATCTTCCACCGTTGATCTCTCCCAATAAGATCCACAACCTATATTTAATCTTTTCCTGACCTTTGATCTCGAGCCTTTGCTCCAATGCTAATATTTGAGCAACTTTCATATTTTGAACACCCACGAACTGTCGATCTAAAATCCACATGGAATACCAGCCATTGGGAGATGAACTCGCCTTTTTTTATGATTCGAGTCTGGAATGGGTCGCTTTGATTATTGTACCTTGAGCCTGCGGTTGTGGCCTGTATAAACAAAGACTTGGATGACTAGTTGGGGGGATCAAAAAGACAAAGGATGAGTGACTGAGACAAAGAGTAAAGTGATCAACCTTAGAGAAAACAAAAAATCTTAGGGCTGAGACTTCTCAGGTAAGACAATAAGGAAAAATAGGTCAACCAAACAAACGAGGGAAAACGGAGAAAATCTTACAAGATGAAAGGGAAAAAACCTAAGATTTGGTTTGCGAAAGGGAGAGAGACAGGGTAAAATTACATACTTAGGTAGAAACCACAAACCCATAAGACTCTAACAAGTTCATGTGATAACATTTGGCTCCATAGGGGATGGCATGCTCCCTGTGAGCTGCCAAGAACGCGCAGTTGTAGTGCCTTAGCATTGGGTTATGGGGCCTCTTATTGAAAATGAAAAACTAAAAATCAAAACAAAACATGAGTGGTATTTACAGTGCTGAAACGATGGTCACAGCTTAAAAAAAATATTTCTTCAAAAAATGCCCATTGATAGGGCCACCTAAAACCTCAAAATTCTCCAAATTCTACAACTTATAAGTGTTATTCAAAAATATCTCAGAAATTTGGAAAGGACCAATCCACAAGGCTTCAAATTTTCCATGTTTTCCTTTGTCTTGTTTGGGGGCATCCCACTTGAGCACCAGATCCCTCAACTAGAAATCTTCCTTGCTTGCACTTTTGTCAAAAGATCGTTTTATTTTTTGTTGATGGTCTTGTGTTTTATCAAGAAGATGCTCCCTGGTCTGTTGCACCTCTACCAGTTGCAGTATCCTCTTGACAATGCCATCAGGTTCTCCTTGGTAGTCCTGGAGGAACTTCGCCACAAGCAAAGAAAGTTGAGCAGGGGAGATTGCCTCAATGTCATACACCAGCTGGAAAGGAGAAATGCCTAGTGATCGTTTTGTGGTAACTCTGTCAGCCCATAATGCAAACTTCAGCTTTGAATCCCAAGCTTTCTTGTTGTCTTCTAACAACTTCTTGATGATCTTTATGAGGATCTTGTTAGAAGACTTTTTTAATCCATTTCCCTGAGGGTAGTAGGGAGTAGAATGGACTAGTGAAACCCCATACTACTCACATAAATTAAATAATGGATCAACCCTGAAAGAGGCAGCATTGTCTATAACGATCCTTCTTGGACAACAAAATTTGGATATGATGTCTTCAAGGAAATTTATTATTATCTTGTGAGAGGCACTCCTTGTGGGGATGGATTCGATCCATTTGGTAAAATAATCAGTGTCAATCAAAATCCACCTGTGTTGGCCACTTGAGGCTGGGTGTATTTCTCCAATGAAGTCAAGACCCCACTACTGAAAAGGTCCTGAAACTGTTACAGGCTTTAATGGAAAAGATTTGAGTTGTTGCTTTCCAGAAAAATTTTGACACTTGGTGTAGGCTCTCATATTTGCGCAAACATCAGTGAAAAGGCTGGGCCAGAAGTACCCAGCTATGAGGATCTTATAAGCCGTGGTCCTCCAAAAATGATGTCCCCCACATGAGCTATCATGAAAATCAATCATAGCCTTTTGGGCTTCTTGTGGGTCTAGACACCTTAATAGAACTCCAAGAGGATCCTTCTAGTACAAAATTTTATCAATGATACAATACTTGATTGCTTTGAGTTTTAGAGCTCTCGCCTTGTTTTTGTCCAAACCATCAGGAGGCCTCAACTTGTGCAGGAAGTATAGGATGTCTTTATACCAAGTGCATTCTGCTAAGTTGGGGCTGATATGAGAGTCTTCACCAACAATCTCAACTTGTTGACTTCCTGAGTCTACATTCATGATATTAACCCCCAATTCCTTGCAATTTGATTCAGCCAGTAACCTGGCTAAATCTTGGCCTTTCACCAATTTGGTGGGTTTGATTTCCAAGTCAAACTCTAAAATTTTGTCAATCCACTTTCTCCTTTTCCCATCTATATTAGGATGGATTAGTATCTCCTTTACTGAGGCTGAGGGGACATATGCAATGATCTTTGAGTGTAGAAGATAGATTCTGAAAGCCATGAGGGCTTTCACCAAATCATAAGCCTGCTTCTCCATGATATCATATCTTGCTTCTGCATCCCTTAGTGCTCTGCTGAAAAAGGAAATAGGCTTCTCTAACCCCTCTACATTTCTTTGTAACGAAACAACAGCCAATGTATCAAATGAAGTGAAGGAAAAAATTAGAAATTACTTGAAATAGTCTAGGATGATTATCATAGGTGCTTAAGTCAACGCCTTCTTGATTTGGTTGAAAGAATATCTGGACTCAGCAATCCATTTCACTTCATTCCCCTTCTTGAGCATTGTTGTAATGTATTTAACCAATTCAACAAAATTAGAAATGAACCTCCTTAGAAAGTTGATTTTAACCAAGAAAGACTGAACCTCTTTCTTGGATTTGGGAAACGACAGGGACTGGATGGCTTCCACTCTGCTTGGATCAATAGTCACCCCTTCAACTGACACAATATGCCCCAAAAACTTTCCCTCTTGCATGGAAAATAAAGACTTCTTGGGATTAAAGGAGAGACCAAACCTTCTGCACTTCAGGAAAACCTTCCTCAAATGATAATAATGCTCTTTATCAGATCTAGAGAATATTGTGATGTTATCTATATATATGACTACAAATCTATCATTTTCCCCAATGAAGGCAATGTCCATAGCTCGTTGTAAGGTTTCTCCCACATTCATCAATCTGAAGGGCATTTTAGCATACATGAATGTGCCCCAAGGAGTTGTGAAGTTTGTCTTCTCTCTATCTTCAGGAAATATAGAGATCTTGTTGTAACCAAAGAAACCATCGACCATAGACATCTTGGCTGACCCAGTCACTCTCTGCAAAATCTGCTCCATTTTTGGCAAGGGATAGTTATCCTTTTTGGAGCTCCTGTCAAATTTATGAAATCAACACACAACCTAATTTCCCCATTATTCTTCCTGACATGCACCAAATTAGCCACCCACTTTGAAAATCTCAAAGGGATGATGATCTGTGCATCCAACAACTTCTTGACTTCTTTTTCCACAATCGGCAACAGCATGGGATTTATTTGTCTTAGCTTCTGCTTGAAAGGTTTGGCAACTTCTTTCAAAGAGATTTTGTGTTCAATGATGTTGGTGTCATATGTTCTCAAATCCTTGTATGACCAAGAAAATACATTAGCAAAATCCTTCAAGAATTTGACATACTCAATTCTTTGTTCCTTTGATAAGCTACTAGACAATTTGATCCATTTAGGATCCTCCTATGTTCCTAGATTGCATTCAACCACATCATCATCTTCAATTGATCCTTCAATCTTTGCAACAACATCATTTATATCAAACAATATCTCCAAAAGGAAAAGCCCCTTTGGAATGTGGCTGCTAAGCAACTAAACAATATGATGGTTAGCAATCTTATTCATAAAGACATCAACCTGAGGGATTTCTTCATAATCCTGATCCTGGTCAATATGCATATCAGAAAATTCATCCACAATCTCAATGAATTTTTTTATCTCAATATCATCCTCAAATACCTTAAAATGTTTGACGTTGTCAAGAATAGAGGGTTTGTATTTTACCTCCACCTCATATTTGAGTTTGGGGGGCAGAGGGACCTTATAATTAATTGTTGAGACTGCCAAGGAATCTACCATGGAGTTATCCTCCCTTTGAACAAATGAAATATTAAAATACAAGAAGAAACTGTCAATCATATCCCATACCTCATTTCTATAGGCCCTTAACCTCGAGTGCTTAGTCTAATACAGATTTATGACATGATGAACAATCAACTCAGCGTCTCCAAACTCTGCTAGCTCCTCAATTTTCATGTCTTTGGCAGCTCTCAAACCCAAGACAAGAGCCTCATATTATGCCACGTTGTTTGTTGTTTCAAATTCCAACTTGCAAGACAGATATATGGTCTCTTGGGTGGGGGAAATAAAAACTACTCCAGCACCAACACTTTACTTAGAAGAGGCTCCATCAAAAAACATTTTCCACATAGAGGTCTTGGGGGGAGGCTCTTTGCAAAAGGTAATGGGTTTCTTTCTAATTTCAATAGGAGGTTGAGGAACATCAGAGAGCTGCAAAATATTGGTTCCTAAATAAGTATCGACTGAGAAAATGGGGTGGTTGGTGGGATTGGCTTCATCACTGGTAATGTAGGCCGGTTATGCTTCTCTGTAAATCATCCTATGTTCCCCTCTAAACACATGAATGGTGGCATATGATAAATACATATGCAAATTTCACCCTAGTCTTTTGATCCATGATCTAGAAAAAATAATCCCAAACTTAGGAGGAACATCAACTACCACTATATCCATGACTACAGTGATACGTCGCACTGCACGTGTTTACAATCTCAAATCCACTCTCTCAGCAGGCTCCTCGATCCTTGTGAGGCTAAGTAGATCACACGAGGCTCCTCAGCCTATGCTCTAACCCTCAGGAACAAGTCTCTCACTGCTTTCTAGCTCACCAACTTATTGACTAGTACAATTCTTACAAATCTATGCCATCTCTTTCCTCTCCTTTCTCTCTTAGTCGACTCTCTCTGGGTTGTCCTCTCTCTAGATATCTTACCTGACTCTCTCTAGGATGTCCTCTCTCTTCTCTCTTAGCCAACTCTCTATGGGATGTCCTCTCTCTTCTCTCTTAGCCGACTCTCTTTGGGTTGTCCTCTCTCTGTATCTTCCTCCTAATTACTACCTATTTATATTATTGGCTCATCAACCATTACATTGTATTACAAAAACCATAACCCTAGTGTCGTTAGGTATTCCTTGTATGCATGCCTCACCTACTTTCCTCACATGTGTTTCTCTTCCTTCCAACTGTCCTCTTCTCCTTTTATGTTTCTCCTCCCAAAAATAACATTTTCTCCTGACTAGGCCTGCATCCAAAATGCCCCCAACACTGACATGTGGCTCGTCCTAAGCCACCTAAACTTTGTACACTTCTTCAACAACTCCTGTGAGAGTCTAGAACTTCTCTGTGAGTTCCTGTTCTTGTGTTTGAGCCTGCACGGTATTTTCTCAGAGCATGTCCTGTTGGGCCCTTTATTTTTGAATGAGAAGTTGCACAAGAAGGACTAAAGTCCTAGTTTTGGTCTAGTATGAGTTGCGCAAGATATAAAAGAAGCTGGACAACAGAGAAAGGAGAAGTAACATAAATCATTTTGAAAAAGGACAGCGCAATGCCAGTAAGGCAAAAGAAGTTGCAACAGAACAAGAAAGCATGCGAGCTCAAAGCCAGAAGACCCTAATTAGCTTATATATACGGATGAATATGATTCTAAAATGGTTGGTATCATAAGTGTAAAGGTTAGTGTCATAATTGTAAAGGGTTGAGTTATGTAAATGTGACCTGTACATAATTTTGGCTAAATAGAGCTCTACGACATGGGTCTAGAGCCAAGAATTTGTAACAAAGCAGTACTTTGTATCTCTGAGGTTGTAACTGAGAAAGATCTAAAGATAATATATGAAGAAGGGTCCAAAATTTCAAAATATGTTTATCATTTTGTGTTTGTACTTCTGCATTATATATTTACAGTACTTCTTTATGCTTCATAAGCTCTGCATGATGTGTTTATGGTTGAATGCTTTCCGCAACCTAAGTAGCTTCAGTTCTTGCGTATATGAGTTCATATTTGTTCTGTAGTTAGTTTGTCTTGCACAATATTAGGATGAATCTTGAAGGTTTTGTGAACCCTCTTAAGTTTTTTCCTTGCCCTTCCCTATCCTTTTGTCTTAGTTAGGCTTTGTGCAAGATACCAGATATATAAAATATGCAGAACAGAAACAAAATGCTAGAAATGACAGAATAACAGTAAAATATCCAGCATAATCTTCACAATACACATAAATGATATAC
>JZKD02S1704374.1:320251-345644 GCA_000966675.3 Picea glauca
GAGGAGAATGCAATGTATAATATTTCTTACTTGTCTAACAATAATTTTAGAGTCTCCGAAAACTTTCAATTCTTTGACATCCAAATCTATGGCTTTCTTTAATCCTTGTACTAGAGCTTCATATTTGACAGTGTTGTTGGTACATTCGAACCCTAGTCTACAGGACAAGAAATGATGTTTACCTTTAGGATCAATGAGGATGCACCCTGCTCCTGACCCTTCTTGCGATTTAGATCCATCAAAATAGATAGGTCTAGATTTGTGAACAAAAATCGCTCCTTTCCTTTTCCTTATTAGTTTCTTGCTCTCCTATCTTTTGTTCCGTAAGCTCTGGCGTAGGGTTTTGACAGAAGAGGGTGTCTCCTGTCAGTATCGATGGTTTATCTTGAAAAACAATTTCATATTTTTGGGTAAGAGGAACATTGAACAAGGTAGGAGCAAAGTTTACGAAGTAGGAGTCGCAGGAATAATTACCCAGTATGGGGAAATCTGTGGATGAGGGTTCATTTGGGGTTTCTAGATCAGTGATCTTATGTTTCAGATATATCTCCCTATCGATTATGATCATGTTCATGTATCCCTTTAGTGGTAGCTAGAGGTGTTCCCAGTCTGTACTGAAGTATCCATTTAGCTTTTTAGACCAATCTCGACTCAGTAATAGCCCATATGCCTCTGGGATATCTAATACAATAATGTCAATCACTTGCAAAAACATGGGGTGTGTCAATAATCTGATAATCACATCTTTGAGTTCTCCTATGACCTTGACCTGGGTTATGTCTAGTTGTATGACATGTTTATCACTCTTGAGAGGAACAACATTTAATTTTTTGCAAACATACAAGGGCATGTTGTTGGAGGATGCTCCATGATCTAACAAATAGTTGTGAAGGTTTCTATTGAAGACTTCAAACGTTAAGAGGAACGGTGGGAAAAAAGGTTTTTCCTTTCTATCTCCCGAACAGGGGTTCACATTTGGTTTTCCCACCAGATATGTTGGAGTCATATTTCTTTTTGGACCATTACCCGCCGTTGGGTTTCCCACAGAGTTCAAAGATCGTAACAGAAAGTCCTTCTGCTGAGGGATCCTACATATGTCCATAACTGAAATATTATCCTTTAGCTTCTTCAAATATTCAACCACGTTATATTCTAGTTTGGGTGATTCTTGGGTATGAATGCTTATAGGTTTTTTACCAGGAGCAAAATATGTTTTTGGGTGATTGTGAGTTAACTTACTTTTTGAGGCCTAGGTGGCATCGACATCTTTCGAGCCAGGTGGACCTTTACTATGTGTCTGTATCACTGAAACTTCCGTGGGTTGTTCCCGAGACTCAAACAGGTCATCGAAAGGCATGATCAGTTCGAGATCCCATATCAGCATGGTTGTATCTCATGGTGGGTCAATCTCTTCCTAGTCAACAATATTCATAACTGAACTGCTTGGTTGTTTGGTCAGGGAGACTTCATCTAGAAACCGATTGGCCATCAAATTCATGGCATGTACCCATTGAAGGAAGTCTCTTTCGAACTGTTTTTCCCAATGATAATTACAGAAAGAATCAGACCCGACATTCCCTAGATCAATATTTAAGTTAGCTTGGGGAGGTTCATTTGCTTTGAAAGGTGGGTTTCTTTTAAAAAAAGGCTTATAGGGCCTTTGGCCTTGGTTTCCCTCTCCTGCATTTCTCTTCATTTCTATGATCTCATTTGATAATTTCTTAACCATGTGTTGTAGATCTTCTATATCTCCATTACCCTTGTCGAGAGTTTGTTCAACCGGTTTCCCCGACGGTCTAGTCAAAAGGAGTCCTCTCCTGGGAGAGGGATGGGCTTAAGTTTTTACTAGAGAGGCTTGGCAATCTTTACATCCTTTCATCTGGAATTCTATTGTCTTGGCCTCTTCAAAATTTTCCGCCAGGTTTTTCTTAGCGACTCTTTTTAAAAACATAGAAATAGAATGCAGGAGCGCGTTATCATAAACCTCGATTTGCAACTCTTGAGTTGGTTTTTCCATGGGCTGGAATTTGTTTAAGATGGTCATGAATATTTGACCCTCTCTTTCAGACTCATGGAGGCTATAAAAAACTCAGCCATTAGAGCTCCCATAGTAGTTTCTTCTACAAATTTATCTAGAAAATCTTTCTGGAACTTGGTCCAACTAGTTATAGATCCTACTGGCAAATTAAAATACCCTGTGGAAGTTGAATTTTCAAACATGTAGGGGAAAAGTCTGTAGACTACGTTTTCATGTTGAATGTGCATAAGTCTGATCGCGAGTATGAACTTCTTTATATGATCTTCAGGTAAACCTGAAGTTTTGGGGTTGTACTTGGGAAGTAGCTTCTCTGGGTGCCGGGGAATATTATGTACTCATCTAGGGACGACCACAAAATCTCCGACCAGCCAAGGCTAGTTGTTCTGAAGTGGGATTTCTCTTTCCTCCTCATGGTTGTTATTACCTTCCATATCTTCGGAATCTGAGTTGAAATCCTCTTCTTTCGAAAAGTCATCAGGCTTAGAGACGTCTCCGATGAGCGTTTCAAGGATAAGATTCAAAGGGTGTTCAATTTCGGTGATCACAAAGTATATCAAGTCTTATACCGTGTGTACAAAAACTTCGTTAGGAGTATTGACCATGGGCTACTTATTTATTTTCCTTAAGGAAATATCGAGGCTAAGGGAAACGCACCGATCTGTCAGGTGTAGGCTCTTGTGAGTCTTCTAAATTGATTTAATTCCTCGTGAGGAAGAGCGTAAGGTATTTTGGGGAATAATTGTTCTTCCTCGGGCCGGGGTGATTTATTCGTTTCAAGAATACTCATCGTGTGTGGGTTGTCTTGTGAAGGACTAGTCATGCATGTGGGTTGTTATGAATCTATTGGCTATTTGAAATGATAGATACAATATATATTCAACCATTCATTTTCAGGCCCTCCTTCTAGCGCCAATTCTGTTGATGGGTCTTAAATCCCTTGACTCAACAGTAGGAACCAAACCTACCACTGATGCCCAATTAGACTCCGCAACATTTGAAGATGGAATGGTTCTCCAGATCTTGCGATCCGACCAATTTATCGACGGGATTTGTGTTTTCTTGTGAAGGCTCTTCCTTCAGTTAGGACTGTTCTCTTCTATATTTTCTCTTGGGTGGGGCTGGTATGAGAGATGCAAGCCAGTATAAACCAACTTGACAACAAACAGGATTACGTTTTAACTACTAGAGAAGAGGTTGAGCTTGGGATAACCCGCTGCTCAAATATGCAGACAATGATTCTATAGCACATGCCTAATACTAATACATTAAACATGTGAGCATCCAATTATTGTCTGAGAAACTAATTATCAGAAAGAAAACACACATGTAATAAGGTAGTGGAAAGMAAAATAATTCATCTACCATAACCATTCATCACATAATAACACAACGATTTATCTTCATCATTAAAGCAAAGAACATCAAAACATTGCACCAGATAACTTGACAACATAATTAATTTCTCTTACTCATTACTGCATCATTCATGAAACATGATAGGAAGTAGTTCTTCTCCAAGTCCAATCACATGCATTTGATGAAAATAGCTTGTCTTTGGTCCAGAAGGACTTCTCAATTCATAGTAGTCTCAAACTAATTCTTAACAACCAAAAGAAAGAAAGAGTTCTTACAACAACCATCGACCTCTAACTAATTGGTCGATGCATTTATTTATAATATAAAGTTTAACTGGAATTAACTGCTAAGTGCAATTTAAGCAAAGAAAAAATTGCCACGTGGCATTATCTTCTAACATTTTTTTTAACAGTCAACCTGAGATATTTCTTTGAAAGGGTGACTTCTCTCATATTCAGACCAGCTGATAAACAGTTCTTCACAAGTTTGGGCCCATGGAAATCTGTGTTGTTCCATCGGAGCCACATATATTCTCCTGATGTACACTGCATGTGCCTGATACTTTACTAAACTAGAGTTCAACTGCTATAGCATGGTTCGGGCTCTGATCAGATGTTCTGCAAATTGTTTCACTTGACCTAGCCTCACCTCAACTATCTTTGTGAGCTCTTCAGTCCATAGCGAGTCTTGTTTGGAATGAAACTTGACTATGTCGCTTAGGTCAATAAATTTATTGGGGGTGCCGAACTCAGGGAGCCTGACATCCTTCATTACTTTATTAATTTTATCCCAGTGCTTCTTGCATCTGGTCCATTTCTCTTGGATTTCTTGGTGTGGGTCTTGAGACATCTTAGCCCAGTACTTGGCTGATCGCTTCATGCAATTAATACTACTTTTCCCATCGTCCGAATGCCATGTTCTTCCTTGTCTCAGCCCTGCTGGACTGCCTCAATGTACACGAGTATTTCTACCGCTTGTTGTGCCCTTTCATACCATTTTTCCATCTCCTTGCATGTTGCAAGTGCATTGAAAGTTTCCTCTTGGAACTCATCCACGTTTGCGGTTAACATGTGTCTTTCCTTCTTGAACACGTTGTAAACTCCTCTGAAATCATCTTTCAGATACACAACAATCTATGTGGGACCTTTATAGTATTCATCCATATGGCGCAAGTGTTCGAGCTCCTTTAGGGCGGAGGCTATCTCCTTTTAGTTTCTCTTGGCTTTGGTTCATTCAAATTTGGTGCTCTTGGGGATTTCCTGGTGGAGGGTTTCTTTGGAGGCATTGTTCCTACAATTAAAACGACTCTTTAAACATGTGTACAGAGCAACGTTGGGTGGGAACTTATAAAATAAAGCGTAAAACACCACAAGCGGATACATACCTATAATGCTTGCTAAGATAGTTGTTTAATACTCACTGAACCTTGGGCACCTTCTCTAGATTGTTAGCCTTGCTCTTCTGTTAATTCTGAATTCCTTGCCGTGAAGAATAGGATCATACACCATGAATCGAAAGAATATAACTAGATAGATTCTATCAGTCGTATCAATCAGTTAATATGAGTAATTAATGCAAATTCAAAATAAACTACTGTCGGATCTCTGTGAATAAATTCTAACTAGTTGACGGCGGAGGCGCGAAGGAGGATGCATTGTATTGGCAGGCTTAAACAGTCCCTTTTGATTAGTGCATGAATTAGGAACTAATGCACTATCCACGAATTAACTAACAATTTAAATGCGTCGTACCTAACAAATCTAAGGGTTAGAACATCTCATCACGTCATGCCTCTCCGACGTAAAGATCGGGGATCAACTACTATCTTTGCACATATTTCTACTGATATCCTCCTGATAAATACTTCCGACGCCAAAAACATTTTGGGAGTCAGTGGTCAGCGATACCACTCTTCTCCTTGCGCGTTGCTTACTTTTTTTTTGTTTTCCTACCGAAGTCGAACAGATCGGTCTTCGAAAATATTCCTGCCAAAGCTCATTCACATAAAAGAGAGACTTTCATCCATCGACGCCGATGAAGATTGGAGCTCGGCTATTTTGAACTTCTCAAGTGTTTTTCGTCACCTTTAACCTTTAGCGATGCCAAACTTCCTAAGCGTGTTGGGGAAAGATTTAGACCGTCGATTCCTTAAGTAGTTGTTAAGTACCATTTAAATTTAGGATGATTCTTTTTTGTATGTTCAATCATACTTTAAACAATTCAAACATGAAACACAAAATATAAGCGCAGGCATTAGTTTCATACTGAAGTGAAAACAAAGAGTGCAAAGGATCAAGTGGTACCCCAAAAGTACAAATGGACATAGAATTTTTAGTGTGTGTTGAGTGCTCAACAATTCCAAGAACGAGTCAAGAGGAAATGTACTTGGGATACAAAAAATATTGCATCACTTCATCGATTGGATTGTCCAGTCACACGAGTGGTTAATTTCTGGGTCAATACCAAGTTAGAAGGATACATTATTGAGTTTTTAGCTGAGAATCACCAATCGTTTTCACAACTAGAAGTGGATTTCAATAAATAAGCAAGGGGAAGACTGTTGAGAGAAATCCCCTTATGGATTAAGGTTTTCTTGATGGAAGAGGGGATGTTGACTATGTCCCCGACTGAGATGGTAGCGTAAACACCCTCGCTTCGGGTAGGGTGAGGTTTTTGTGGATTCATGGCTTGAGAGAGGGGAAGGGTTTTTTGATATACAAGGGAAAGAACAAGAAATGGACTCAAGAGACGAGCAAGCCTTGAAAAGATCAACCATAGTTGAGAAGTGGTGGAGTGACAAGATAAATAAAGCAACAGGACAGTCTGAGAAGTTGTGGAAAGAAGTCAAACCAGGAGAAGTAGAGGAAAGATAGATAGAAGAGTTGTGGAAGATGAGAAGACAGGAAAGACTGTCTAGTCAAAGACTAAGTGAGAGAGAAGCACAAAGAGAAAGGATTCCCTAGGAGGGTGGACAACAAGGAGAAGTTGTAGAAGTAAGAGAGAAGGAAGCTGACATGGATATTGAAGAGGAAAGAGAAGAATCAACCCCGATGATAGGAAATATCAGGAATCCAGTTGAAGGGACCACTCTAGAAGAAGAGAATGAGACCCCCTAGATCAAAGAAAATTTCCCTGAAGCCAGTGGCGCCATCCCCGAATCGTCCATACCCCAATTGTATTCTATACAAGTGGTTCTTGTCTGAAGCAGTCTGGAGGTCTATAGGGACTCCGGACGCAAATAAGTTGGTTGAGTTACAAACTACCTTGAGAGGTCGTGCTCTCAAACTGTACATGAAGGTTATTGAGCCATGAGTGTCAGGAATGCAAGGTCAAGCATTCACACTCACCCAAGTATGGACAAGGTTCATAACAGAGTTTAAGCTACCTCAGTCAGAACAACATGCTTTGTCTAAGTTGCATGAGATTCAACAAAGGGAAGGTGAATCAACCTAGAAATATAGCTAAAAGTTTAAAGATGCTATAGTTAGGTTAGCACATCCAATCCATGAAGAGCACCAAATATAATGGTATATTCAGGTATTGCTACCTCTAACATGGATTCCGTTAATGCAACAACGGATAGCCACTTTGACACATGCCTTGGAACAATCAATGAAGATTGAAGCCATGGCAGGTTATTCGGGGAGCCTGAGAGTGACAAGACCCCCAGCAGATGCAAATTTGGCGCAACTACAAGGGAAAATATCAACTCTTACAAAAAATATTCAAGAATTGACGATACCTAGACCAAGATGACCACAGGTCTGGTGTACCAGATATTACATAGAAGGACATCTCGTAACCGAATGTCAACAGATGAGGGGAATGGGACCTCCAGAGAATATGATGGGACCCTCACCAGGACCCACGAGAAGATTTTCACAAGTATCTATGAATTTACCATTCCATAACCCCACCCCATATCATTCTTTTCCAAGGAGCCAAGTAGCACCAACAGTTGAATATTGCGAGATTTGGCGAATCCATGGGCATGGGACGAGACAATGTCCCATTATGTAAAATTATTCAACAGTACCAAATACTGTACACTGTGAGTTTTGCGCATCTACCACACATACTACCAATCAATGTAGAGTGTTGGATGCACTTGCAGACAGGTTGGATCGAACAACATTCAGTGTGAATGAAGCCCCTCAGGGACCAAGAAGTGGTAGAGAAGGTGGAGCTGGAGGAGACTTCAGAGTAGGAAGAACTGGGGGAAGAGGACCAAGAAGATGCTATAACTGCGATGAATAAGGCCATATGGATAGATATTTTCCTCATTTGAAGCGGTCGTGGTGCTCTCACTGCATAACCAATGGGCATGCAATCAAAGACTTTCCATAATTAATTTCAAAATGAGAATATCGGGTATGTCAGTGAGGAACTAACCTCAT
The DNA here is from genome assembly GCA_000966675.3 of Picea glauca. Classification (NCBI taxonomy): domain Eukaryota; kingdom Viridiplantae; phylum Streptophyta; class Pinopsida; order Pinales; family Pinaceae; genus Picea; species Picea glauca. Next base: position 328,043 of record JZKD02S1704374.1, read on the forward strand.
CAGTTCATAAATCAAAATAGTTATTAAAAGACAATTGTTGAACTTCAATATCGTTACTCAAGGAGGAGCAAAGATAGGAGCTGATGCGGATAATCTACCTCAGATCCAAAATCCATCACCTAAAGAAGACAGGTATGATCCGCTGAAACATAAGTTGTTCTTTAAAGATGCCATAGAAGTATTTCAGAATATCCCTAGCCCTGAGATGCAAGAGAATCCCCCACAACCTATTGTTTACCCTAAGATTGCATAAGTCCCTACTTCACCCTTTGCACCCAAAAACCTTGTAGTCACACCAAGACAACATGAGCAACCACAAAACGTTTTCGACCTATGGTTTCATTTATTTTCTGATATTCTTGGGAATGACCAGTTAACAAAAAATTTGCACAATGCACTATACCTAGTTTTAGGAAACGAGGAACCCACAAAAGAAATAATAAGGACTAATATTCTTGAGAAGAATGCTTAGAGAGTACAAAGAAGGAAAGTGCAAACTGGAAAATAATTCAGACTAGTAGCCCAGCTAAACAAGTTTGAGATTAAGGATGTTATGTTAGATCAGGATTTGATGTGAACATTCTGCCGAAAAAGACTTGGGAAGCCCTAGGAAAACTCTTGTTGACATATTCCCCAATCCAGCTAAGAATGACCAACCAATATTTCATTTTCCCAATAGGAAGACTAGAGAATGTGGAAATAGATGTTGCGGGAGTGAAGAATGTAGTTGATTTGAGGCGATTGAGATTACGAGGGATAAGTACCGTTATCTTGCCCTACTTGGTATTGATTGGGCCTATGATAACAATGCAATGCTTGACCTAAAGAAAGACACTATGTCATTTGAGGTAGATGGAATCAAGCTAGTTCAACCCTTGGATTCGTATGTAGGCCACAGATATATGGAGCCAACGGATAACAATATGGAGGGAGTAGACTTGGATCAGTTGTACATTGTAACAATAGGAACAAGAGAAGATTACATAAATCCTACTTCTAATGGATCGATAAGTTGGAGGAGTATACAGTCGACAAACGAAGATTCAGAACTAGAATTTGATAGTTGGCAGGAAGGCTCATATGAAAGATTCTCAAGAAGATGTGCAACTATCAAGGAAATTATATGGGTCAGAACCAAGGTTAAAGAACACCCATTATATGATGGTACCTCAGGACTTGATAGTTTTCTGCTTAGCATGGAAGAAAAGGTAGTAGAAGATCAAAGGATCGCAGTACTGGATTTAGCCTTCCAAGACACCCCTGCTAGATGGTGGGATAATCACAAAGCCTTACTTAGAAATTGGGATGACATGAAGCTAGCTATTAAATATAGGATTCATGATAAGGAACAGCTAGAATCATAGATGCAGATGAATTTCCAAGTTCCACAACAGTTCAATGGAGAGTCTGATCCTAAAACACATATTGAATAGTGCATAACACAGTGGAAAGTTGCGGAAATACCCTCTCGCTTCAGGGTTCAGGTATTTCCCCACACATTAGGTCCAATCCCGAAAGCTTGGTTCATGCATGAAGAAACCTGAAGATAGGCCAATGACTAGAAAATGTTGGAAGATCACTTTTGCAAGGACTTCTCTTTTACAAGTAAGTACCTTGAGCTTGAAGTAGTCCTGCAAAGAATTAAATAATTTCTTTTTACAGACAATAGTAATCATAAATTAGAACTAGTGGTATGTGCAAAGGATGGCCGAGAACTTTAGACTAATATTTACCTAACCCTAGACAAGAGACCTATAGAATGCTATAAGATTGAGAAATATTTGGAAAGCCCACATGATTTAGAAGAATTGAAAAACCTAGCCATTAAAGAAACAAAAGGGAACAAAGAAATCCAGAACATCATACCAATTTAGACTGATGGTTCTTATAATCACCCATTGAAGTTGCACAAAGTTAATATAGGGACCACAGAGCAACCCAGCATAGCCATGGTGGGATATTACTGGGATGATCAAACTAGTCAAGAAATATAGAGTTTGTTGTGGGAATATGAGGATTTGTTCCCAAAGAAATTTTCAGAGTTAAACGAGATCAAAGGAGCTATGGGAGAAATTAAAATTGAATTAAAACTAGGATCAAATCCTATGAGGCATAGACCATACTGAATTAACCCCAGAGTGAAAGAGAAGGTTAAGAGGTAAATAGACAAGATGTTGAAAGCTTGACTTATTTTTGCAGTGGAAGAAGCAGAATGGGTCAGCCCAATAGTCATCTAGAGCAAGAAAGGTACAGAGGATATCAGGTCTGTGTAGACTATAGAAGCCTCAAATCTTCCTGTGTTCATGACCCTTTCCGAACACCTTTTACTGATGAGGTGATAGAACAGGTTGTGGGGAAAGAATCATACTCATTCACATATGGATTTTCATGGTACCACCAAGTAAGAATTGCTGAAGAGGACAAAAGGAAGACCACATTCATAACAAAATGGGGGTCTTTTTCATACAATGTGATGCCATTCATCTTAAAGATATCCCCTGCAGTTTTCTCCAATATTGTAATAGCAAATTTCCGAGAATTTATTCACAAGTTTATAGAAGTTTATATGGATGAATGGACAATATATAGTCTTCTTAAGGAACATGTAGCGTTACTACGTCTGATGTTTGACAGATGTAGAGAACTGTAGATATCGTTGAACCTCAAAAAGTGTATCTTTTGGGTGCCACATGGAAATTTTGTAGGCCACATAGTATGCAAAGAGGGAGCATTGGTAGACCCATCCAAAGTTGTGGTCATTGTGAATATGCCACCACCTATGAGTGCTAAGCAGTTGTGCTCCATGCTGGACACGCAGGGTACTACCGCAGGTTCATCAGAAGATATGAAAATATCACTGCACCACTGGAGAATCTGTTAAAGAAGGCCGAAGTGTTCTAATGGACCCCAAAATGTGATAAAGCATTCGAGACCCTAAAGGAGAATCTCAACACAACACCTATTCTGATATTCCCAAATTGGGAAAATGAATTTCACGTCCACGTAGACACTTTAGCTATTGCCTTGGGAGTTGTCTTAGCACAACCAAGAGATGGAGCCATGGATCATCCTATATATTTTGTGAGCATGAAGTTTTCACAAGCTGAGCACAACTACACAACGACAGAAAGGGAGGGTCTAGTTATGAATTATGCTTTGCAGAGATTTAGACATTATTTGTTAGGTTCCCATTTTAAGTTATTTACTGATCATTCTGCATTAAAATATCTAGTTAACACACCTGTGTTGGAAGGGAGAATTTGTAGATGGTTGCTACTGTTTCAAGAATTTTCTTTTGAAGTGATCATTAAGCATGGAAAATGCAACGTAGGACCTGATCACATGTCTAGATTAGAGTCAGGGGAAAGTGGTGGAGCAGTTGATGATCAACTCCCATATACAAATCTGTTCTGGGTTGAGGCCATACCAGAGTACCTGGAAGACATAGCGGTCTTCTTAAGTACAAGATCCTACCCATAATAATATTCCACAACCTAGAAATTCCATATGGTTGTTAGAGCAGTGGACTACCAGTTGATTACAATGCAATTTATAAATTGTGACTAGATAGTATCCTCAGAAGATGTGTCTTGGATCATGAAAGACATGATATATTGTGGGAGTGACATAGTGGAGTTGTGGGAGGTCATGTAGGAGGAAAGGCCACTATGCAGAAAGTCATCCAAGATGGACTATGGTGTCCACGCTCTCCAAGGATGCAAAGGTATATGCTAGATCATGCGATGTCTGTCAAAGAGTGGGTAAGCCATCACGACGAGATGAACTACCACTTCAACCAGTTCGAGATTTGCATGCATTTTAGAAGTGGTTGGTTGATTTCATTGGGACGATCAACCCCATGGCTAAGCATTCAAAGGCTAGGTATATTATTACCGCAACTGACTACCTTACACATTAGGTTGAGGCAACAATTGTTCAGGATTGTTCAACCGATATTGCTGTTAGGTTCATCTTTGAAAATATTATCACTTGATTTGGATGTCCCAAGAGCCTGACCAGTGATCGGGGAGCTCATTTTATCGGTAGTACCATAGCAAAGATCACAACGGAGTTCTTGATCCAACATCATAAGAGCAGTCCCTACCACCCGCAAGCCAGTGGAACAGTAGAAGTGTTTAACAAGATTCTGGAGAGAGGAATAACGAACGTTTGTTGTGCAAACAGGAAATATTGGGGCGAGAAAGTTCCAACAATACTATGGGCTTATAGGAAAACCACAAAGAAAATCCACAAGTACACTCCATTTAAGCTAGTTTATGGGAAAGAGGTTGTGGTTCCTGCATAATTCATTACTCCAAGTTTGTACATTTCATAGATTACACACATGTCAGAGGAAGAATCAGTTGCGCAGAGACTTATAGAGTTACAAGAACTTGAAGAAACTAGATTTTTAGCAGACTTCCATTAGTCAGTTGAGAAAGCAAGGTAGAAATCTTGGCATGATAGACACATTGAGACTAAAGTATTTGCGCAAGGAGACAAGGTCCTACTCTATGAAAATTGGTACCATAAGAATATAGGAAAATTGCACATGCATTGTTTGGGACAATTTATAGTTGCAAAGATTTGACCTTCAGGAGCAGTTAGACTTGTGCAACTGGATGGTATGCTACAGCTGGGATGGGTGAATGGCACTCGCCTGAAACCCTATACGTCTCATATATGAGCTGAAGGACTATTGCTCTAGTATGAAATAGCATGTATAATAGTTAGATTTGAGTTTTCTCCAATTTCTGTAAATTTAGTTAATAAAGTCGATGTGTGCAATGTTGTGTCGCGACATGTAGATCATTTTATGTTTCTGTCTAAGTGTTGTTTGATGTAGAACTTCTCACTCAACAATGTAGGATTAGAAGCGTAAAGAACCCATTAATTAAAGCCATTAATATGACGGGGACCCCTTTGTGGTCGGAGGGAGAACGAATCCGAATGCAATCCGACTCCATGTGCCACACGAACCCAAATTAGTCACAACCTTTATTGCTATTACGGTACCCCGTCTAAATTCAGTTAAGCCATAAAGCTACGATACACAAATATTCCATCGGTATTTGCATCGAGATTCCCATCTGTCAAATAGTAAGGTCTGAAATAAGTCACGTCCCTGTCCAACTTGCATAGTAAATGCCATAATCACCCAATAAGATTTACCCCATTAACCCTTCCCATCAGAAAAATCAGATCCAAGTTGCGTCCATAGGGTCATGATGAACAAAATTTATTACTAAAATTTCTAGCTAAGCCCGAGTATAAGGCTTTCAGAACTCACCGTAGAATGCATTGTTTTCAGAAAGCACTTAGTGATTTTCGAATTTTGTAAAGCGAGCAAGCCTGTGTAATCCTGAGACCCATAGTTGTGATCCACGAATCCTTGTTTCGTCACAGAATTTGTTGATAACTCAGAACCCACAATGCCAAGAGCTACAGGAAGCCGAAGCTTCATGTCCAAATACACATTAGCATATGAGCCCCGTGACCCCCGAGTCAAGGTTGTGGGTGATCTCAAGGGGAAGGTGGAGCAAGTCAAGATCCTTGATCTAGACTTAACGGATCAAGTCTTGTTCCCCCAGATGAACATAGAAATCTTCTGGAGTATCACTCCAGACGAGTTGGGAGGCATGTAGTTTGTGCCAAAGCCCAAATTCATCAATCTCTTTCAGTCAAAAATCATGAACCTTAGGGACTTACCAGTGTTCGGTACCACTGGCGAAGTTGCGTGGTGCACCAATTTCCTAATCAATAGGGTGCATGACATAAGTCTCTAGTTGAATAAGGCGGTATCCAATCCACACCGATGACATCCACCAACTTACGGGACTGTCCCTCGAGGGAGAGGAAGTATCTAAGGGATTCCAGGGTCCCAAAAATCATGAATAAAATAAAGGGGAGCCCATCCTATATGAATGGTTCCACATGTAGAGGGGGGGGGGTGTACAACCAAGATCAACGCCATTCTACCAGAGATGGTGAAGATTGTCTGCTACATCATAGCCAACAAATTCATGAGGTCGTAATACAAGGGAGAATACATGCTAGATGCATTATCAGTGGCATATTTTTTTGCCAATGGCACTATATCCAATTAGTGTAGTTACCTGTTGGAGGAACTACTCGTGGCTTGCGAGGAATCCGAGGAGAAGAGAGGCACCTTCACATATGGATACATGTTTCTTGCGTTCACAATGCTCAAGTGGACACCACCCACTAGGAGACTGTTGGCACTAGTAGACAAGGGGCACCTTGGAAAGATGTTTGAGCCCTGACATTCCAGGGCAGAATCGGAGAACACGACCTTCAACAACACGATGTTCTCCAAGTGGTATAATGGGCTCATCGATGCAATGAAAATGTTGTGCATTCCGTAAGAGCTCCTCAAATTCAACACGAAGAACACCACATTCAGCATGAACTGACACCATACTTTTGTATGGCCAAGGTATTCAAATAGGGAGGACTTCCATTCAAGGATGTTCCCATTCTACTTAGATGAGGAGGCCTTTGAAAAAGAGGTAATGGCATGGCCAGAAGTTAAACGCAACCCGCACAAGTCAGGTATACACTACGTTTTTCCTGTCGAGATGTTGAAGAAGAAAGGAAAATAAGGAAGGGTAGGACCGAGCTCAGGCTTAGAGGCATCGAAGAAGGAATCTCCAACACAGATGGATTCTGAAGAGGAGGAGGAGACACAACCACTAGAGTGGAAGAAAAGAACATTGTCGATCTTCCCGCAGCTTCCAGAGCAAGCCCTGTTGACAAGTAAGGATGTCAACGAGATCCTGAGCGCTTCGTTTATTATAGAACCAGTGGCTAATAAGTTCAGAACACGGGTCTCACTGAGCAAATTTATTAACCCCCAACCCATTTCATCCACTGTACCTCACACTCGCTCATTGGTCTGCGCATCCCCCATCATCCATATTCAGGACGACTCTAATTCTGACACCCTTCCATCTACCATCATCATTGAGCACCCTCCATCACCACTACAACCCCAGTCGCCACCCCCATAAACCACCAGTCCACCTCAAACCACCACTCCAGAGCCCATGCATCTCGATCCCCTAGAACTACCCGAGCCAGAACTCCCAGAANAAAAAAAAAAAAAAAACTAGCGTTACCTGAGTAGAGACCAGAACTTCCTAGTCCAAATCTAGAAGTATCTAAGAAATGACTGCAGTTGACTGGCCTGAACCCTGAAACTTAGGACCAACAAATTGTACCTTTTTTGCAGCAGAAGGATACTGAAATGGTAGAGGATCCACAAGCTCAAAGTCCCCAACACATTTCCTCAAGGGACAAGGTTGAGGGTTCCATGGGAAGTGAAACTCCAGAAGCAGAGCCACACAAAGAGAAGGAGTTACCAGAGGCTCAGAAGGAACCAGAGTCAACCTCTGGATAGAGCACAACAACTATGCAGGAAAAGATGGAGCTAGTTCTCCAAAACCCTCAACAGTGTGCAGAGCTATTGCAACTCTGCCTGGCTAGAACAGAGTTTTTGACACTCCTGCCATTAGCATTCATGTTAAGGCTTGTGCTAGGACCATCCACAGGGGAGGAGGAAGTAGACTCCATCAGAACATTCAACGGCTAGTGTACTTCCACTGTAGGTCCGAGAACCCAAGGATGCAACCCCTTCATCAACTAACCTTACAAAGTGGCCAACAACACACTTAGTTGGAATGATCAGGGCATCAATTGATCAACAGGAGCAGAGGCTCCCACAAGCCGAGAGGTCTGTAGAGATCGTAAGGGAGGAAGTGCTCCTTGTGCAAGTGTGTAGAAAACAAGAACACACAAATATCTAGGTCGAGCACATACTGGAAAGAGTCTAGGAAAGGCTTGTTGAATCTTGGCCATAAATTTAGAAGGTCGCACCCCAACTACTCGAAGATAGTGATGCAGAAGAGCAAGAGCATTAGATTGAACTGCTCCAAGGAGAATGGTCACAATTGGCCATTTGTGCCGAGCATTTGGAAGTCTAGTTGCGACAGTCTCAAAAGGAAACAGAGCAGTAGCCTCGGAAGCTGCAGGAGTAGATGGAGAAGATAGTGCTAGAAGGAAACAATGCCTGAGAAACACTACACAAGCACACAACAGAGTGCAAAAAGATTTTTAAAGAAGTCAACGATTGGATGGGCATCATCGCTAGGTGCAACCAGACCTTGGAGGATGTGCACACTAGAATCAAGGTGTTGAATGAAGAAGTTGCACCCACGATGGATCCGTTGGAGAAACAATAGAAGTTTGACCAGATCCAACAAGTGGTCAATGAGCTGAACACTCTATGTGAGGCACAATCCATAGCTAAGATGGAGCTGCGTGACTTATATCTTGTCATTCAGATAGTATATATGCAAATGCATCAAGTCGATGAAACAATAGATTCTGAATGGAACTCTTTGGTCACATCCAAGACCAAGGAGTGTATCACATATGCGACCCAACAGTTCACCATCGAGGCCTCACTCCTTGCTAGGAAATGGAAGGATAAAGTGGGAAGCTTTCAATAAGTTAAGAAGCAGGCCTTAGAGTTGGTCCCAGAGTTGGGCCCTTCATTTGAAGAGGAAAAAAAAGAGAAAGTGCAAGAAGAAGAGAAAAGGAAAGAGGAAAAGGAGGACAAGGGGAAGCAACAATTTCTCCTGGAAGATGCGAAAGAGATGAGTACTTGACTTTAGGGCGAGTTAAGGTTTGTGGTCGAAGCCTGTTGGGACCTTTGTTTTTTAATGAGAAGCTACGCAAGAAGGAATACAATCGAAGTTTTGGTCTAGTATGAGTTGCGCAAGATACAAAAGAAGCTAGAAAACAGATCGAGGAGAAGTAATAGAAATCAGTTGCGAAAATGAAAACACAACGCCAGAAAGGAAAAAGTAGTTGCAACAGAACAAGAAAGCATGCGAGCTCAAAGAAAAAATACCCTACTTAGCTTATATATAGGGATGAATATGATTGTAAAAGGGTTGGTATCACAAGTGTAAAGGTTGGTGTCATAATTGTAAAGGGTTGAGTTCTGTAAATGTGACCTATACATAGTTTCAGATAAATAGAGCTATGTGACATGGGTCCAGATACAAGAGTCTGTAACAAAGCACTACTTTATATCTCTGAGATTGTAATTGAGAAAGATCTGAAGATAATATATGAAGAAGGATCCAAAGTTTCAAAATATGTTGTGTCATTGTGTGTTTGTACTTCTGCATTGTATCGTTAAAGTACTTCTTTATGCTTCATAAGTTTCGCATGATGTTTTTGTGGTTGAATGCTTTCCGCAACCTAAGTAGCTTCAGTTCTTCCATATATGAGTTCATATTTGTTATGTAGTTAGTTTGTCTTGCACAATATTAGGATGAATCTTGAAGGTTCTGTGAACACTCCTAAGTATTTTCCTTTCCCTTCCCTATCCTTTTGTCTTAGCTGTGCTTTGGGTGAGACTTCTTATGTTTGGAGGAGATGAAAATTCCAACGTTCTAGACTACACAGTAACTTTTGTTGGTAACCTAAGAAGGACCATGGTCTTATCAAACTTGCGCTAACACGTCTAGTACTTGCACCAATTCTTTCAATGGGGAGGAATGATCCAGGAGGATCCAAGAATGCTCACAGAGGTCTAGAAAGATTCAGAACATCCACAGAGATCCAGAATCATTTAGAAATGATCAAAATTCAAATGATTCAAATCGGTCTGAAAAATGAAATAATTGCATAGAGCTGGGTGATATCTTTCCAACGGTGAAAATTTCACCTCAAACTGAGTTTGTATGGAAAGATTATAAGTGGTCAATGTTCCAGTCAAACTTGGAAAAAAGTCAAAGGTCAAAGTACAAGGGAAAATAAAGAGGTGACATGTGTCACCACTACAAGGGTGACACATGGAACCTAATTGGAAGCTGACTAGGCAAGGTACAATCCAACTACAGGTTGGCAAGTGGTTCAACCAAGTAATGACACGCGACATTGAGGAGATAATGAGAGATTGTCACGTGGCAACCCCCCATTAGCTAGTAATGGTTATTATTGTGTAAAAGATATGGAGTCAATAGGGTTTGAACTTGTTATCATATGAAATTGTCAGAGTCTTGTGGGCTTGTGGTTTCTACCTAAGTCTTTAATTTTACCTTGTCTCTCTCCCTTTCGCAGACCAAATCTTAGGTTTTTTCCCCTTCAGCTTGTAAGTTTTTCTCTGTTTTCCCTTGTTCGTTTGAATGACCTATTTTTCCTTGTTGTCTTACCTGAGAATTCTTGGCCCTAAGATTTTCTATTTTCTCTAAGGTTGATCACTTTCCTCTTTGTCTCAGTCACTTTTCCTTTGTCTTTTTGAGCCCCAACCAGTCATCCAAGTCTTTGTTTATACAGGCCGCAGCCGCGGGCTCAAGGTGCAACAATCAGAGAAACCCATTCCAGACTCGAATCAAGAAAAAAGGCAAGTTAAACTCCCAACGGCTGAGATTCCATGTGGAGTTTAGATCGACAGTTCGTGGGTGTTCAAAATTTGAAAGTTGCTCAAAGATTAGCGTCGGAGCAAAGGCCCGAGATCAAAGGTCAGACAAATATTAAATCTGTGTCATGGATCTTATTGGGAGAGATCAACGGTGGAATATTATTGTGTGAATTGGGAGTTTGAAATGTTGTTAAATTTGTTCATCAAAGGTCCAAAGTCCCAAAACCCAAAATTAGCACAGACTGTTTGATCCAGTAAGACGTGTGGCGCCAGATCCGAGCTGCAGAGAAAGTCATTTAGGGAAAGCTGAAGTGAGGGATGTGCAATTTTCCTGAGTCTCAAATTGTTGAAGCCATCAAAGTACCGAAGTCCTGGGTTCCCAAAGAGCGAAGTGTAAAGTAAAGCTGGACCGTCCGATCCATAAGGGCACGTGGCGATAGATCAATGGATTCACAGTTTCACGAATAGGAGGTTTGTTGGGAGCAATGCAAAAAATTTCCCACAACGCGAATTCATGAAGCACTGGGAGAGTGGCTCCAGGGTCACAACTCGAGGTCATAAGGAAGGCGGGTCTAGAAGGAAATTTTGGTGCCCATCTCATGGAGATGGCCGATTCGGAGTCCCAAAGAAGAAATCTCAGCCGTCGATCGCGAATCATATCTGACTGTCGGTCTAAGAAAGGTGATTTCATCGACTCAGGTATCGGTAAGTCTGGAGACAAATGATGAGAAGACTCCCGAAGCGTGAAATCCATAAGATTCATATGGGATAAGCACCAGGTCATGGCCCGAGGTCATGTTTAAAAAGGAGCCAAAGGAAAAGGATTTAGCACCCGAGCCCTAGAGCGCCAAGACACGATGCATCTGCCTAACGCTGACATGTGGCACTCTTTTCAATCATTCTCAGACATGCCTCTAGCCTGTTTTTGAGTGACACCTCTCACCTCTCTATCCACAACACATCAGGATGGTGGCGTCAGACCTCTACGTCAGATGATCCTCCGGGAGGTGTTATTGATCAACACCAACGGTAGCACCCCATCCCAAAGCACACTTTGGAAGATCCTAAAGTTGGTGGGCAGATATATTTGGCAGTAGCACTAAATCTAGCCGGTGTGCCCAGATCTCAGATTGTGATTAGATAAATGGACACAGTCTTTTATAGGGATGCAATGTTATCGGTCGATAATTTTCTTAAGTGGTCCCACAGTGGAAACCATGGTATGGCGAATGTGTTACGTGGTGAAAGGAGATCGATTGTGGGCCCAAAAGTGGTCTGAGCACAAATCACTTTTGAGTGGCCCCTCAATCACATGTTTATATGGTGTCCTATCCGAGAGCACCACGTGGCCACTCTCTGAGCATTTAATCTCATTGATTTCTTGAGAAAAGACAGTTAATGAAAGTAGAGACGGTGGTTGAAACCTCAGATCAATCCATAAATGGAAGGCATGGAAGGCTTAGCTGTGGGGACTGAACCATTAGCCCGTGGTAACCCCATGGGTAGATTTTTTTGCAAAATCCATACTAATCTGAGCTCAGGTCTGACAGAAGAATGCATGTGCAAACTGACAAAAGAATATACAGACACCAAGCCTTAAATGCAGTGGCTAGAGTGTGCCCCTGGTGGTTGTGGTTAGTTCCGAGTATAAATAGATAGTTTTAATATTTTGTGAAGTTCATCAACTGATTGAGCAGAGCTCCCTATTTTGTAATGTTTTGATGCCAAAACTGTTGTTTGGTTATGTATTTAATTTGAGACTTTCAAATTAATAGAATTCAACCTTTTTTCGTCTCTTTGTAAAAACTATGCTAAAACACTTGGGCATGGAGGATCCATTCGAGGGTTGTTACGTTGTTGTTATGTAGGTTTGATTGCAGCGGTATCGTGACCATTTTTAGTCAGCTTCCTTGTGATATTTTCCCCTCTTACACTGAATGTCTCGGGCATGGAGGATCCAGTCGAGTTGTTGTAGCTGCATGGTGATGTAGGTTTGATCATTGTGCTGTTGTGACTGTGTTATTTGTACACATTTCAGTGTCTGAAGCTTGAGCTTAAGAGTGATCTTGAGTCTGAGTTTTTCTTCTCCAAGCCGCTTGAAGGCCTGATGCCCATAGTAGTCTTGTCCACCTTTCTTACTAATTTTTCCCTCTGTTCACACTTAAACTCAATTCACTGACTAAAGTTAGTTGTGGTCCTCACTTCCCTATCATGGATGATTTTAGGGGCTAAATTTCGCTCATGGGATAATTTTCCATGGTTTTTCCAAAAACGAGATTCACTATTTTAAAAATTATTTGCCCAAATTCTATAGGATAAAATGATTTTACCTTAAAAATCGCCAAAATTTTATAAAAACTATATTAAATCCTTAGAAATTTGAATATTTTTACAAAAATATCGCCAATCATTTATAGTTGGCATATGAAGGATTAGTAACATTCTCCAAGGTTTCTACATTTTAAAATAAATTTACATCCTTAAATCATCCTTGTTCCCTATGCATTTCTTGTCCAGTTCTGTGTTCATCATTCATATATTGAGTTTTTTCCATTGACCTCCACTCATATAAAACCAACATCCACCAAAAAATTTGATAGGTACTAGGCTTATCCTCCCACAATCTAAGGGTGACTTTCAGTGCTAACATTCATGGTGCCATTGTCGGGGATGAATTGAAGACATTTCCCTAGGATAGAACGATAAAGAAGTTCTGATTCTAAAGGTGCATCAGAAATCAGTACCATTGAATATTGCAAATTTCACCTGGCGACTCCACTGTTTCAGTTGTGGCTCCTAAAGGAAGACACATGAGGTCCACTCCACAACTGCCTTTAGCGACACTTGAAGCTAACCCAGAGAAAATTATCAAAAAAGGAAAGACCTCTCAAGAAGGTACCTCAATTGTTATACCAGGTGGTTCTAGTAATTTACATAATCCTTCTTTAAAAACTCCATTAACTTCTTCTAGTTCTCCTATTATACCATCTGTTGGAGTTTCAAGAATTTTAAATTTTGGGAGTTTTCCTACTGATTTCTCCCCTCCTAGCCTTGGTTTACAAGGAGAAAGATTTGACACCCCTGTTTCTCCTGATATCGTAAAATGGTTTAGACCCAGGACCTCAAAAGATTTTCTCACTCCAGGCTTTAATACTCCTCCCCCTATTAGAGTTGTAGCATTTACAGAAGGGGAAACTTTTGTCCCCTTGAGCCCTGTAGCATTTTCCCCCAACACTTAGTTGTTTCCTTTTTATCCCAGACACAAAAATACAGTCATACCTTTCCCAAATCCATCTCCTCCTTGTTCTCTTCCAGTTCACATCCCAATGGCAAGTGCTAATCCACCTAGAGACAGAATGGCTGACATAGTGGCTGCTAGATATGCCTCTCTTGTCTTACCTCAGCCTTTGAATGATCTCCTGGCTGAAGGATACCTTAATGTGTTTCCCAAGTTCACGGGGGAGGAAAGCATAACTGTAGAGGAACACCTTCAAGCCTTTTACAGTTTTACAGATAATCATGACATCTCAAATTAGGATGTATGGATGAGAGTTTTCATCCATAGCCTTAATGGTGAGGCTAGGAAATGGTTTAGGGGCTTGGCCCCCAAATCTATTGATTGGATTCAAGCCCTAGATGATACATTTTTAAGACATTGGAGGGATAAAAAAGATTTTCTTTATTATATTACAGAGTTTGGGGTGCTTAAGAGGAAAGAAGGGGAATCTGTTTCAGATTTCTCAAAAAGATTCAATAGGATGTATGTTAAGATTCCCCTTGAAATAAAACCTACTGAAACCTCAGCCAAGGTTACCTATGCTAGTGCTTTTGACCCCAATTTTTGCCTTATGTTGAGAGAGAGAAGGGCCACCTCGCTGGTTCATATGAAAGGTGCAACCCTTGAAGTAGAATCTAATATATTGGCAGTAAACAAATTTAGGAGAAAATCCGATAGAGACAGAAGAAGAAGTAAATTTGAAGCTTCAACCTCTAATTCCTCTGCTGGCCACTCCCTAGAAGATAAAAGTGCCAGGCTGATAAAATCACTTTTTGCTGAGGTGGAAAGCTTCAACCTCTAAATGAACCTCTTAAGTCTGAGGATATTATATCCATAGAAAATAATGAGATTCCTGAGGTCTCGATAATCCAGGTGGATATCAGTGGCCACCCACCTTTTTTGACTGGCTCAAAATAATTTTCTGGCAATTTTGGCAATTTACTATTTTTAGCAGTTTTTAACTTCTGGGGCCATTTTGAGGGCCCAAATGAATGTTTTTGTAGATATATCTTATCAATGATAACATATGGCATCATTGAGACCCAAAAACTAATCTCCTCAATGATACCTTTCCAACGAGCTATCATATGCCTAAAACGAAGATCGTATGCAAAAGTTATGATCCCAGGAAGTTAATGTACTAACTTACCCAAACGAGGTAAGTTCTTTTGGTGCTTCATCTCGTAGGGTTAGGTTTTTGGATGTCTAGGGCTTTTGTCATTCCTGTTTAATGTAAAAGGCTTTCAGAGCCTCATTGTAATCATTTTCTTGCGAATGTGAGTAGCTGTCACATCTCTTCTCAGAGATAAGCCGCCACCATTCTAGCGAGTCTTTCACTCTGTATTTTTACAGTCTCTGTACATTTATTTCATTAATATAAAGCGTGTACTACTATATATCTATGTTCATGAATGCATCTTTGATACATTTATGTTATATTATTGAATATCTGCGATATCTATGTGCATTTCTTTATTATATCTCCGCTCTCATTTCGTGCCAAAAATAATCTGGATCACCCGACTCCTCTTGAGAGTTCGTTTTCATTGAGTGTTGTAGGCAACAAAGAAAAACAAAAAATAAAGGAGTTACCAAAGAAGGTGGTTGAAAGCATCCTCCTAAACATTAGGACACATGAATCTCCAATGGATGTTAAAAT
Organism: Picea glauca; assembly: GCA_000966675.3. Lineage (NCBI taxonomy): Eukaryota > Viridiplantae > Streptophyta > Pinopsida > Pinales > Pinaceae > Picea > Picea glauca. The sequence continues at coordinate 343,436 of JZKD02S1704374.1, forward strand.
AAATGTCCAATGTTCGGTTAGAAAAGAGATGGGGTCCACCAAGCTACTTGGTGAATCTCAAAAGGTTTTTTCTTGGTCTTATGAGGATATTTGTGGTTTTGATCCTGATCTTGTTCGGCATATTATAAAGCTAGCTGGGAAAAAACAAGAACTTGTTAATTCTGCATTGAAGGCACCCTTTCGAAGGGGGTTGAGAGATTTTTTAAGGGTTGGAATGTTTTTTTCAGTCCACCCTGAATGAGTTTCAAATCGAGTACCTGATTCAAAGATCATAGATCATACTAGAACCTGCGTTCATCTTCCCACCCTTAGTTAGTCTATTATGAGAAATCCTTCTCCCCCCCTATATGCTAGAATGATTTTGCAACAGGTTGTAGAGTTACAGTTGAATCCCTTACTTGACAGTTTGTTTGGTTACAGTAAAATCAAGGTAGAAAAGGAAAATTTTCACAAAACCACTCTTATTACAAATTGCGATACTATGTCTTACAATTGCCTGCCTTCTGGCTTATTTGATGCAAGTACCACCTTTAAAAGGCCTATACACACGGTTTTCAATGAATCGATCAATCTCCATGCTTATCTTGACGATTTAATCGTATGCGTCAAAGGGCTGATAATTACACCAGAATTTCAAGTGTTGGGTCATTTCCAAATTACTTTTGTCTTGGACACTAACTTAGAAATTTTAAAGGAATTATAGAGACAATGGTTTTCCTACAACATTAACAATCCTCACTTGAAGTATTGCAAAGGACCAGTGTGAAAGGGTTCTAATTCTGATTGGATTTCTGTACACTAGTAGCCTAGCTCTTCTTTAAAATTTTGTGCTTCTTTTCTCTGCTTTATAGTACTTTGATTTCTTCTTTCTAGGTTAAGTTTTTGTTTTTTTTTATATATATGTTGCGCTTCATTTTTGTCTTTTATTGCTGTCAGATCAATTTTTCCACAGTGACACTCCTGCAAAGCATTGTTAGATAATAACAATCCATCTTACACAGATGTCAGGATGCTCCTCTGAAGGACCCTTGAAATTGTTACATTTTTTCACTGCTATATTATAAAGAATTGGCTATCTCTCGCTTCTTTCCATTTCTTCATCCATCGAGAGTTTAAGAGAAAGTCTAAAGTTTTCGTCCTTAAAAGTTAGAGAGAAAATTTTGGTCAAATAATTATGCATACAGTGGTAAAAACCCCTCATACTTAACACTTTTCATGAATTATTCCCAAGTTCCCGGACATATTTCCATTATATCTGCTCACTTCCCTCTGTTGCATAATCATCCGAGTTTTATCTTCTTGACCTATTGTTCTTGGTCTGCGAAACCATGAGTTATGAGTTCTAAATCTGTTGGAAACAAATTTTCCCTATGGAGTCGCTAGTTTGTTGACGATTAAAAAACATCAATGTAGTTTCGCCTGCCAAGTATTGCTAAAGCCTATTATTATAAAACTAAAAAATACTAGTAGGTGGGACTCCCTTGAACTATTGAACATCATATCTATTCATTATTTTGATGTTATGATGATGTGCGACACGACTTACATGGTTGATGAAGATCTTGTTGATTATTGGTTATGATTTGAGCTTATGTATCATTGACTCCTTATGTTACTACAACATGTTGTATTCACTAATATCATTGATATTCATTCTTCTCACACTTGCACAACAAACATGTTGGTGAAATTATATGAAAGGCATTTTTGAGAAAGGAAAAATACTATAACAAATGCAAGGAAAAGGGACCTAGTTCTGGAATACCACATGCGAATAATTTGAAGGAAATGAGAAACTATACTACATGCATGAAAATACTTGATGATTATAGTTAACCCCTAGCTAGCAAGAAAATGGATATGAAATTTTGATTGGGTTATATGGTTAGTACGCACATGGTATGAAATGTTGATGGCACATGTGGCAAGTAAATGGTATGGTTGAAACATATGGGATTCGAATTATGTTAGGGCATAAGTCATGCTGTTGGCTTTTAATATGGTGATGTTTTCGATACATGTTTGATTAATCATGTTAATGGAGAATTTGTTGGCATGTATTGTTTAGTTAATGAGATGTGGGTGGAGGTGACATGGATTTACTGCATGTCACCTTTACTCTTTCCGTTGGCCGCCACCCTAGTCGGACTATTGTTCGATCTTGCTACTATGTTTATGCTCCGAAATTTTAGCAGGGAGGAACCACTCG
>JZKD02S1704374.1:345694-356894 GCA_000966675.3 Picea glauca
ACAACCCAGTATCCAACTAAGGTATGTCACATAATTTTTCTTTTTTTTAATATGTATATACACACACAGGCATACATACATACATAATTGCATGTAATTAAACATATACATAAAATGCTCTAGCGAAAGCTTCACATATAAAACATAAAAAAAACAGTTGCATTCTGTAAATATACAATTTTTAGGTTGTATTAACAGTATTCATAGACATGCAACATACACATGGGTATACCCTAAAACATACAGACATATATGTTCACACATTCCATAAAACCCATAAATTAACACATAAATGACAAGGCAACATGTAAATTCATCACAGAACTGATACTTATCTTGGTAAGAATGTCATCAACTACGTGTAGAATATCCACAAACCTCCCAGCCTTAGACTACACTGTTCATCACTCTCAACAGTGAGTCACCCCCGAGATGGGACTAGAATCCACCCAGGTAAGGGGTTCCTAACCAGGCTAAGGGTTCACGGTCAATAGGAAAGACTCCATCTCAGGTTCTCACTCAACCTACAACCTCTCATTCCCCACATGCATGTCCCACCCGAGGAAGTGTGCCCCATCTCTTCTCAATAGTCTTTTGGTTGCCCCACTTCCCTTCCAGGGCTTCAACAACAGGCTAGACCGGAAGTCTCAGAGAATTGTAGCTGTAGTTTAGCACCTTCAGGAAATCGATCCCGAACAATTCTCTCACTTAGAGAATTGCTCATGGGCCTGGAAACCCACCTCTTCAATCCCGCTCCCAAGATGACATGTACACCAACTGGAAAAAATGGCCACGAAAACAAGTTCATGTAAAGTGATAGGAAAGTACGAGGATATCTTGATGACTGTGCAAATAAATGGTCATGTATTCATGGTAGAGATGATGATTCCCCCCCCCCAATAATGGTTCTCTTGTCGAATTAAAAATGGTAAGATCGCCCCAAAGGAAATAAGTCTCGACAATAAGTATGCATGTCTCCAACTTGACACTTGTTATGTTGGAAGCTGCTCTGATACACTTGTCCCCTTCTTTAGGACTTAGGATAAAATAATTATCCATACTTTATGTTCTAAGAAATATTAATTTAATATTCCTTTTATGCTTAAGCTCTCTCACTTAGACCTTTCCTTAGCTTTTGGCCCTCCCTTTTCCTAGCTGGTGGAATCTAGTCCCCCTTCTCTTTTATCATGGTTGGTCTGCACGCAACAATGTATTTTATATTAATCATGAGACATATACAAAATAGGCGCACTAGCCTTTAAGATCTAGGCGCTCTGGCCTAATTTTAAAACAGAAGCATTCTAAATTATAATACTAGCTCACCAGCCTATAATGCATATCATATACATAAAGGTTCACTGACCTCAAGGTTGTGGGAACTTTAGTTACTGCGTGCGGTATCTGTTGTCCTCAAGGTTGTGCGCACTTTAGTTACTACGCACAGTACCTAGAAATGTGCACACTGCATCACTTTACTCTGCAGTATATGCGCGCACCATGCCATGAAAGGTGTATTACAAAAATGATGTCTAAACAACTCATTAGCTTAAATATAGTTGGATTACACTTGCATTTGGGTTCGGCCGAGGGATATTACAATCCCCTCCCCTTATTTATGCACTGTCCTCAGTGCATCATGTATCCATATACAACAAAATTTTCAAAATTTTTCAAAAAGATGTGGGTATTCTTCTTGCATTGCATCCTCATGTTCCCAAGTAGCGTCTTCAGGTCCATACTAGGTCCATTGGACCTTTACAAGCCCTATGGCTCGATTCTGGAGTTGTTTGATTTTTCGGTCCAAAATGCGCACCAGATGCACTTGGAAAGCGCCTTCTTGCTCCACCTGAATAACATTCCAATTCGAGCATCAGGTATGTATTTCTTTAGCAATGATACATGGAATACATTATGAACAAACATAGATGCAGGTAATGCAATCATATAAGAAACTGGACCAATCCTCTCTAGGATTTCAAATGGTCCACAAAATCTGTCTGTCAACTTGGCGCAACTTCCCAGCTTCAGGGAACTCTTGTTAGCTTTCACCTTCAGGAAAACATGATCACCCACTTTGAATTATCTATGGATTCTCTTTTTTATCATCATAACTTTTTTGTCTGTCTTGGGCAGCTTTCAAATTCTGCTAAATTTTTAACATTTGGTCCTCCATCTCCTTGAGCAACTCTGGCCTGACTATTGTTCTATCAGCTGGGTTATCCCAGCTCACTAGAGTATTGCACCTTCTTCCTTAAAGTGCTTAAAATGGGCTCATATTCAATGATGTCTGATACCCATTGTTGTAAGCGAATTCTACTAAATGTAGGTAGTCTTCCCATTTGGATGGTTTACCCATCACATACATTCTCAACATATCTTCTATCACTCTATTCAACCTCTCTATCTGTCCATCAGACTCTGGATGGTAAGTTGTACTAAAGTTCAGATTCATCACAAATCCTTTGAACAATCCTTTCTAGAAATTTGAGGTGAATTTCGGGTCTCTGTCAAACACAATCATTTTAGGAATTTCATGCAATCGTGCCACTTCCTTCATGAAAATATCAGTGACATCTGTTGCCTTGTGAGTAGTTTTTAGTGGAATAAAATGGGCATCTTTTGTAAGCTTGTCCACCACCACCATAATCGAATCATGTAGCTTGTCTGTTCTGGGAAATCCTGTAATAAAATCTATTGTCACCACTTCCCACTTCCATTCAAGATGGGCAAAGGTTGCAGCAATCTTGTTGGGTGCCTATGTTCCTCTTTAAATTTCTGGCATTCCATACATCTTGCAATGTATTATTCTATCTCTCTCTTCATGCTTGGCCAAAAATATTGTCTCTTAATCACTGCTATGGTTTTCTGATATCCAGGGCGCCCTGCATAAGGAACATTATGCATCTCATGCAAAATTATACATTTCAAGTCCTGGACATTTGGTACGAAAATTATGTTCTTGTGTAGCAGTATTCGATCTACTCCCAACCTATAAATATCCATCTTCTGTGGTGTCTTACCTTGCTTAATTTTTCTATCAATTCTTTGTATTGCAGGTCTGTATTTGTAGCCTTCAGAAATTTTCTTTTAACATCAGCTTGATACATGCTGAGCGTTGTAGCACGTAGTTCATGCACCCTCCTGTTGAGTGCATCAACCACCTTATTTTCTTTCCCTTTGATATGCTTTATATCAAAGTTATATTCTCTTAGAAATTCTAACCATCTACTTTGCCTAGCATTTAGATTTGGTTGATCAAATAAATATTTCAAACCATTGTGGTCTGTTCTTAGCTCAAACCTTTTTCCCATGAGGTAGTGTCTCCATTTCCTCAGGGCATGTACTATGGATGCCAACTCTAAATAATGAGTGGCATAGTTTCTTTCATGCTCTTTCAACTTCCTTGATTCATAACATATCACGAATCCATTTTGACTGAGGACTCCACCAAGTCCTTCATTACATGCATCTGTGCATACAATGAAATCTTCATTTGGGTCTGCAATCCTTAGTATTGGAGCACTTGTCAATAAATGTTTCAAATGTTGGAAACTCCTTTCACAGTCCGACGTCCACTGAAACTTCATACCCTTTCTTTGCAAGGAAGTGATTGGGTGTGCTATCTTTGAGAATCCTCAAATGAATCTCCTGTAGTAACCTGCAAGGCCCATGAATGATCTGACCTCTGTCAGATTCTTTGGTGTTGACCATTCTCTAATGGCTTCTATCTTCTCAGGGTCCACTGCTATCCCATTTTCGGAGATGATATGCCCCAAATAATAAATTTGTTTCTGATAAAATGAGCACTTGCTCAATTTGGCATACAACGGATGCTCCCTTAATACTTGCAACACCATCTTCAAATGATGTTCATGCTCTTTCTCTGACTTAGAGTATATAAGAATGTCATCCAAAAAGACAATGAAAAACTTGTCCAAATATTCTCAGAAAACACCATTCATTAAGCACATGAAAACAACTGGTGCATTTGACAACCCAAATGGCACCACTGTGAACTCATAATGACCATACCTTGTCTTAAAGGCGGTCTTGTTGATAAATTCTTCTTTAATTCTTACCTGATGGTATCCCAATTTGAGATCTATCTTTGAAAATATCTTTGCATCCTTCAATTGATCGAAAAGATCATCGATCCTTGGCAGAGGATACTTGTTCTTGATAGTCACTTTATTCAACTGTCTGAAATCAATGCACAATCTTAACGTTCCATATTTCTTTTTCACAAACAAGATCGGGGCACCCTAAGGTGACACACTTGGATGCATATACCCCTTCTTAAGAAGTTCTTCAAGATACATTTGCAACTCTTTCAATTCTGGCGTACTCATTCTGTAAGGATTCTTTGAGATGAGAGTTGCTCCTGGTGTCAGATTTATAGAAAAATCAATGTCTCTCTTTGGGGGTAGTCCTGGTACCTCCTTGAATACATCTTCAAACTCTTTCAGGACTACATAATCCTCCAAATTTGGCACCTTGTCTTTAGGTGTCTCCTCCATATGAACTGCAAATATTTGACATCCTCTTCTATAACATTTCCTTAACTGCAATGCCGAAATTTCTCTAACAACTACTCCCCTGGGAATCCCCTGCACTTTCCTTTGGTTCCCTTCTTCATCCAAGAAGGTGAATGATTTGTAATGACAATCCAATAGAGCATTATGTGGGTCCAACCAATCCATCCCAATTAGACAGTCATAGGAGCTTAAAGGTAAGATGTTCAAATCTTATTTGGTGCTTAGTATGTTCATGTCCATAAGACATGACTTAACCATATCACTAACCTTTCTTTTGGCTCTTGTAGCCAACTGTACCAACCAAGATTTTCCATGCTTGCTTCTTGGCAATTGCAAACTTTCTACCATCTTAGGATCTATATAACTATGACTAGCTCCTGAATCAATTAAAATAGCAATGGTTTGGTAGTTAATCATACCTTCCACTTCAATCATATGTGAATGATATTCTGCTTGCTTATTATCCAGGGCTGCATAGATCCTTGGCACATTTCTGCCCAGGTCCTCCACTATTTCAGCTTGCTATACATTATAAACATTCCTTCCTTTTTCACCTCTGTGAGGACAATCTATGAATCTATGATCTCCTTTACAATCCCAACATTGAATAGGTGGTTGCCTTGGCCTTTGGCCTTCTGCCTCTATCATTTTGGGCTCTTTAGGATTTTTTGGCCCCTGTGGACTATTTACGAAGAATGGTGGTTTAAATCCTTTCTTCCTTTGATCCACCTTGAACTTCTTTTTGTCTTCCCAAGCTTTTTGGAAAGTTGGCCTTGCTTTTTGTTGATCATATATACATTTAGCTTGCCTTATGGTCTCTTCCAATTTCTTGGGATCATCATACTATATTTTTTCACTGATGAACGTTGACAATCCACTCAAATACCTTTGAATTTTAACTGTCTCATCCTTGATGAAGGAGATGTACTTCAACAGTTTTAAGAATCTTCTTTCATAGTCATCTATGGTCATGCTTCCCAGCTTGATTTCAAAGAATTCTTTCATTTTCTTGTCATAATATCTCTTAGTCAAGTATTTCTTCTCAAAATACCTCTTAAATTCCCTCCAAGTAACACTCTTCTCTTTAATGTGTTGTACATGCACAAGCTGATCCCACCACATGGATGCCTTTCCTTTGAGTTGATAGATGGAAATTCTATCCTCTGCTTGAAAAGAACAATTGTGTAATTGAAAATAATTTCTCATGCCCAACAACCATGTTTCTGCATCTTCATCCTTCTTGTCCTCACCATCAAATGTAAGAGGTTTGATTTTGTTCATTTCTCCTTGTAGTTCATCCACCCCAGACCTCTTACGTTGTCTGACAGGGGATGGAATTGTGTTGCTACCTGATCTTTTATTGAAATGCTTCAGGGAGTGATGGTGGTGTCTGCTAACATTTCCTAGTTTCTTTTTCTCATCCGAAGGTTTGTGACTTCCATATTTGCTTGAGTCACTTTCTTTTTCCAATTTATTTTCTATTATATTCAAACTTTGCAATAACTTCATTTTGAAGTCATTCTGCTACTCTTTGGCTCTCATAATCCTTTCATTATAAGCTTTATGGCTTTGGACATCCTTTTGCAAATTTTTAATGGTCTCTACCATATTTAAGTTTTCATCCCTTTCCTCTCCATGTCCATTGGAGTTTGTTCCTTCAATGTCCAAATGGACATTCATCCCTCTGCTCTCATCTTGTTGACTGTAATTTCTCTGTGTCTCTTCCATTCCTATGGATTTGGTACTGATCTGATCTGATCTAGTTGTTGTTAATTTTGCAAAATGTGCATCCATTAAAACTTATTAGGTTAACTAAATCAACAATCCATGAGAAATATGAACTATTTCGGCTCAATAAATATATCAAAATTATCTTCTCTGATTTCTTAGTGTTGCCACCATGACGATTCTTAGACAAGACCCAAGTTTTGAGAACTTAGCAAGAACTACATCATAGTGCAGAGATACATCAGGCGAAAGGTGGTTTTCCAAAACCACTTTTGCATAAGTTTCTATGTCACGTGCTCCAATATGTCAAATCCACCATTCGTTGAATGGGAAACGGCTAGTCAGATCACTCTGTCTCATTCACTTGGTACATCACATCCATTTGAAGTTAGGTGAACGTTTCCATGTAACAAACTCAAAAAGTTTAATCATTTGAAATGGATTAGCCGAGCATGGCACACATCGTACTTGTGTGCAAGTCTTCCAATGATTCATGATTGAGGCTCTATAATAACCAACTCTCGAGTATGGAAGCATCATCTTATCCATCAGCGAGCAGTTTCCAAACTGGTTCGAGCTTCTCATCTCTGCAAAAGTATTTCGGTTCCCACACAACTGAAGTATATGGACCCAGTTAAATCCAATGAGACTGGTTATTCGTGCAACATGCTAAATTTCCTTGTGAGTACGAAGGAAAAGGTAGTCGTGCAAATACTGACGAATAAATTTCACATAGTACCTGCTACTGATTCTAGATTGGAAATCAGGCTAAATCCAATCATGAGAGATCTGGTTATCAACAGACTAGTTGCTAGGAAGAAATGAAGCAAGTGACAGAAGAAAGAACCCATCGCTGAAGCAGCTGAAATTGTTGGAGAGAATCAATTGGTTTGGTTAGATTCTTTTAAGGAGGAGCTAGCTAAGCTGAAATGAGCCCTCAAATACAATTGAGTATATTTCAACGATTTTTGGACAGATGGTAGTAGAGGTAAGGAGTCTCCAGAGATGATACACCTATTCTTGTACGGTCTCTTTTATAAGGCAACTGGTATTTTGAATCATCCCCTTTTGTAATTTCATATTTAAATGAATATATAAGCACAGTAGCGGATTTTTTACTGCTTAGGACAAGATTCCAACTTATGGTGATATGAATCTTGTTTCCTTTAATATTAAGTGTCTTCGTGTAACTTGTATTTCACTTTCAACTATTTGAATAAAAAACAGAATTCATCTCACTTGCTTGACTCATTTTAAATAATACTTCAATGCAGTTGTGTATTCCTCTTTCTTTGAATACTATGTAAATTTTCTATTAAACTCAAGTTCGTCATCTTAATTAGCCTTTCAGACGATTTTGCGCACATAAAATTCAACTTGTGTACCTTTATTTATCATGCAAAACGACTTTATAAGGTAATTTCATTCTTCCGTGCACCTGTATCTGCTATACATTTTCTCTTCGTCATGCCAATAACTTGCACGTACCAATTCTGCGTTGCGCACCAATATCCACTACGCACTGTTTCTATATCGCACTTAGATATTCCACATACATTTCGTTCTATGCACTGCACCGTGCTAAGGTTCAATATGCCTTACCACGTGCAATACTCTGTATGCCCCATTGAATACTCTGTCTCTACTGCACACAATCACCTCCATGCACCCTTGCCCGCACTGTAGCGATACAACTCATACTCATACTGTGTGCGCACCAATCAAACTTCAGTGTGCCTTACTATACCTTGTACACCACGTGCACCCTTACTATGTGTATGCACTCCATGCAATGCTCAATTTAGCATGCACATCCCTACATATTATTCTCCTGCGTGGTGGTTCAATTTTCCATGAACGCAAATATACTTTATACCATACTGTAATCTTGTCTCCATTCGACTTGTATGGCCCATTCAGGCTCAGTGTCGAAAACTGACGCTCTGATACCATACTGTAACGCACCTGCCCAACCACCACCAGGCGAAGGAACGCCACTACTCAGACACTTAACTTAGCTCTGAAAACATAAGGTAACAACCCAGTATCCAACTGAGATATGTCACATAATTTTATTTTTTTTAATACGTATATACACACATAGGAATACATACATACTGAACTGCATGAAATTAAACATATACATAAAACACTCTAGTGGCAGCTTCACATATAAAACATAAACAAACAGTTGCATTATGTAAATATGCGATTTTCAGGTTGTATTAACAATATTCACAGACATGCAGCGTACATAGGGGTATACCCTAAAACATACAGACATATATGCTCACACATGCCATAAAACCCATAAATTAACACATAAATGACAAGGCAACATGTAAATTCATCACAAAACCGATACTTATCTTGGTAAGAATGTCACCAACTGCATGTAGACCGTCCACAAACCTCCCAGCCTTAGACTACACTATTCATCACTCTCAACAGTGAGTCACCCCCAAGCTGAGACTAGACTCCACGTGGGTAAGGGGTTCCTGACCATGCTAAGGATTCATGGTCAACAGGAAAGAATCCATCTCAGGTGCTCACTTAACTAACAACCTACAACCTCCCATTCCCCACATGCCTGTCCCACCCAAGGAAGTGTGCCCCTTCTCTGCTCAATATTCCTTTGGCTACCCCACTTCCCTTCCAGGGCTTCAGCAACAAGCCGGACCGGAAGTCTCAAATAACTGTAGATATAGTTTAGCACCTTCAGGAAATCGTTCCCCAACAATTCTCTCACTCAGAGAATTTCTCATAGGCCTGACAACCCGCCTCTTCAATCCCACTCCCAAGCTGACAGGTACATCAACCGGCAAAAATGGCGACAAAAATAGGTTCATGTACAATGATAGAAAAATGGATTCATGGTAGAGATGATGATTTTCGCCCCCAATAATGGTTCTCTTGTCGAAGAAAAAATGGTAAGATCCCCCCAAAGGAAATAAGTCTCGGCAATAAGTATGCATGTCTCCAACTTGACACTTGTCATGTTGGAAGTTGCTCTGATACACTTGTCCCCTTCTTTAGGACTTAGTATAAAATAATTATCCATACTTTATGTTCTAAGAAATATTAATTTAATATTCCTTTTTGTCTTAAGCTCTCTCGCTTATCCCTTTCCTTAGATTTTGGCCTTACCTTTCCCTAACTGGTGGAATCTAGTTCCCCTTCTCTTTTATCGTGGTCGATCTGTGTGCGGTGATGTATTTTATATTAATCATGAGACATATACAAAATAGGAGCGTTGGCCTTTAACATCTAGGCGCTCTGGCCTAATTTTAAAACATAAGTATTCTGGCTTATAATACTGGCTCACCAGCCTATAATGCATATCATATACATAAAGGTTCACTGACCACAAGGTTGTGCACACTTTAGTTGCAGGGCATGGTATCCGTTGTCATCAAGGTTGCGTGCACTTTAGTTACTGTGTGTGGTACCCAGAAATGTGCACACTACATCACTTTACTATGCCATATATGCGCACACCATGCCATGAAAGGTGTATTACAAAAATGATGTCTAAACAACTCACTAGCTTAAATATACTTGGATTACACTTGCATTTGGGTTCGACCGAGGGATATTACAATGTCTCTCTCTGTGTGCACACCCTTGGCCTCGAAAGTTCCACCATTACAAGGAGTTGGCCTCATTCCCTGGTGTTGGCTACAGAGTAGACCCTTAACCCTTAACTCTCCAATCTTGAATTTTGTAAGGGAGATTGTCATGCTTGCCAGGTTGCTATGGGTTATCATGGATCAAATGTATGGTTGATTACTTGTTCATATGAATTCTCCCAGTTGGTCGTATGCCAGTCCTGTTGTTTTAGAATTTAGTTATTGCATCTGTGATGATAAGGATAAGCCCTTCGTTGCCAATTTCACTTTCAAAAGATACAGTCACCCTCCTTATGTTAATAGATCAGTATTATTAATAAAAAGGGTCTCTGCCCCGACTCGATTGGTTTCCTGGGTATGCATAGCTACCACAACTTGTTCGGTTGATTGATTTTATACAAAAGTGGTGAATTTTTTGGTTGATATACATTTACTAGTAGTTGCACTAATAATTTTCAGATGATAGCTAGCATAGGTTACAAATGCTTGGTGTTCCTCACGCATGTTGCATTGTGTGTATGGTGTTTTTCAAAATAAAATAATGGGCATGGTAACTATGGTTTTCTTGGGTCCGAATGATCATTGAACTAGATAACTATAGGAAATATATCCACTGCATCATTTTTCTTGTTGGTTGTATAGACCTGAGTGTGCATAGCATAGTCGATCACGGTGTGACTAAATCGAAGCAATATTATATTATATCGATGGCTCAACCAATATGTTGAGTTATTACTGTGACTGTGTGATTGTTGTGCTAAGTTGAAATGTTGCATCATGGGATTTTGTTAGCTATGCACTATGTGTGGTATGGATAGCTTGGTTTTCACACTCAGGGATACCCACAAAGTTTTAAGCATGTTTATTTATTGCAATCGACCACTAGTTTAAGCAGGAATGTTGTTGATAACAGTCGTGTTGGATGGGTGGTCTAGCTTTAAGTCACACTGATTTTTTTTTTTTTTTTATAGTGGCATAACTACATTGCCTGGGAAAATTACCCTGTGCATAGCTTGCGTCTAATGGTGACTGTGGGTTGTATGCTTAATTGTCATTTTGTGTGTGGAAATTTGGTCTTGATTGTTTTTTTTACTGCCTATATATGTTAACAAAGATCATTGCATTTAAATATGCCTGATTGCAGTAATAGTGACTTCATTGTTAATTTGGAAACATGACTTTTGGGTATTACTGTGGATTGAAGAAATGCATGGGAAATGGTTGATTTTGATAGTTTACAGATTGGAAATGAGTAATGTTTGAAAATTGTTATAAAATGCAAAGTATGTGGATGAATGGAACATAAAA
>JZKD02S1704374.1:369736-390466 GCA_000966675.3 Picea glauca
TTTTTCTGAGGTTTTTCTATGCTATATTGATATTTGGTTCTTAACATTTCATGAGCACGCATAGAGGTCTAGGTAAGTATTCCACATAGGGTTATCCATTTTCCTCTAAAGAATCCTATTCCTCCTAATGAAGGAACCATATCAGGCCTTCCCAAAATTTCTCAAGTACTTTTTGTCATGATATTCACCTGTGTTTCCTCATCCAGAACACAATCTATGTCGAAGTCTCATATTCTTGCTTCTATAAGTTCTTTTTCTTTGAATATCTCTGACAAGTTGAAATTTTTGTGAGCATTCAAGGTTTCTTTCATTCGTAGTAATACAACCTCTGATTCTTTATGGGGTTCTACCATGGTCTTAGTTTCTTGGACTTCCTCAGGGTTTTCTGATCTCATATTCATTCTTTCAAGCTTAGCAATAATTCTAGGGAAATCCAAAAATTCATGGCCATAGCTTTACAACAAAGACAACTAGGTCTTCTATCAGGGCAATCCTTAGAAATATGGCCAAGTCTTCTGCAACTGTAACAAAGATTTAATCCTCATTTTCTCTTAAATGATCCCCAACCTTTCCTGTACTGCACATTAGGATCACAGTAACTAACCTGCAAAAAATTCTTTCTAGGATCCTACATCCATTTGTTAGTCCAAACATTATTTCTATGCATAGGAATAACATACCTTTCATTATTTCCATCAGATATATTCATATCAAATCTTATTTCTTCTAACTGTGCCCTAGTTTTCAAGCTAGGACAAAATTTATCAAACATACCTAGTTTCATACTTTTGAAACAAAAATTTCCACTTATCTTACTTTTCTTAGAGCACAAAGCTTTCAAATATTAAAAAATTTCACTGTTCTTACCTCTATTAGAGCACAAGGCGTTCAGATCTTACCTCTTTTCTTCATATCTGCCTCCTTTATTAGCACATAACTTCGCAAGTCAAGCAGTAGATATACATACAGAGCTTTCTTTATTTTCCTCATTTCCCAGTAATCACAGTTTCAGGTCCCGATAATGGAACCATTTGTTGGTACATTAGTATCTACCCTTTATTTACAGCGCAAATAAACCCTAATTATAGATCGACGTAGTATTCAACTAGATTCAACATATTCAAGCATTCATCACATCAACATAGATCCAATCTAACATTCTATTCACATCATTAAGCACTAAGATATCATATTCATCTAAGAACATATCATTATACTAAGCATCAACCATATGAGAAATAAAACAACCAGAATGCACAAGGAAAGCATAATAAACAAAGAAACCACAATAGAGGATATACGTGGTTCACCCCCAGCCCGAGGCTACGTCCACCAACTCTTCTTATCTTTATTATCTTCTATCAATATTCTACATGCATAGAGACACAAGATCCTACTATGCATAGGACAAGAGATCTATGAGAACTTTGCTAGATCCTCCTTCCCCGAGCTAGGTTATAACACAAAGCCTTTACACAGTCTCTACAGTCACTTGCACTTAGCTCTGCAAGTTCTCAACCTAGCATGCCCAAAGTATTTACAACTATCACTTAGCACAACATCACACAAATGCGTATCTTGTCTTAGCACTTAGCAAGACACCAAGCCCCCTTCTAAGCCCCTCTTTACATCGCCTAGATATCTATTTATACATTACAAAAAGGCCTAACCATGGGTAAACCCATGGGCCGACATCCCCATACCCGTTACATAATGCCAAAACCCAAAATCCCTAAACAAGGGGTCGATATCCCGTGATCTCCACTTTGATTTGCGCTCCATCTTCGACAGCCTGTCGAAGTCCCAAAATAGGTCAAAACTGACCAAGGATCTCCAAAACTTGGCTAAGGGCCAATAGGGAAGGAGGCCCATTTCAACCACTTTATCTTTTTTGTGTGCATATTGGAATTTTTTATTTTATTTTGGTGTGCTCTTTGATTACTAGTTGGCCTTAGGATTTGTTTTATATCTCTAGTCTTAAGTCAACGTGGAGCCAGACCAGCTTCCCCATAGGTCTCGTTGCTTGTTACAATTACCACAACATTTTGAGTATTTTCCTTCTAAAAGGCGTAAATTTATCAGACGTGGTACACAGACCTCCACTTATCAAACTTGTGATCATACAAGGATGAGTATTGAATCGAGTCAGAAAGATATTGGGAGTCCTTCAACTCCCATACCTACTATAGTTAACAGTACCCCTTCAACACCTTCAACCACAATGGTTGTAGTGTCGGAGGAGCCTATCATCACCTCTACTCATTCTATAGTGAATACTCAAACTATAGCCACAAACTCTTTTGGGTATCTTTTTCACTCACCAAGCTATAATGTTCAGTCCATCCCTATGGCCTCTGGTCCTTTTTCTTATGGCATGCCAAATTTCACTTCGCAATTTTCAGCCTCCATCCGAGAAGTTGGTCTGAATGCTAGTATTGGAATTAGGGGCACAGTTCCTTAACATACTCCTTTCTCATTTGGTGGTACCCATGTCCCACAAACAACTCCTAAAGTTGGAGGCTTTCCTCATTTTAACCCCAGGTCTAATCATGTTCCTAATGCTTCCGGAGGGAGTAACCAACCTAGAGGACAAGGTATTGCTTATGGTTTTCCCTTTACACCCACCTCCTCTATATCAATTCCGACCAAGATGTTTGGCATGATGAATCCACCTTTATCCTCTAGATTCACACCTAGGGGAGGTCAGTTTCATACCATGGGCAACCCCCAACCTGGAGCCACTCTGGCTGGAGGTAGTTTTTACAACCCTCATCAAAACATTCCTACTGGAATGGTGCCCAACCAACCCCTCATGAATAAATTCGGAGGAGGGTATTACAATCTCGGACAGGCCCATGGTGCTTACCAGAACCCTATATGGGTTGTGATTCCCCAACAACAATCTTTCTAGGGAGCTTGGGGCCAGATGCCACAACTTTGTCTCCCTTTTATAGCCATGCTCAATATTACAAAATTGTATAAGTTAATGAATGACCCCATGTTTCATGATCCGACATGGACCCTCATACCCACTAAGCTTCCTTCAGATATTCCAAAATTCAAGGGTAAAATTGGTGAGGATCCTGGTGATCACGTTACCACTTTTCATCTTTGGTTCTCTTCGAATTCCCTTAACGAAGATTACATTTGGTTAATATTGTTTCAACGCACCTTCACGGGGGTTGCCGCAAAATGGAATTTCAAGCTACCTAGGGGGACATATAAAACTTTTAATTAGATGGTTTTAGTCTTCCTCACCCAATTCCAATTGTAAGTTCGTTACGATGCTGGCATAAATCTTTTTTTGACCTTTCGTCGGGACAAGGCCACTCGTATATCGGATCACATCCAGGAGTGGCATAGACGGAAGAGGTTGATCAAGGCCTACATACCCCCAAAATTCCTGCTAGAGTGGTTCCTTAAGTCTCTCTTTCCTTATATTTTGAAGGATGTTTCTACATACGGGGTTACATCTGAGGAAGAATTGATTTCTAAATCCTAGCAATTAGATATTATATATGCTCAGTCTAGGATGTTATACGAGATTCTTCCAAACGCACCGAGGTCAAACTATGACCCTAGACAAAATCCCAGGCCTCATGTTGATGGCATTGTAGGCTCTGCCAATGTGAAATCCATAGACTTGGTGACAAGCCATTTGAAAGAGTTGTCTCTAAACTAGTATGTAGGAGGGACAACTTCATCTATGTCCTCCAATCCCACTTAGTCAATAGATTTACATTCTGTGTAATCGTCGACCAACCCGAACGGTAACCAACAACTAGGAGAGAATAAAAAGAAAGGACATAATAATAATCGTAAGGGTGGGAAGAATAATAATAAACCCAAGGACAATGGTAATAATGATAAGTTGAATAATAATTAGGTGAGGGAAAGAAAGAAAGGTGGAAGGTGAAGTTTCCCTATAAGCTTTGTACAGATGATCACCTTACCCATTTATGCCCCAAAATTTTGGAAGATATGAGGATTTTATCTCTACCTCTTGTTGTGCTGACTAATCCTTTTCCACATAACTAACACATGGCCTTGAGCTCCTTGAACGCCGTAAATGTGGAGAGTGGGAGTCAAAACCCACTGACGAAAGAAGGTGACCTTTTATGCATTAATATAGTTAAATATGAGGTTAATGTAGCCACTCGGTCTCGTGATTACAGTTCCCCACAGATTGCACTTGGTCTACAGTCTCCCCCTCCTACAGAGATGCCCTTACAGATTGAAAAACCAAAGCCCCCGCCTCATATTTCGAAAGGAGTACTCAAGTGCTCTACCCACAATCCTAATGCTAGAACCACCTAGAATTACTCTATTGTTGAGGATCTAGATCCAACCCCTTGTGTGATGTTGGCTCTGGAGGTACTCCAGACATGTCCTTCATAGAGGAATGCATTTCTATCTACGTCAGGAGCTCTAGATTCTTATGGCCCGAAATTTATCAAGGTTGACGTCACATATGTGAAGCTTCACTTTCCTTACCATGTGGCATTTCAAATCCACACGGGTTACTTGAAGTATACCATCAAGCGTAATGTTGTTGATGAAGGCACTGCAACATGTGTGATTTCCATTGTATGTTGGAAATCCCTTGGCTCTCCGACCCTTTCTCAGTCTCTGACCATGTTGACTTATTTTTATGGTTGTTCCTTCCGCCCTCATGGTATTCTTCCCACCTTCCCGGTCCATTTAGGAGGGAAGATGGTAGAGGTGGTTGATGCACCCCTCAACTATAACTTGTTAATAGGACGCAATTGGACTTACACGATGACTGCAATTGTATCATCTGTCTTCTGTACTCTTTTTTTTCCTCATTATGGGAAGATCGTGATGATCAACCAATTGTCCTTTGCATATGCTAGCCCCAATGCATATGTTGGACTGACAATCCTTGTGATCCATAATTCTCAACTGAAAAATGAGAATATCATTATCGGAATGTATTCATCCCTTATGGGTACCTTCGACTTCATGGCACTGGTTCACCGTATATACACCATGTCCAATAGTCCCATTTCATCAGAGAGGTTTGTTCCTTTCCGAACTTCATATTTTAATGATCCTTGGACCCTACCTTCCCCAATGATGTCTTGTGAAGGTCAGTTACATTCTAGAATGGCCATGCCACTATTGACAACAGAGATTGTGTATCAATCTGTTCTTGACTATTCCGTGGATCCGGATCCTATCACCTTGCAGACGAATGAGGAGGATCATGTCCTAGAGCTCGTGTGGGCCACTTCATCATCTTGTTCATGTGAATTCCTTGATGAGAATTTTCCTTCGGATGAAGCTATCATTGAGGCCATGAATGGTTACAACAGACCTTGGGATAATATGCATCATCTCTCGTATTTCCTCCTAGAGCTTTCCAAAATAAAGCAAGATGATTTTAGATATACTTTGAGTTAGATAGTCGGACACACCGTATGATGCAGTGCCCCTACCTCAGCAGGGTATGCTGACCTCCCGGTCTTGTATCTTCACAAAACTAAGTTGGAATAGCTCTTCGATCCCTTGTTGGGATCCTCAAAACAAATCCATAGGTCCCTTTTCTGAAACTCCACCCACACGGACAAGCACCAAGGATAAGATTCCTCGACGTGACCACTACCCATGACCAAAGGCCTAACTAAAAGGTTCTTTGCAAATCATGGCCTCAGGTATCTTATTGTGAGTCACCCAACTCTCCCTACTTCCAACTTCTAAATTCCTGAGTTTTGAACTTGCGAGCTCCAAAATTAGGGGTCTAGCGAGCGTTGGCTCCTTCCCCTATTTTCCACCCATGTGATCTCACGCTATAACCTGGGGCTATAGAATTCACGCTTCACGAACTCACGATGTAGTTCTCCTCCCTTCTTGCAAAGTCTGAACTCCCGACTTCGTTCGCCTCAAATCAACGGTCTGAGGCTTCTTGTGATCCAACGGTCCAGATCCTCTCTTCTGAATCGGGACTTCATGTTTCACGATTTTGGAGAGCAACACCCTTATTCCTTCTTAATTCTGACTTCATGAATTCCACTCTCCCTAGATCAACGGTCCACGCTCTCCGTGATATGACGGTTCTGATCCCTCCTTCGCAAGTCGTAAGTTTACGTTTCATGATTTTGGAGGGAAACACCCTTCCTCGTTCTGACTTTCGACTTCACGAATTCCGCTCGCCCCAGATCAATGGTCCACTCTCTCCGTGATTTGATGGTTCTAATCCGTTCTTTGCAAGTCGGAAGTTCACATTTTTTTTATTTTGGAGGGCAACACCCTTCTTCCTTCTGACTTCCAACTTCACAAATTCTTCTTGCCCCAAATAAACAGTCCACGCTCTCTGTGATCTGACAGTTCTGATCCCTTCTTCGCAAGTCACAAGTTCATGTTTCACGATTTTGGGAGAACAGTTCCCTCCACACTCCCGACTCCAAATTTATGACCCTACGCTCACCTCAAATTAACGTTCCAAATCCTTCACCGTGCTTAATCTGACGGTCACTATCACTCCTCCTCTTGAGTTTACGAATTCATCCGAATTAGAATATTTTCTAGGTATTCAAGGATTTGACCTTTGGTCCTCCCACAAGTCTGTTTCTTAGACCTCGTCTGCGCTTTTGGAAGGTGTTATCCCTTCTGAGCTTTCTCGCCTTCTGCTCTTTTGACTCCTATGGAGTCCCTTCTATGCTTATCCGAACTCTAGATCTATGCATTCCTTGCAACAGATTCTTACACAAGACTTGGTTTTTGCGAGTGACTATGCATGCCTTGCAACGGTCGCTTTTCACTCCTTGCAAAGGGAAAGTTTCGTGCTATGTCTTCTGAGCTTCAAAATCGAAACAAATTCCTTCAACACACTCCTTGTGTTCGGTGTGCACACCTTGCACTGAATCAACAGAAGAGAAACAATTGAAACTTATACTAACATTCACAGTTTCATCCATTCATAATGAAATTCATTCATTTATGAAAACACAATAACAGATAATTGCAAACAGTAACAATACTATGCATTTGCATCAATTTTCCTCTATCATATTCATTCAAAAGTAAATGGCTATAGCTAATATAAAATCAATAAATCAAAAACTTAGAACATTCCTACTGACTCCCAGCAACCTCATTTGGGTGTACAAAACCTCTATTTATCTCAGAGGTTACTTAGGGTTCCCCTCGACTACTAGTATACTCAAAAATGAAAACCTAACTGCTACCTAAGTTCAATTACATTCAATACTAGGAGTGAAATTGCCATATCACTCATGATCATTCAACTCCCAAGTGTTTGATCTTCTTCCGTTTTTCAATCAACTCCAAAATATTCATAGTAACTGCCAGTGTTTAAGATTCTGAAATGATTCCCAGGCGTTGAGTTGTCCTGCCACACATTTTCACTGACGATGCTCCTACATCATACTCCTCTACACAAAAATTCATGGACTCCTTTCCATGAGATCCTGTATCGACTTTCCATTCTTCTGGATATCATCATCATTTTCCCAACTAGCATCCTCTATCGGGTGTCCCTTCCACTTGACCAGATATTCAAAATAGGTCTTCCTCCTGGTCTTCTTTCCAATTCTATGATCAATGATCTTCTCCATCTGTGGTTTTTCTTCTACAGGCATTTGTTTCTTCCATTGAATCTTATCTTGATCTTATGATCCCTTTGTGTCATAATTCMTTTAAGGATACTGGTCTGAAATGTTGAATATGGGTGATATTCCCACATCATATGGCATCTCAATCTCATAGGCATTTGCATAAAATTTCCTTAAAATCTTACATGGCCCTATATTCTTCATTGTTAGCTTGTTATATGTTCCCCTAGGGAACCTTTCTTTCCTGAGATGTGCCATAACCTAATCTCCCACCTCAAATTGAAGTGTTCTATGATGTTGATCAACTCTGCGCTTGTACTCTTGGCTAGATTTCTGCAATTGCCCTTTGATCTGGTTATGGAGCTTTTGCATTTCTGCAGCAAAATCTTCTTCTCCAATGCTTGTGATCTCACTCTGTTCCAAGTCTCTCAACTCAGATACTCCCCTTGGTTGCATTCCATACAATATTTGGAATGGGATATTTCCAATGCTTCTGTTCGGTGAGTCATTGTATGCAAATTTTGCTTGTGGAAGAATCTAATCCCATTGATTATGATGCTCAGTGACCAGACTCCTCAATAAGTTCTCCAAACTTATGTTTACCACCTTAGTCTATCCATCTGTCTGAAGATGATAAGATGAGCTAAAGGAAAAATCTGTCCCCAAATTCTTCCACAATGTTCTCCAAAAATGACCAACAAATTTTGTGTCTTTGTCCGAGACAATGCTCTCAGGTAGGCCGTGAAGTCTCACAACTTCCTTGAAAAACAGATTTGCAACATGTGTTGCATCACTTGTCTTCTGTCATGGGATAAAGTGTACCATCTTTGAGAATCTATCCACCACCAAAAATATGTAATCACATCCTCTTTGTGTTTTTGGCAATCCCAACACAAAATCCATGCTTATTGCATCACAAGGCCTCTCTGGTATTGGAAATGGTTGATACAATCGACTGTTTTTTATTTTACCTTTTCCATGTTGGCATATTCTACATMTGTTCACAAATTTTATCACTTCTTCTCTCATACCTAGCCAATAGTATGAACCGCTCAACTGTGCAAATGTTTTATCATGGATGAAATGTGCAGCTAATCCCCTACTATACTTTTCCTTCAAAAGGTTGTCCCTCATTGAGCATTTTGGTATGCACAATTGATTTCCCTTGAACAAGAATCCCTCTTGAATCATGTACTCTTCCCACTGGCTCCTGTCTCTCAGCATAGGATTTTCACATACTTTATATGCTTCCTTGAAATCTGCATCATCACAATACATATCCTTAAGGTGTTCAAATCCCAAGGTCTTCACCTGAAACTCTTGTAGAATCAAACATCTCATGCTCAATGCATCAACAAATTTGTTAGAATTCCCAGCAATATGTTTTATGACAAAAGTAAAATTCTGCATAAACTCAATCCACTTTGCATGCATGTGATTCAATTTTTCCAGTCTGGTTATGAATTGTAAGGCTTGGTTATCGTTGTATAAGATAGATTCTCGTGGGACAAGGTAGTGTCTCCTCTTCTTCAGGGTTTGAATTATGGCATAAAAATCCTTATCATATGTGGAGTATTTTCTCTTGGTCTCATTCTGTTTCTCACTGACATATGCAACAGGCCTATTGTCGTGGCTCAAAACTACTCCAATTGCAACTCCACTTGCATCACATCTCACTTGAAATGTCTTTTCAAACTTTGGTAAGACCATAATTGGTTGCTCTATTATTTTCTTCTTCAGTATATTGAATCTCCTCTTGGTCTCCTCTGTCCATTTAAAAGACTGGTGCATCTTCTTTACTGTGTCCATCATTGGTGCACAAATTTCACTGAAATCTCTGTGGAACTTCCTATAGAAACTTGTTAAACCATGGAAGATTCTTACCTCAAACATGCTTCTTGGTGATGGCCATTCTTTGATTGCTCTCACCTTTTCTGGATCCATCTTCAGTTCATTTGAAGATATCACAAAACCCAAGTAAATGAGTTATGTCTTCATAAAAGAGGACTTCTTCAAGTTTATCAACAACTTCTCCTACTGTAGTCTCCTCATTACTAGTGTCAGATGTCTCAAATGCTCCTCTTTAGTCTTGCTAAATATCAGTATATCATCCAGATATACAATCACAAACTTGCCAATGAAATCTTTCAGTATTTCATTCATCAATCTCATAAAAGTGCTCGGGGCATTTGTTAAGCCAAATGGCATAATAAGCCATTCATACAAACCTTCATTTGTCTTAAAGGTTGCCTTCCATTCATCACCTTCTCTCATTCTTATCTAGTGATATCCACTTTTCAAATCTACCTTAGAAAATAAATTTTCTCCACTTAAATAGTCCATTAGATCATCCATTCTTGGAAAAGGAAATCTATACCTGATGGTGATCTTGTTAATGGATTTTGAGTCTTTACACATATTCCATCCTCCATATTTCTTTGAACTCAACACAGTTGGCATTGCGCATGGACTTAAGCTCTCTCTAACTAAACCCTTGTCTAAAAATTCCTGAACTTGGTTCTTTACCTCATCATTCTCTCGAGGTGTCAATCTGTATGTTGCTTTGTTTGGAAGACTTTCTCATGGAATCAGATCAATATGATGGCTAATACTTCTGATGGGTGGCAATGAGTTAGGCATCTCATCTACCACTATGTCAGCAAAATTATCCAACAATTCTTGAACTTCTTCAGGAAAATCATCCATTGTAGTATTTGCAAGGACAACTCTAGGTTTCCTCACCACAACAAACTACATCTCTTGTTATTTCTTGACTTCTTTTAGGAATTCCTTCCCGCTCATGAGGAGTATTCTTGTGTTGGGTTCCTCTTTCACTTTCTTCTCCTCTATTGGTAGCAACATGTGTGTCCTACCATTCTTTTCCAAGGTGTATGTATTCTTCCTCCCATTATGAATGAAATTCTTGTCAAACTGCCAAGGTCTTCCCAAAAAAATATGACATAGATCCATGGGAATTACATCACTGAGGATTTCATCTCTATATCCTCCTATCTTAAATTAAACCAAGCATTGTTTAGTAACCATTACCTGGTGTCCTTTCTGCAACCACGATACTTTGTATGGCTCTGGGTGTGTAGTCATCTCCAGCTCTAGTTTGGCCACCATCTCTGTGGATACTAGGTTATCAGTGCTCCCACTGTCAATTATCACCTTGCATACTCTATCTTTAGTCTTGCAAGTTGTCCTGAATAGGTTGTTTCTCTGCACAGGCTTCTCGACTTCTGCCTCTGGTTTTAAGACAAGTTTTCTCAACATCAGGGATGTTCCATCCTTTTCTCCTTATGCTTCAACATTCCTCCTCTGTGCTTCCGAAATGTGAGCTTCACCTTCTCCTTTTTTATTTTTCTCGGGACATTCCCAAGACTCGTGCCCTGTCTTTCCACAGGTATAGTACCTTACTTCTCCTCCTTTGCTTCTTCATCTTCCTCCAGAAGAACTTCTTCCACCACCCTGTCTTCCTTGGAAACTTCATTCTCTTTCCTTAAGTCTTGTCTTTGGATTTATGTGCCTTGTCATGGGTGAATCCCTTGCCTTTGCTCAGGAYTGGGCTTCTACCTCTGCCTCACTGGCTTTGTTTTTTGGCCAACTTCTCCTCTGCCTTAAGTGAAAACTGATAAGAATCCTCCACTGTCCTCACTAACATCATGTTGATCTCATCCTAGATTTCATACCTCAAGTCATTTATATACCTGACAACTTTCTCTTCATCTTTATATCTTTGTCCAATTCTAATGTTGAGCTTGTAGAACTCCTATGTGTACTCTTTAACTGCCATACCCTTCTGTCCCAAGTTTTGTAGTTTCCTGAACAGATTGATCTGATAATATTTGGGCATTAATTTAGCCTTTATATTGGCTACCATTCTTTCCCAATTCTTTATATTTTGTTTGCCTTTGCTTCTCCTCTCAACTTGCAGTTCATTCCACCACAGTGTTGCATGTCCCTTGAGCTTGGTGACAACATGTCTCATCCTTCTTTCCTAATCGACATCTTCATAGTCAAAATATTTTTCCATGGATCATATCCAATCCAGCAGCTCTTCAACATCCAAATTACCTTCGTACATTGGGACCTATATCTTGGATCTAGCTCCCAATCTGACAACTTCTCTCAGCAAGCGTTCTTTGGCAACATTCTCTCCTATAGCTTCTTTGACTTCTACTTCTTCACTCTCTGCATCGTTGATGTCTCCAGCATCAGGTGCCCTTCTTTGTGTCGCTTCCATTGCCTCTAATATTGCATGAAGCTCTCACATTTCTCTCTCTACAACCCGATTGACTAAAGGTGGCTCCACATGCCTCCTTGGTGGCATGGTGTTGACTATATCTCACACACAGAGTACAACTAAAGTTCTTTTGCCTCCTCTCCATTGCTTGTTGTCTGCAAGAAAAATTATCGCTCTGATACCACTTGATGCAGTGCCCCTACCTCAGCATGGTCTATTGACCTCCCAGTCTCGGATCTTCAAGAAAATGAGTTGGAATAACTCTTCGATCCCTTACTAGGATCCTAAAAAAAAATCCACAAGTCCCTTTCCTGAAACTCTGCCCGTGCGAACAAGCACCAGGCATAAGCTTCCTCCACGTGACCACTACTCATGACCATAGGCCTAAATAAAAGGTGTTTCGCAACTCGTGGCCTCGAGTATCTTGTTGTGAGTTACCCGACTCTCCCTACTTCCAACTTTCGAATTCCTGAGTTCCCAACTCATGAGCTCCAAATTAGGGGTCTAGTGAGCGTTGGCTCCTTCCCCTGTTTTCCACCGATGTGATCTCATGCTATAACTTGGGAACAGTCTTCTGAGTGCTACGAAATTAACATTTCGCAAACTCACAGTGTAGTTCTCCTCCATTCTCTTGAAGTCCGAACTCCCGACTTCATTCACCTCATATCAACGGTCTGAGGCTTCTCATTCTCCAATGATCCAGATCCTCTCTTGCAAATCGGGACTTCGTGTTTCATGATTTTGGAGAGCAACACCCTTCTTCCTTCTTCCTTCCGACTTCATGAATTCCTCTCACCCTCGATCAATGGTCCATGCTCTCTGTGATCTGACAGTTTTGATCCCTTCTTCTCAAGTCGCATGTTCATGTTTCACGATTTTGGAGGGAAACACCCTTCTTCCTTCCGACTTTTGGTTTCACGAATTCTGCTTGCCCCAGATCAACAGTCCACGCTCTCTGTTATTTGATGGTTCTGATCCCTTCTTCGCAAGTCGCAAGTTCGTGTTTCATGATTTTGGAGTGAAACACCCTTCTTCCTTCCAAATTCTAACTTCACGAATTCCGCTCACCCCAGATCAACAGTCCACGCTCTCCATGATCTAACAGTTATGATCCCTTCTTCGCAAGTTTTCATTTCATGATTTTTGGAGAACAATTCCCTTCACGCTCCTGACTCCCAATTTCCGACTCTATGCTTGCCTCAAATTGATGATCCAGATCCTTCACCATGCTCAATCCAACGGTCACTGTCACTCCTCCTCTTGAGTTTACGAATTCTTCTGACTTAGAATACTTTCTAGGTATTCAAGGCTTCAACCATTTTTCCTCCCACAAGTATGTTTCTTAGACCTTGTCCTCGCTTTTGGAAGGCCTTATCCCTTCTGATCTTTCTCACCTTCTTCTCCTTTGACTCCTATGGAGTCCCTTCGACACTTAGTTGAACTTCGGATATGTGCACTCCTTGCAGCAGATTCTTATGCAAGACTTGGTTCTTGCGGGTGACTATGCACGCCTTGCAGCAATATCTTTGCACTCCTTGCAAAGGAAAAGTTTAGTGCTATCTCTTCTGATCTTTGGAATCGAAAAATATTCCATCAACGCACTTCTTGCATTCGGTGTGCACACCTTGCACTGACTCAACATAAGAGAAACAATTGAAACTTATACTAACATTCACAGTTTCATCCATTCATAATGAAATTCATTCATTTATGAAAACACAATAACAAAGAATTGCAAACAGTGACAATACTATACATTTGGATCAATTTTCATCTGTCATATTCATTCAAAAGTAAATGGATACAACTAATATCAAATAAATAACTTAAAAACTCAGAACATTCCTACTAACTTGCAACATCCTCATTTGGGCATACAAAACCTTTATTTATCTCAGAGGGTCCTTAGGGTTCCCCCCGACTAATTGTCTACTCAAAAATGAAAACCTAACTGCTACCTAAGTTCAGTTACATTCAAGACTAGGAGTGAAACTCCTAAATCACTCGTGATCATTCAACTCCCAATCATTTGATCTTCTTCCACTTTTCAATCAGCTCCAAAATAGTTGTAGTAAATGCCAGCGTTTAAGATTCTGAAATGATTCCCAACTATTGATTTGTCCTGCCATGCGTGTTCGTTGACGATGCTCCTGAATCACCGTAGTTCTTGTTGATACGCATGACATTTATGTCGAATGAAACATGGCGATTATCACTCATATCGTCACGATTGATATCTCTTGTACTCCTAGCAAGGTTGAAAATGTATACATTGGTGCAGATTGTTCGCCAGAAGAAATTATGATCTACACCAAACTCTTTAAGGAATTCTGAGATGTATTCACTTGGTCATATGAAGAGATGCCAGAAATCGAACCTCGAATTGTCTAACATGAGATTAAAACTTAACTAGATGCTAAGCTTGTTTGAAAACGTCTTAGAACTGTCAATCCTAGGAAAGTTATTGGCAGCAGGACAAAGTGGAAAGAAGGATGATCGTGGGAAAAGAAAACGTGCAAAAACTGAAGTAACAACTAGAGGAAAACATAGCACGCGCACATGCAAGAAAGCGTACACAAGGAAAACAACAACTAAAAGGAAGAACAACACGTGTGCATGAGAGGAAGACCTAAAATCGGTAGGGTTAGGGTTTTGGTAATGTATTATAAATAGGTGAAGAGCCCAAAATGTATAAATATAGATACGCAGGTATCATAGGGAGTTTTTTGTCTGTTGTCTTTTGTATTGTTCTATCGTAGATATGTGCGGATTGATTGTAGTATTGATATGTACTATTTTGTAAGTTGTTGAGCTAGAGGAGAGGAAATAAAAGGAAGATATGAGGATTATATCGCACGCTGTGGAGCCTGGTGCGATCTAGTTCGCCTCGTATAAATCTTACCCATCTGAGGAGGATTGCAAGCGTGCAACGCTGGAGATGTAGAACTACCATAATAAAAGATCCAAGAGCCAAATATTTGTGGGCGTAGCCTAGGAGGGGGTGAACCACGATAATCTCTGTGTAATGTGATGAATTCATGTATATCTTTATCTTATATCAGTAGTCATTTTTGTGCTTAATGAATGAATGAGTTGTTATATTGCTATGAAATCTGGCTGTAGAATAAATTGTGGAAGGTAATGCATAGTCACAAATACAGTAGGTTCCAATCACAAGTTATAATAAACAGTGCATAATACAGATCTCATATCTCATACTCAATCCTAGTCTGTAAACTCTTGAGTCTTACAACCACCCATTAAAGTTATCTCAGGTGAGACTGTGCAGCACCTCCATGTGTTGTGTTGCCTTCTGGTTTACCAGGAGGGCCGATAGTTTTAGAGGCTTTGTTGGTAACCCAAAAGACATGAACACTGGGTCAATAAATCAACTGATAGAGTAGAACCAGTAACTAGTAACCAAAAAATGGTTATGTTGTCATTGGGAGGAACACAGGAGGATTGAGTAGATGATATAGGAGGAGAGGGAAACAAGCGAAGAAAAGAAGAGAGCAATGAGCCATTATAAGGGGATGTTGAGACCGTGGAACCTGACAAAAGAAGAAATCAAAAATTGGTTGAGTAAGGAGCTAGAGTTTTCACAGAAAGATAATAGAAACCCTAGAATCACACCTCGCAAATGTCTATACAAATACGTGTTTATTGATTTACACGAAGTCTTTTTCTGTGATTTTTTGCATATACTGCAAGAGTGGATACTAAGGTTGAAGGATAACCATGTGACAAACTGAATTCGATAACTAGATTGGACCCCAATGCAGATTGAGCAGTTACAATAGGTGAACAACAAATTCACCCGCGCAATAGAATTTTGGCTTGACAATATTGTGGCAGGCTTCGTAACAGAGTTTGCAGTTGACACAGCGAAGTCATACAGTGTTGCGGAGCAAGAATTTGTATGCGGACCTCGAGGAAGGTACATTCGATCACTGTATAATTCTATTAAGATACTGCTATATAACAAAGGTGTAATGACAATGGAATCAAACAACTAAACTTCCCTGCATGCATGGGGGAGGGGGGGAAGCACTGAGAGAGAGAGGATAAATGGAAGGAGGTAAGGATAAAGGAAAGAAGGAGGAGGAAACCTTGGACCCAATCATGATGGATGACGACCAGATCAAGTGGATCTTGGAGTCAACGGGAAAGACGCGTAGTTGAGTACCCTACCAATATAAGGTGAATACCAAGAAGAGAGTTGTAGCTGCAAGGGAAGGCTTGGCGAACGATGAGGAAGAGGTAGAGGATCTCCGGGTTATGGAGAGATTGAGGAAATCCTACATGCAACATATGAAAGGAAGACAAGAGGTCCAAGAATGGGAGGAGAAGGAAACCATCCTATCCATATTAATGTCAGTGTGGAACCCATAAACCCATGTGAGACTAATACACCAAAGAGAACACCACCATTTAGACAATCAAATTTTGGAGGAAGTTTGAAAGCAAAAAGTACATCTACACAAGAAGCGACAACTGGAGGAGCCAGTTCAGGCAACACTAGTCAAGTATCTACACCACGCGGAGGAGGTAGTATTTCAATATTCAGAATGGCAGGACATGATCCTACCATCCAGTTACCAGAATTTCGAGGAGAAGCAGTAGAAGACCCTAAGAAGCACTTGTTCATTTGTGCAAAGATATGGGAAGAAAAACAGATCAGGGATGAAGATACTAAACTGGAATAGCTAGTGATTACACTAAGAGACTGTGCACTAGACTGGTACACGAGTCTAGACATAAAAATTTCCCCTAGAACGACAAGGACACTGGAAAACATTAAGAAGTTACTAATTAATGAGTTCCAGAAGCCAAGCTCAGAGGATTAGTACATGAACGAGATGATCGAAATAAGACAGAAACCAGGAGAGTCTGTATGGGAGACTGATCAGAGATTCAAGCGACTGAAGGACAAGCTAAAATACCTTATGATTGACATGCATCATCGAAACATGTTTTTCAACTCACTACTCCCACACTTAAAATATCCTTTACATCAACAGAAATTTCAGATGCAGGTAGAGGTTCTGAAAGCAACCTTGCAACTGGAAGAAAACCAGTACCAATAGACAAACCCAGCTATTGAAGAACTGAAGGAGGATTTGAAGAATCTCACATTCCAGCTGAACCAGAATAAGAACAAGGACAAACAAGAATCTGTTTGGTGTACCACATGCAGGATGGAAGGACACCACAAGAATGAATGTTCAACATTTGTGCAGTATATGGTAGAAGGAATGCTAAATCCATTACCAACGGGAGGATTATGGTGCGAAATATGCAAGAAACCAGGTCACAACCCTTATCACTTCATGATGATGTAGAAATACTAGACAGTTCCAAAGAGCTCATATTGCACCTTTTGCAAGTCAGTGGGCCACGACGATAAATATTGCAGAACTATGGAGTTGATGCGAGAAAGGAAATCAGATGCATACAGGTTACAGGCCGAAATGATGACTGGGAAAGCAGTGCCACAGTTCAATCAAGCCCCAATTCCATACAACACTGCACAACAACAATATAATATTGTGCAACAACCATACAATAATGCGCAGCCACAATACAACCCGACACAACCCTAGTACAATACCGTGCAATATAATCAGGTGCCTCAATATAACGCGCCGAGAGGGGACTGAACAGGCTACAGAGGTGGAGGATGAACAAGAGGAGGTTTTAGATTAGGTAGAGGACCAGTCACATGTCACAATTGTCAACAACCAGGAAATTATGCATGGGAATGTCCACTACCACTAGCAACTTATATGTATTGTAGCGCATCGGACCATGATACAGAGGAATGTCCGACACTACTAGTGAATATTCAAGAAAAGAGGAACCAAAACAATCAGAATGTTCAATGGATTTCAGCTGAAGCAAGGGATGAAGGTCAAAACATTAATATAGTCACTCGTGGAGGAACGAAAATAGGCACTGATGTAGTTCGACAGGAACCAACGCAAAAACAATGGGTGAAGAAGAACACTGAACCAAGGAAGCAATTTGATGCGTAAAATAAAAGGGAGATCTTTAAAGAGGCCAAACAAGAGTTTCATAAGGCGGACATAGCGATGACTTCAACTGTGCAACAAAACAAGGAAGCACCAGAATATGAGATGCCACCATCACTGGATCATACCAACGGGATGCAACCCGTGGGACAAGTTATTACAATCAAAGGATTTTTGCAAACATGTGTAAAAGTATTAAGTGATCCCTCATCTATGAAGATATTGCAAAACATTCTAGAGAAATGTAGCAGTGAGACGGAAGAAAATATAGAACCAAAAACACTTAATCACCTACACACAAAAAGACGAACAAGTAGGGAATTTTGATTGAATGCTAACATTGGGGATTTCAATATGGGAGACATCATACTGGATCTAGGATCTGAGGTGGATGTATTACCAAAAACGACATGGAAATGCATGGGAAAGACAATATTGGGATACTCAAACATCCAATTGAAACTAGCAAAAAAGCACAAAGTCCTACCAATAGGTAGACTGAAAGGAGTGGCAGTAGATCTTGATGGAGTGCGCACCAAAGCATATTTCGAATTCATTGAAATAATGGACGGTACACCACCTTACCCAAAATTGCTTGGTCTAGATTGGCCGTTTGGAAACCAGGCCATAATCAATTTGAAGATCATGAAAATGACATTTGAGTCCAGAGAATATAGGGTCATCGTGCCATTAGACCCATCAGAAGGGGAGAGGTTTGTAGAACCTACTTGCCTAGGTACTTAGAGGAAATCGACCAGTTGTATAGAAAAACTGCGCGTGATGAGGATTACGTAAACCCAACTATAGATGGGGTACTCAGTTGGTGGAGCATTACTTCATGTGAAACAAACTCAGACACCAGATTAGAGAACTGGCAGCAGAGGCTACACAAAGTATCCATGAGAAGATGTGCAAGAATAGACCACACAGTAAGATGGGTATGCATAGAAATCAGAGAACCACCCAGTTTCCACGGACTAAACAATTTGGAAAAATTCTTGACATAGTACGAAGACGTAGTGTTAGAAAATTAGAGATTGTTAGCACTTGACTTAGCACTCAAGGCCACACCTGCAAGATGGTGGAGCGCACACAAAGAGATAATCATAGACCGATACCAATGTAAGTGGTTATTGCGCATAAGGTTCGACGCAGAACAAAACAACAACAAACAATAGAAATATGAAGGACACAGAGCACCAATGAAACACTTGGAGGCATGTAGAGCATTGTGGAAAATGGCACCACCAAAGGAATGGCCTCATCATTTCATACATACTCTAGAGGGCATACCAGCGAACTGGTATACAGACCAGGAATTGCACAAAGGAACTACGACATGGATGACACTACAACAGAACTTTGCAGTCACTTTATCATTCGAGAATGAGAACCCCAACATAGATGAAGCCCTTAAACGGACCAGAGGAGTAATATGCATTAAAGAAAGAGAAATAGAACTTATGACATAAGAGAAACAATGGAATAAACAAACAATCAAGGAACTACTAGCATGTTACCATGTACAGGAAGAAGCTCCAAATGAATATGAACCACGTGATATTCAGATCGAAGAAGTAGAAGGTGAAAGAGATGTGGAGGGACCACCCATAGAATTAGGATTCATTGTCACACCGATTAAGGTAAAGAAATTTAACATTGGGAAAGTTGAGCAACCCAAAATGGCCAGCATTGGAGATTATTGGGACGAGTAAACAATATAAATCATCACAGAGTTGTTGCGTGAATATAGTGACACCTTTCCCACAACATTTACAGAGATGAAGGGCATAGTCGGAGAACTAGGAGAAATGAAGATACCACTTAGCCCTGACACGAGACCTATTAGACACCGACCCTATAGGTTGAACCCAATATCCAAACAGAAAGTCATAGCTGATATCGACGGGATGCTCGAAGCCAACATCATAGAACTGATCAAGGAATCAGAGTAGATAAGTCCAATGGTAGTATAGGACAAGAAACAAGGAGGGATCAGGATATGCATCAACTTGAGGAAGTTGACCGATTCATGCCTACCCGACCCGTTCCCTACACCGTTCAAAGATGAAGTGTTAGAGAATGTGGGAGGACATGAAGCTTACTCATTCACTAATGGATTCTCAGGCTACCATAAAATTAATATTGCGTAGAAGTACAAACACAAGACCACATTTACGACAGAATGGGGATCGTATCAGTACACAGTCATGCTGTTTGGACTGAAGAATGCACTTGCAATATTCTCCAAAATAGTCATTGTTGCATTCAAGGAATTCATCCATCAATTTCTTGAAGTATACCTGGATGATTGGATAGTCTACAGCTTGTTGAAAAACCATGTGGAAGTTTTAAAAATGATGTTAGAAAGATGCAGACAGTGCCAGATATCACTGAATATCAAGAAATGCATATTTGGAACACCGTTTGGGATACTACTGTGCCACATAGTATGAAAACAAGGTTTATTAGTATATCTGGAAAAGAAAAAGGACATAATCATAATCCACTCATTCCTTTTTGTTTTCTCCACCATATTTGTTCTCCCCACTACCATGATTCTTGACCCCATTCATTATTTTAGACCCACCTTCTTTCTTAACCCCATTCCTTTTATCCTCTTCCTAATTGTCTCCATCCTCCCTCAAACTGATCTCTTCTCTTCAAAGTTCAAGCTAATACATTACACTAAATTTTTCAATGCACATGTTTCAAGAATGAGTGAAATTTCATGTAAATAATTGGGTTGTCTATTTCAATGCAATAAGTTCACATGATTTGATAAAATCCTAGAAGGGGAAAAGCTTCATTAAACCTAGAAAAACCCCACATATCAAATAAATCTGAAATAAATGAA